>CM069450.1:65535031-65852859 GCA_035610835.1 Ophiura sarsii
AGTTGAGGGTAGGTTGGTGGTGGAGGATCAGTGGTTGGGTTGAATGGGTGGGCAGGTGGAGAAAGAGTGTTGGTGGCTGAAGAAAATGAGAAAGGCTCTCATGCACAATCCTGCACTGCCTCGTGCCTTGTCACATTATCAGGCCATACATTGTAGTTAGCGGGCTAGCGCCACTATGGGGGCGGGGTGGGGGGAAATGGGGGATGGGGCATCATGACCTTGTTCCCCATCAGTCAACTCAAGTCCCACTCCATTTTGTGTCCGCCAAACTATCAAATGTTGACTTTTAATGTCAAAATTAATGACTGTACCGGTACTTAAAATTAGGTTAAAATTCTTCTGAAATGTCTAAATCAAACATGTGAATGTGATATTAAATTTACTTTCACGTGCATTCCTCCCCCCCCCCCCCCCTCTCCCCATTTTCACAGCTCAGATAATGTGCTTTCTATTGTTCAGTTTTACAAATAAGGTACTGCAGGTATGAAAGCACTGTTGGAGGACATACTTAAGATTCATCAGCTAATATTTGCAAAAGTCTAACCTTTTGAGGTGTTCCAGAAATATTTTCACTAAAATGACTCGCTTCAGTGACACCGTTATCCGTTATTGTTAGCTCCTCGTTAGAGATACATGTATGAGGAGATAAAGTTGGCTCTTGGTTGCCCTCCTGGTTGCAAATGACAAGCGCATAAATAAGACTATAAGAATAATTATTTGTACTACCTGAATGTGTTATAGTTGTAAGTTCTGTTCCTGGCTGATCATTGTAAATCACAACCGCTGATGCATTTAATGCTTCTGCAAATGTAACTTTCTGCCACTCCGAACAGTTTCCACGTTTCACAAGAGCTATCCAAGAAGTTTTTATTGGCAAGTTTTTCCTTACGTATGACATACAACCAGTGGCCACTTTACCGTGCACTACTACTCCCTGTGCATCGCCTATAGGACCTGTGCCATAACGTCCAAATTCCTCATGACTTTCTATCGTCTTGTTTTTACTAATTGGATGATCATACGTCAAAACAACTTTGGCATTAGTCCACGTATCAGACGACGTGCTATGGAAGTCATAACTAGAAACTTGTGTGGACGGAAGAATGTTAAATAGAGAAATAAAGTTTGTAGCCAAAATATCTTGCACCCAGTTCTCCACATCGTTGCTAGCTGATGACGACCGAGCAGGCAATCACTCCTCTGTAAGCTTACTGGACGATTTCGCAGTTTCGATGAACAACCGCACCCATGTTCTCTTAAGAAAAATACCATTTTAGATTAACTTCAAGGCATGAATGATTAGTCCACAACTATCAGCGAGTTATTCACTATTTAAAATGACATTTGGATAAAACATTACGCTCTAGATTGGTTGAAATCCGGCACTGAAATATTTTCCGTACCAGAATTGTCCTTCCCTGAAAATCCTGAATGAAAACAAAAACAGTATGGAGGGATTATAATAGACTCTGAAACAAAACGCTCACGATTGTGCTTCATTGCGTTCATTTTCGATATAGCGACAGCTCTACAATTTGTATAAGAGGCTTTGTTAATTGATTGATATTATGCACTAGGTTGACTTACCTAAAAGCTCATAATCGAAACTCAAATCAACAGAATTGGCAGGGATTTAGGAAAGGTCCCGGTGGAATTGGAAATGGTTTGTTGTTGGGGGGAGAGAGAGGGGGGGGGGGGGTGGGGGGGGGGGGGGGGGGGGGTTGCACTTTCATTTTTTGGGTGCATGCCTCTACTGTCTTTGACTCTAGTAAAATATACAATTAACCCTTTGAAAAGTTCACATGTGTCGCTCAAGTCTATCTATAAATGAAAAATTGTGATTATTTTTGTGACCCGCATGTTGATTATTCATGAACCGCCCCCAACACACACACAAATCTGAACTTATATTATAACAGTTGATGCGTAAGGAAAAGATTAGGTGGACGAGCCCAATTTGTGTTTTACAACGTTGAAACATGTAGTAGCTTTAATTATGCGAGCAACTTGAGCGCGCAAACATTTTGTTTTTTAACAAACAAATTGTTTAGACCGAATTACAATATTCATATCATGGCCCCCCTATTTTTCGAGGAAGAGACTATATGACCGCCCCGGGGACCGCCCCTCCCCTCTCAGGATACTTTGAGAACGCCCGCCCCCCCCCCCCGCCCTTTACGGCCCCGTTATACAAATGTGTCTAACAACAAGGCTTTCCCCTCGTGTCCCTTTTCACTAGTCCGCTCTTACGTGATCTTGTCCAGGGGGCGCCCTCTATTCATGATTTTTTTTTAGAAAGTAGATTTTCTTGCAGATTTACATTTCTGATCATAAATCATAAATTTATTCCGAGTTACAGATCGATACAATTCCTAATTTACTTCAAAATCAAGGTTTTAGAGCCTGAATTTAAGAGTGGAAAATAACCTGTGTGCGACTGTTGGCAGGACAGCCTATTTCACTCTTTAAACCATGATCAGTAAGTAGCCTTATCAGCAAGGGCGGCGGAACCGGGGGGGGGGGGGGGGCAGGGGGGCACGTGCCCACCCCCCCCCCCCCCCATCCGTGAAAGTGATGGGACACCATGTGTAAAATGTGCCCCCTAGAAGTTTGTGGCTGAACTCCTTTAATCGAGCTCCACAACATTGTTTACCCCAAAATAATTGAAAAGATTGACTTTTAGTGTCAAAAATACATGAAATTATCTTAAACTGCAGGCAATTTTGCATTAAAACCCCAAAAAATGCGCGCGCCTCGCGCGTATTTTTAAACAAACGTTTTTCCTTGTCAAAAACAATTTCACGAAACACGCTTTGCCCCCATTTTTTATGCTGGTGGTGCTGCCACTGATTGAGAGTAGCAATGTCCTTCTTATGTTGTAGCTGACGAATTCGTCTCAGTCCATAGTAGGCCTAGTAGTTTTTCCGTCCAAAAGTATGAGAGTCGCATTTTCAACAAGCATCAGTTAGCATGGTTGATTGATGTAGTGATAGTCTTGTGGACATGACTTCAAAGCGCATCTAAGTTATAGTGAGAAGATTTCGCAAATAATACATTCGGTGTTGAAATTAAAATTGAGTTGCGCATCGCTCCTAAAGTACAAATGTTCGTTAATCTTTCAAATGTTAGTGATGCCATTTTCCGTTTCAAAATGGACCGCAAATTAATGGCCTCATAATGCATCTAACATTCTAAATTTAGCTCCACGGAACCCACCGCTGTAAGAAGCTCCGCGTTCCAGGATCATAATCATTATACAAATGTTCAATTAATTAAAAAAAATTATTGAAAAAAGTCAGCTATTAAATTGCCATTTTTCTTACAAAATAGACAAAAAATGGCCTCGATGCAGCGGAAATTCAAAACTTTCCAGGGCCAGGTAATCATAAAATGTTCATTTTCATTAATACTATTGATAAAATTCAATTTTTTGTTTCGTTTCATTTTACGATAGGCCTATATACAGGTCAATTTGCAAAATTGTATATCTGGTAACTTTTTGGAAATCTTGTCATTGGGTTGCGGATTTGATTTTTTTTTAAAATTATTGCTGTATAAAGTAAAACTTCGTGGGCCTTTTACAATGTCATGAATGTGTTAATTATATCAAAATACGCCATGAAATGGCCCCTGAGCGCATATTAAAACCCAAAATTTCCCCGGGGCCCTTAAGCGGGCCCCGGACCCCACGCCGCAAGGCGCTCCACTCGCTCCGCTCGTTTCGCTTGCATGATCGTAATTTTCGTGCCCCCCCCCATTTTCAAATACGCTCAGCCGCGCCGCCTGCTTATCAGCAACGATGTGAAAGATATTTCAATGAAATTTGAGTCAGATCTTGAGTCCCTCTGTAAATGGTTGAGTGAAAATAAATTATTTCTCAATATAGATAAAACAAAGATAATGCTTAGTTGGTACAGGTGCAAGACTCAAAAATGTAAATAATGATGATTTTCGTGTTGCAGTTCGTAAAAATGTACTACAGAATGTTGATAACTTCAAATGTTTGGGTGTTATAGTTGACAATGAATTGAAATGGCATAGTCAGGTAAATAATGTGATGAGAAAAATATTTGGAAAACTTGCACTTTTACGTCGTCTTAAAGTTTTTCTTGATCCAAGCACCCTGAACACTATCTACAAAGCATTGGTTCAACCACATTTCGACTACTGTAGTGTGGCATGGTACGGTCGCTATCAGTGATGATATTGCATAAACTTGACGTGCTACAGAAGCGATGTGCTCGAGTTATACTTGGTGTTAATTCTTTTACTCCCTTTAATGAAATGTTCCATGAACTTAAATGGCAAACACTTTTTAACCGCAGAAATTATTTCACTGCTTTGCTGCTGGTTTTTAAATGTCTAAATGGTCTGGCACCATCGTATTTACAAAGTAAATTTAGTTATGTGCGCGAACACCACGAGCGCGATACAAGGCAATCCGCAGCAGGTCTGTTGGCACTACCCCTATTGACAAATGGCAATGACATTGAGTGTTATAAGTATTGTTTTAGCTATAATGGTGTTAAAGGTAGATGACCCGATTTTCAACTTGATGTTTTCTATTTTACATGAAAGGTCATCCTTAAAAATTATTGCATTCCAAAGTTTGAGTTGCATAACTCCAATGGTTCTATTTTTAGAAGCGCAAGGTCAAAAGACATGTGCCCACTGAGTAGTACACAGACTGGTTGGTGGTTAACCACCTTTGGCAGTAATTCACCACATTTTAGCCTATAATTTCCAAATGAAACATTTCTGGCCCCTAATATTTGACAGACATAATGAGAAAAATATGGGGATTCTTCTGATACCAAAATATTTTGATGTGAAAAAAAAATCATAGCCCCAAAAAAGTGATCGGGTCATATACCTTTAATGTATGGAATTGTATTGAAATTGCAATCAGAAATTCTGTGAACGTGCAATCTTTTATGGCTTTGTATAAATCCTATCATTGGAATTAGCTCAAATTTAATGTGTTTGATGTATCATAGTCAAGCTTTTATGAAGTGTATATATGTAATCAAATAATTTTAATATGCTTTTTTATTGTATGCATTATGTGATAGATTTATGAGTGTTGTCCATTGGGTTTTATACTCTATACATAATCATATTGTCATTATTAATTTATTATGTCTCGTGTATTTTATATTAAGTCATTATTTTTAAGCATGTATTATATTAATGTGCAGGGGCCCCGAGTAAGAACAGCGGCCAGCTGATTCGGGCAACCCTGGGAAAAGATAATAAATAATAATAATAATAATAATGATTTTGAAGTAATTATGAATCGTATCGCTCTGTAACTCAGAATATATTTATGATTTATGATCAGAAATATAAATCTGCAAACAAATATACTTTCTAAAAAAAATCATGAATAGAGGGCGCCCCTGGAAAATATCACATAATATGCAGGATAATAGGCCCCATGCCTTTAATACCATAATTATTTGAAATGAAAACTTATTTTTTTGGAAACAACTGCATGTTTGTCATGTCATCAGGCACCACTGTAAAAGTTTGAACAAATATATTAACCAAGGACACCGTGGACACGCTCGCTTTAGGAAGAAAATATTGTTGTTTGTTTATTTTCATTCAAATAGAGCCCACGAATCTCCATTTCCCCAGTCTTAGATATAGGCCTATGATCCGTTCACTATGAGTGTGTAACGTTGGTATGAGACTGGTGGCACAAGTTAGCATCCTACAAGTGACCAGAGACCGCTGTCCCAAAATGATTGGTTACTCTTCGATACCCAATTTTCATTAATATTTCATCATATTAGGTTCGTTGATGTAATCCATTTTTACATTTACATATTGCAACCTTTTATTGGGATTTGTATTGGACTTTTGAGATGCAAATTGGTTAGAAATAAACATTCTCTCGTCTGCTATCCCTTATTTTGTTCCCAATCTCTTTTCTTCTCTAATTACTTCTCTAATTATAAAATGTTCGTTACACACTTAAGTGATTCCATGCATTGTTCTAATTTTGCCAGGCTAATTTTGAGCATTTTATAGGTAAACAAACAGGTCTTGGGTAGGCCTAATCAGGGCGCTTGTTGACGTGATCAGGGTAAGTTGCTATCTTCAGTAGATAGCAAGTCTATTAGAGTAAGTTGCTAACTTCAGTAGATAGCAAGTGTATCAGAGTAAGTTGCTATCTTCAGTTGCTATCTTCAGTAGATAGCAAGTGTATCAGAGTAAATTGCTATTTTCAGTAGATAGCAAGTCGGGGGGGGGGGGGGGGGGGAATGATTTTCCCCGGTGAACCTCAGTTCGACCCTAAGGTTGGACTCTCTATCCACCATACGTTGCATCCCATGATTGACGCTCGAATCCAAATTCTTTTTTCTTCATTGTCTCCGTACTCCCTATATAAGTGACGGTGGAAGCGTTCAGTTTTGATTTCAATTTAGGTTTCTATGGTGGCCCTGAAGGGTCATGACGAGTTAACCAGATGATGACATAACGAGATAAATGACTAGATATTTTTTTAAGATGACCAGATAATTGACGAGATAATTTCAACATAATTTACAGATGACGATATAATTGACGATATAATTGCGACAACATTTCAAGATGACGTGATAATTGACGAGTTGACGTGATAATTGATGAGATGAGGTGATAATTGTGAGATAATTTCAAGATGATGTGATAATTGACGAGATAATTGCGACATAGTTTCAAGATGACGTGATAATTGACGAGTTGACATGATAATTGACAAGATGACGTGATAATTGATGAGATAATTGCAAGATAATTTCAAGATTACGTGATAATTGACGAGATAATTGCGACATAGTTTCCAGATGACGTGATAATTGACGAGTTGACGTGATAATTGACGAGATGACGTGATAATTGAAGAGATGACGAGATAATTGAAGAGATGAGGCGATAATTGACGAGATGACGAGACAATTTCAAGATGACGTGATAATTGACAAGAAAATTGCGACATAATTTCAAGATGATGTGATAATTGACGAGTCGACATGATAATTGACGAGATGAGGCGATCATTGATGAGTTGACGTGATAATTGATGAGATGACATGATAATTGACGAGATAATTGTGAGATCATTTCAAGATGATGTGATAATTGACGAGATAATTGCGACATAGTTTCAAGATGACGTGATAATTGACGAGTTGACATGATAATTGACAAGATGACGTGATAATTGATGAGATAATTGCAAGATAATTTCAAGAATACGTGATAATTGATGAGATAATTGCGACATAGTTTCAAGATGACGTGATAATTGACGAGTTGACGTGATAATTGACGAGATGAGGCGATCATTGATGAGTTGACGTGATAATTGATGAGATGACATGATAATTGACGAGATAATTGTGAGATCATTTCAAGATGATGTGATAATTGACGAGATAATTGCGACATAGTTTCAAGATGACGTGATAATTGACGAGTTGACATGATAATTGACTAGATGACGTGATAATTGATGAAATAATTGCAAGATAATTTCAAGAATACGTGATAATTGACGAGATAATTGCGACATAGTTTCAAGATGACGTGATAATTGACGAGTTGACGTGATAATTGACGAGATGACGTGATAATTGACGAGTTGACGTGATAATTGACGAGATGACGTGATAATTTAAGATGACGAGATAATTTCAAGATGACGTGATAATTGACGAGATAATTTCAAGATGACGTGATAAATGATGAGATAATTGCGACAAAATTTCAAGATGAAGTGGTAATTGACGAGTTGACGTGATAATTGACGAGATGACGCGATAATTGACGAGATGACGAGACAATTTCAAGATGATGTGATAATTGACAAGAAAATTGTGACATAACTTCAAGATGATGTGATAATTGCGTGTTGACGTGATAATTGACGAGATGATGGGATAATTGACGAGTTGAAGTGATAGGCCTATTTAACGAGATGATAAGATAATTTACAGATGACGTGATAATTGACTAAATAATTGCAAGATAATTTACAGATGACCCGATAATTGGCGAGATGACGGGATAATTTACAGATGACATGATTATTGACTAGATAACTGCGACATAATTTACAGATAACGTGACAATTGAATAGATAATTGCAACATAATTTATAGACGACGTTATAATTGACGAGATAACAAGAACATTTACAGATGACGTGATAGACTTGCTATCACTGAAGATAGCAATTAACTCTGATAGATTTTCTTTCAACTGAAGATAGCAACTTACTCTGATAGACTTGCTATCTACTGAAGGTAGCAACTATCTCTGATAGACTTGTTGTCTACTGAAGATAGCAACTTACTCTGATAGACTTGGAGTCTACTGATGATAGCACCTTACTCTGATATACTTGCTATCTTCTGAAGATAGCAACTTACTCTGATACACTTGTTGTCTACTGAAGATAGCAACTTACTCTGATAGACTTGGTGTCTACTGATGATAGCACCTTACTCTGATGATATACTTGCTATCTACTGAAGATAGCAACTTACTCTGATATATTTGCTATCTACTGAAGATAGCAACTTACTTTAATAGACTTGCTATCTACTGAAGATAGCAACTTACCCTGATAGACTTGCTTTCTACTGGAGATAGCAACTTACGCTGATAAACTTGCTATCTACTGAAGATAGCACCTTACTCTGATAGACTTGCTATATACTGAAGATAGCAACTTACTTGCTATCTACTGAAGATAGCAATTTACTCTGATACACTTGCTATATATTGAAGATAGCAACTTACTCTAATAGACTTGCTATCTACTGAAGATGGCCGGGAAACTTACCCTGATCACGACAACTCGTCAATTATTATGTCATCTTGAAATGATCTCGCAATTATCTGGTCAATTATCACATTATCTTGAAATTATCTCGTCATCTCGTCAATTAGCACGCCACCTTGAAATTATCTCGTCATCTCATCAATTATCACGTCATCTGTAAATTATCTCGTCATCTCGTCAATTATCACGTCATCTGTAAATTATCTCGTCATCTCGTCAATTATTACTTCATCTTGTCAATTATCACATCAACTCGTCAATTATCAAGTCATCTTGAAATGTTGTCGCAATTATCTCGTCAATTATCACGTTATCTTGAAATGATCTCACAATTATCTCGTCAATTATCATATAATCTTGAAATTATCTCATCATCTCGTCAATTATCATGTCATCTTGCAATTACCTCGTCATCTTGTCAATTATCACGTCATCTTGAAATTATCTCGTCATCTCGTCAATTATCACGTCAACACGTCAATTGATCAGGTCATCTTGAAATTTTGTCGCAATTATCTCGTCAATGATCACATCATCTTGAAATTATCTCGCAATTATCTCGCCAATTGTCACATCATCTTGAAATTATCTCGTCATCTCGTCAATTATCACGTCATCTGTTAATTATCACGTCAGTTCGTCAATTATCACGTCATCTTGAAACTATGTTGCAATTATCTCGTCAATTATCACGTCATCTTGAAATTATCTCGCAAATTATCTCGTAATTATCTCGTCAATTATCACGTAAATTTTCACGTCAACTCGTCAATTATCACGTCATCATGAAATTATGTTGCAATTATCTCTTCAATTATCACGTCATCTTGAAATTATCTCGCAATTATCTTGTCAATTATCACGTCATTTTGAAATTATCTCGTCAATTATCTGGTCATCTTGGAAAAATCTAGTCATTTATCTCGTTATGTCATCATCTGGTAAACTAGTCATGACAGGGCCACCGTAGTTTCAGCTAAAAATAGTTTCAGCTAAAAATAATGGTCTAGAAAAACGTTCCTGAAGCCATCTTGTTAAGTTTGAATAATGACACATTCTAATTCGCGCGAAGCGGGCAAAAGTTGGAATTTTTAACCAGTAGCGTAACTAGGTTTTTCATATTGGGGGAGGGGTGGGGGGGGGGGGGGGGATGAAAGTGAACCGACTACTTGATATATCTGACTTATTTAAGTTATTTGTGATCTAATTGAGGTACATGTTAGCTCGAAACAGGCTTGTACCAAAAAATACTCGGCGTACTCAAGGCCGGATCAAGACGATGCGCAAGTATATTGGTCGCGAAATGGAAGTACAAAGATGACCGACCGATAGAGGCGGCTATTGGTGGGGGAGGGGGGGGGGGACTGGATAATTTAATTTTTGGTATATCAACACTTTTTGACCCCCCTCTCGCCATGCCACAATTTTTTTGACCCCCCTGTTTTACTGCCTGCACCTAAAACTTTCTTGCCCCCTACGTTCATTGTTATCAAGTTCAGAGAACAGAGAGATGTTATCTTTTATTGGATTTTTACAGAATTTGACCATAGGCCCTATGTATCATTCATTTTCTAGGGGGTAGGGTGTAGAATCTAGAGTGAATCAGAACTTCGTCTTCAATTGCATCTTTGGTTTAGTACCATGGTCTTTAATCCCCTAAAATTGAATACTTCACATATTTATGCATGAATCTCTGTTCTTAAAACCAAAATTATAGGATGCGCCCTCGAATTATATAGCCTGGCTTTAAATACAATGTGCCCTTGATTTTTGTTTAGCTGGGCTAGTACATGAACATAGGTACGTGGACCTTGACACAGAGTTGATGGGGGGGGGCGACCGGTCTTGGAGAACAGAGCACAATCATTTGCTTTTGGGACTGAATTTTACCAGCCACGTTTGAGGCTATGGAACCGTAGAAATGGTGGGGGGGGGGGGGGGGGGGGGGGGGGGGGTGGGGGTGGTCTTCGGCGGCGCCATATCTATATGTCTAATGTGAGTTACCAGCCGGACCCGTTTCCCGGGCCTGTTTACGTTGCCCATGCCACACAGGTTTGACCACTCTTGTTCTTGAGCATTCGTTTTTAAAAGCCTTTCTTGTAATCTTTTTAAAATATAAAATGTATCTAAATATTACATTTATTTTCAATCAAACACCTCAACATTAAAAAAATGGTTAAAATCAAGTAATCAAATTTTACATTAATGTAGAAAATATAACAAAGAAAATACAAATGCTATAAAAGCCAAGAAATTGTTTTTTCTTGTTAATATTGAGAAATTTGGTGTTTCTAGTACGAATTACTCGATACCTGATTGGTTACTTTATGCGGTTATTTTGAATTCGCACAGCTGATTTTTTGTTTGACTTCAGACTGTCGTTGTCCAATCAGTCTGATCTTTGTAGTTTTAATCTAAATGCCATTTTTATTTTATATAGATCAAATTTAAGAATATCAATATGTCGTTTCCCAGAGCGAAAACAAAGAGGTTCAATGAAGTATCAAGTAAGTATTCATGTGATTTTTCCGTGAAAAAGATCTCTGATGTTGTTCTTCATGTTTACAATTTATAAACAAAGCTGCCGAATTCGGCACGTTAATTTTTGACAATGATACACCTGTATGACATGTATGTAGGCCAGTGGCGTAGCCAGGTTTTTCTCAGTGGGGGGGCAAAGGGGGGGCCGGGAGTTTTGGTGGGGGGGCAACAACCAAATTGAGGATTGAATTTCCTTGTGTTGTGAATAGGTTAGTCCCAAATTATTTCAACTGACATTTCCCACAGGGGGGGCAACAGGGGGGGCAGAGAACCCCACAGGGGGGGCAGCTGCCCCCCCTTGCCCCCCCTTGGCTACGCCACTGATGTAGGCTGTGTGTAGTCCCAATAGTGACCTGTCCTAGGTAGCTGGCTACCTAGGGTCACAAAACTCCCTATTGACTGTTCACGTCGCGAAATTCACATTGAGTGTCAGCACTGCCGATTTTTCACCTCAATATTTCCCCCAAAATGAGGATGCACTTGTCAGCTTGATCAAAATTAATTAACTCAATGTATAATACTAAGAGTTCTAGGAACAACATGTGAGTGCATTTTGATTGATTTAAATTATATTTGATGTGAAAATCTTGAATTAAAAATGTGATTTTCGCGACGTCGTGTGTCTATAGAGGGTGTTGTGGCTAGTGAAGCATGAACGATAGTATAGCCACCATTGGGTCTAGGCTGTGTGTAGCCCCAATGCAATGGTGGCTTTACTATCGTTCATGCTTCACTACTAAAGCCACACCACCCCTCATTGACATCTGACGTCACGACAATGACATTTGGAAATCATCATTTCCACATCAAATAATTATAATAATAATATAGTATTTTTTATAGGGCCTAAAAGGGTAGGCCAGGGCCCTATTAATATTATTATATAAATAATATTAATAGGCCTAACTAAAATCTTTCAAAATGCACTCACAGTCACATGTTATTCCTAGAACTCTTAGTAAAATACATTGAGTTCCTTAATGTTGATTAAGCATCCTCATTTTGGGGAAAATATTGAGGTGAAAAATCGGCAGTGCTGACTGACAGTGACACTCACTGTAAATTTCGCGACGTCGTGAGTCTATAATTATATATGGAGGGGGTGGTACCGTGTATTGAAGGGTAAGTGTTGTTTGTTAGCCACCGGGAGTCAATTCAACATACTTCAACGGAACAAACCGTATACTCCATAAACGTTTATTCTGTGAAAAGACTCCGGCGGCTGACAAACAATGGCACAGCTTACCGTATCGAAGATACACTCCGGTACCGATTAGGACTTAAGCTGTGTGTAAGGGTTTTTTTTACACAGTCGGTCCGTATGGACCCACGCTTGGGTCCTGAAGGGACCAGAGACTCTATAGCAAATTTGCTTGGGTCAGACTTGAAAAGCCTACACTACAGGGTGCGGTGTGCTTGTGCCACCCGGCTCATTAGTTTTTTGATGAAATAATGGCCCAGGGTATATTAACAGGGGCAACAGGGCGGAATATACACATCATTGTCAAAATTATGAGTTACATGACTGTGACTAGGCTGGGACATACAATGTGATGTCCCCGATAACAGTCGTGTACGGTCCCCGCAGTGCGTGGTGCCACCAGTTTTTGTACATTCCCGCTCGCTAGTGCTACAGTCCCTGCTATAATCCAAACAAATATTTGTCGATCACAGTGTCATGAGCCGAACGCTCGAGATCAAAGGTTAAGCGTGTCCTTGCATGCAGTGCATTCCAAAACAGTCGCAACGCGACGTGTAGTACGGCAGCTAGCACCCTTTTGATCAATATGAAACGAGGTACCAACATCTGACCACAGGATCATTTATGATGTAACCTACTTTATTCAGATATGGATGTCTGCCACAGCCCTCCTGCTGCATGTGGCCCCTAGGGACCCCAGAAAGGGGCAAATGCGTTTGATCAATGGAACGAGGTACCATCCCAAACCACTTTCAAAAAAGTACATCTCATAGAGTATTGAATGACCCTGCCAGACAAATTATCTGCTGAAAAGGGCCGGACAGACGCCCTGATAGGGCTCCGATATGGCCTCCAAAATTTGGAAAAAATGAATGTGTAATTTTTGTTATCCATATCTTTCATGGTGTCAGTGCCACAATTCTGTCACAGAAATTTCTTGAGACAATTTTTCTCAAAAATGTTGCTGTAAAATACTTAGTCAAAATCTTAAATGGGTTGTCGAATTGATTCAGTCATGACACATTGAAAATGGGCAAAATACCTCAATTTAAAAGAGTTGCCTGACTATGAAGAATTCACACCACCAAATGGTTTCCCTATGCGTTTACATGTAAAATGGTAGTTACAAAAAGCCCATTTTCTCGCTTATAAAGCGACTGGAATTTTCAATTTGACATTTTCCTTAAATTTCATGATATATTTGATCATTTAATCAAAACAAATATATATGGTATCCCCGAAAGTTCTGAGATATAAGACCCCAAAGTTGGACAATTGATGTAGCGCCCTCATTTATCAGAAAAAGTTGAGAAATGTTGCCAGATCATTTACAATCAAAATACATTCAAAAAACCTACAAAATGCATTGAAAATATGTCTTTTTCCACTGTGGTATTAGGTAGTAGTCCTAAAATCAGGATTAAACTACAACTTTAATCATTTGGGAGCAATAAGTACCATTTCTGATTAATTCTATAATCAATGGGCCACAGGATGAAAGCTAAGAAAAAACTTTTGATTGTCGTCTCTACAAGGACTGAAATTATTTACTGGCGTGGAATCTAAAGGGACAATTGTTTTAATTTTTATTGTTTTTACTTTTAATTTCAATCCTCATAATGATATAAAAACTATTCTTTTGCAAAAACAATGAGCTACACATGATTTTTTTGCCATTTCAAATCAGAGCCAATCTTGGCCTACCCCTTAAACATGTACTATCTACTGAAGACAGCAAATTGTCAAAATATAACCTGGGCTTTTTGGGTCACACCAATTAATATTTTAGGACTGAATGTGGAAAGAAGAAGTAACAGTGTCCATTTTAGTCATAATGTTAATTTACATCTTTTCACCTGCTTTTGTAATTTTTACAGCAAAGTGGAGCACTGTGTTAGTTTAGTGTGAAATACCATGAAATATGATTAGGTTGAATATTTGGCCTGCCCTACATGCAAATTATTCTGAATCACATAAAACCTGATCATGTGAATTGATCTAATCAATGTATTTTTGGTGGACAAGTTAACTTGGCCACCTTAGAGACCAGTTGGGTCGTAATAAAACCGAAAATACCTCCAAATTCAGTTATTCAGTGCGAAATTAATATTTTTATTTTATATTATATTAAATGTGTCTATTACCGTAAATAAAATGGTGTTCTAATTGACAATGTAGCTTTATAGCTTTAAATAATAAAAAATAAATGTAACATTTTCGATTTAGTTTATTGAGTGAGAGTGGTCGTAATAAAACCGAAAATACCTCCAAATTCAGTTATTCAGTGCGAAATTAATATTTTTATTTTATATTATATTAAATGTGTCTATTACCGTAAATAAAATGGTGTTCTAATTGACAATGTAGCTTTAAATAATAAAAAATAAATGTACAATTTTCGATTTAGTTTATTGAGTGAGAGTCTGAATGATCTATATTCATTGTAACTCCATTGAACGTAATGAGAATGAGTAGTGTAGTGGTTAATGTCGTTACCTCTCACGCTGAGAACCCCGGGTCAAATCCGCGTGGAGCCCCTTTTTTTTGGTATAATACATTGGTACTTTTTGATGTTCCATTATATTAATTAATTACAATAGCAATAGTTTTTTTTTTTAACGAGACTTTTTTTGGGGGTACGATTGAGCACTTTATTTAATGTTATTTTATCACGATTTTCTTTTTTTGATTCGGCTGTTGTGTTGTGATGTTCGTGATTTATTTTTACAGAACGATTGACTATTTATTAATAATTATCCTGACGCCCCGGGAAATCCAAGTTATTTTGTTGCATTTTTGAATCTGTCATAAATTACGTTTTTCTCGTAATTAATAAACATTGGAATTTAAATTAAATTAAAAATTATGATATTTTTTCTTTTAATTTTTTTCTTCTCCATAAACTTCACCACATATCGCTCACATAACGTCTCGGTGATTTCCTTCCAGAAACAACACACTAGTGATCCTCTTGCCGACTTCCACAAAATTCAACAGATCCATTCCAAGTCTTCTCATCCTTTTGACACTAAAAACACTTGTCCACCCAGTTTTTTAGAAGACCTTGTTTAAACACTTTTTGATCATAGATACTGAAACCCTCTAGACCCCTTAATTTTAAAAACTTTTTTTTTTTTTTTTTTTTGTACATGGGGGGGGGGGGGGGCATGATGATTTGATCGGGGGATAATTTATGACTGGCAAATGAATCTATTAGATGTAGCAATTGAAAATATGTCCCCAATTTGCACACATAACACTAATTTAGGCTAGAGTTCAAAGTAAGCTTCAAAATCCAATAGCTAGGCAATGTATCCTTCCCACACTGTTGAATTTTGAAGCTTTATCAATTCAACTAGCCGATATTGTATGCCTTGATTCAGCACAAAACTAACCTGAGTCATTAAATAGCTGCTTCAAGGTAGACTGGACCTCCGGTCTCTGGCATAGCCTAGGGATCTAGACTAATCTTTTTAAGACTGATTTCAACATAAAAAAGACACCACCTTAATCTTAATTTCACTTTCCACCAACTCTCAGATTGACCTTGTTTGCAAGGCGAGTATACTTCAAGGCAGCTATTTATTATAATTTGAGCTTCTAATATGACCGTAACATAGTAGGTGAATGGCATGATGTAGTAAGCTTATCAATGATTTCACTTTTTTTACACTGTTGCCGATGATGACAAGACTGTCGAATTCGGTGAGCTATTTTTTCATCGAGTAATTTGCCTGTATAATTTGCTTATGAAATCGAATATTTTGCCCTATCTTACCATTGTTTAGTAGTGGAAATGTCAAATTGAACCCGATCGCAGTGAATTTCAAGCAAATTGAACTTTTGTGGTAGAAGACTCATTCAAAATATCATCAAAACAGCCGATATTAAACAGGCGATATCATAACACCCCAGCAAAGACCAGTATCTTCAGAATTCACACCACCAAATGGTTTCCCTATGCGTTTACATGTAAAATGGTAGCTACAAAAAGCCCATTTTCTCGCTTATAAAGCGACTGGAATTTTCAATTTGACATTTTCCTTAAATTTCATGATATATTTGATCATTTAATCAAAACAAATATATATGGTATCCCCGAAAGTTCTGAGATATAAGACCCCAAAGTTGGACAATTGATGTAGCGCCCTCATTTATCAGAAAAAGTTGAGAAATGTTGCCAGATCATTTACAATCAAAATACATTCAAAAAACCTACAAAATGCATTGAAAATATGTCTTTTTCCACTGTGGTATTAGGTAGTAGTCCTAAAATCAGGATTAAACTACAACTTTAATCATTTGGGAGCAATAAGTACCATTTCTGATTAATTCTATAATCAATGGGCCACAGGATGAAAGCTAAGAAAAAACTTTTGATTGTCGTCTCTACAAGGACTGAAATTATTTACTGGCGTGGAATCTGAAGGAGAAGATTCTCCAAAATACTTGTTGGTTCATATGAAAGATTAGACATTACAGATTTTCAAGATATGACCATGTGAAAAATTATAAGTTTCTTTTAAAGCCCAGTTTACTTTTGATGGTATAAAGTTCAAAATTGAGTTTGTATAACCCTACTCATATAAAATGTTGCATGTATTGGAGTGTATTATTTCGTCTTGAATGAATATGAAATATGAATGAAATGCAATCTTAAGGCCTAATCAGTAGTCATATTATAAAAGGTATTATTTGTGTCTTATGCAGTGTTTTCCTTCTCTCTCTCTCTGTTTTTTAGCATGTGCACCAGGTGTGGGAAAATATGAGCTCATAGATCATAAAGGTCAGCAAGGATTTGTAGCTCCTTTTGATAAATCTGAAAGGTTTAAAACTCCTAAAGGTAAGTGGACAACATGTAGGTACATACATGTAGCTCATCTCTTTGCCCCTAAACATCGGATTCATTATTAACACAAGATGATTTTGACATAGACCCCAGTCTTAGCCAGTTCAGCAACTGCCCTTCCAATTTAACAGAATAGTGTGTCCAGAATTTGACTTAAAGACCCAAATCAACCTGTTTACAACCAGTATGGGGTCACTAGGTTCAAATGTGTGCTGCTTTAGCCTTGATTTGTAAGTCAGAACTAGTTTCAGGTTCACCGAACTCTTGCAACAGCAATTTTTTACAATATCACGTCCACCTTAAATTCTGCCCTTCCTGGTAGCAATCTAAATCTGCCTGTCCAGATGACGGGTTGACAGGTCTCTGGCTAAGACTTTGCTACCCCTAACTGGTGCTACTCAGGTGTCAGGACTGAAAAAAAAGTTAATTTCTTTCCCAGGTAGAAAGTCAAATTTCCCACTATTTTTTGCATAATTTACATAATAAACTATTAACTTGATTTGTTCACTGTAATTTTATGTTTCAGGACCACCAATATATAGAAGTGCATCAGTATCATCACTTAACAGTACTGCACTGCTGAGTACCTCTACAGACTCATTGAACAGTGTAAGGCATTTTATTTTTATGATAACAATTAACAAATTTGAGTTGGACCCTTGCACTTTGAGTATCCTGAATAGAGATTTTAAAGTTCCTATTTACTTGTAATTGTAACTGATAATATATGCCCCAAATGTCCCGTTTCAGATAGAAATTATCCCTATTTTTAATTCATAATAGATACATTGCTCCTTGCCCTTGCACTATTTCTATAAAAAGATATGACTGTTATTTTTTAACCCTAACCTGGGGAGAGAGAGAAAAACTGGTAACATTTTAGGAGCAAAAAGAGGCTCAACTGGCGCCGGAATCAAATCCAGGTCGCCTGCGTGGCAGTCTGGCCCCTATATTTTGGAAAAAAAAGAAGATTTTCCTATGCATATGATAGCCCCTGGGCGCACCAGGAGATAGAAGAGACTGCAGAACCATGTGCTACCAGCACCTATACTCTATTTGGCTTCTTCTGGACAGTGACGTAACTTAACAGGCGCAGCTCTTACTCACACGCACATGCGCGCACGTTATGTACTGCAATAAGTAGTATACACGGTTACGTCACTGTCTCGTGATGGCCAAATAGACTATAGTACAATAGTATTTTGTATCATTCAAGGTTGTCAGGGTAATGTCTGGCATAACACCTGATATTTTGGTGCAGTAATTTGAATCATTACCATATGATGATCATGATAACCTTGCTTTTGTTTTTCAGCTGGGTGGTTGTAAACCTCGAGGACACAGCACTCCACAAGGAAAGCATAATGACAAGAAGGTTCATGAGTTGGAGAAAGAGGTAACATATGATCTAGCTAGGGAAATGGGTCATTCTCTGTTGGCTATTACACTATTGATATACTTAAATACATACATACATACATACATACATACATACGAAAGGCTTTTATACCGCGCCATTTCTATAAGACCACGGCGCAAAAATATATACACAAAAATACATGAAAATCTACATGGCATCAAAAGCAATAAACAGAGAAATATCTAACAAGATTAAACAGAAGCAATCAGATTTGTGAAAACAGGTGATGTTTGAGAGCTTTCTTAAACACTGTAACAGAGCATGATGTGCGGACTGCAACTGGTAAATACAAGACTATAGTCTACCATTGCGGGGTACATAGTCGCGACTAGCGCCAATGGTCGCGACCACGACTAATGGTGACCAGGACATGCAAGCCTTATGGACAGCATATCATCTATAAATTCATTCTTTTAAATACAAACTAATATCCATATTTAAATAGATGAAAACATATGAATTAAAACCATTCCTGTCCTTTTTTTACCAATGTTAGATCCGTCGCCTGCTTCTAGATCGTAACAATCTTGACAAAGAACTGAGCCGTACCCAACATCAACTCTGCAAAGTTGAAGGCAATCTACAAAATGCTGTGAGGGAAAAGAGTGCTTTGACAACTCAAATGGCTGTCATGGAAAAAGACATGAAAGATATGAAAAAGTCTACTGGGGTGTTGAAACAAAAGGTATGGTTAATGATAGATGTATGCAGGGTTGTAGCTAGACCAGATTGAGTGCCAGACAATTTTACTGACGGCGAACGGAGTAAGTGTAGGGAACGAAGTGCAGGGTCTAGAGGCCTTCTTAATGTTTTTGAGAGGTTATAAATGCACTTCGAGGGTTCCTGTCACATGATTTCTTGTTTTATGAGGCAGTTAAATGATTTTTCACAAATTGTAAAAATTAAAAAAATTAGTGCCAGATTTTTTACCCTTATTTTTTAAGAGTGCCGGACGCTGGGCACAACTTCCGGACGGCCCCGTCCGGCGTAGTCACAACTCTGGATGTATGTGACTGTTTTAATGATAACAGTTATAGGAATCACAATAAATTTAAAAGAAATCGTCAAATCACACATATATCAACATCCGTCCTTATCTTAGCCCATAAGCCATGCCAAGGTATCATATTTTCTGGTCCACACCTGTGTATGTTACTGTTAGATGGCAAGAGTGTTTACTGCTTTGTGCATTAGATTCTTATCTCATTGAGCAGTCTGGATTGAATCCAGTATTCAATGACATCACATGGGCAATGGATGACATATATGGTAATAGAAATAATAGGCATATACGACGGGTATTAAACAAATTATAAATATTTTAAACAGATGACGGCAAACCTGTTCCACGACGTCGAACCTGTTTAAAATATTTATAATATATGGTAATGTTTGATATTCTCACATCTTTTTGGACAAACAATCTGAAATCAACATGAATGTTTCAGATTGGAGTTATACAATAGATAGGTGTGTATATAGTAATGTTTGCTATTTTGATTTCCTTTCTAGGTTAGCTGTCTAGAATCCACTAATCAGCGACATGGCAGTTTATCAGACGAGTTGAATGGAACTCAGAGCAAACTAGAAGCCAAACAACAGGTGAGTGAGTGATAGGGCAACACATATACTGTAAAAGTTATAATTTTCGCGCGATTATATTTTTGTGCTTTGATGATTTTCAGCCATTTCGCTTGTTTTTAAATTCGCGATTTACATTAGACATGTACACAAAAAAATATGTTCGCGTCTTTTTATTTTTGCTGTGCTGCTCGGAGAGCGAAAAGGGTGAAAATCAATAAAGCGCGAACATTTCCACATTTCCAGTCACTCACCTGACGTATAAAATACACAGCTTCCCTCCACATCCCTCAATTGAGAGGGATGGTGTGTGAAAAAATAGAAATTACTAAAAGAGACAAACAATTATGCTAATTGGGATATGTAATTCAACTTCCAAGAAGTTGATCAGCTTTTTTCGATTCTCATAATCTATTATCAGTCCCTTTTGGGTGTTTTGATAGATTTCACTATTTTCAAGCAGTTTTCCACCTTTTCCATTATTTTACACTCTCAAATGTCTTATTGTTTGGTGAAGCAAAAGAAACAACTAAAAAGCCGACCAACTTCACCATGATGATAGCGTATGGGCACATATTATTAGCACTCGACCATGAATACACAGACATTAGGCCGTAAACGCTGCACGAAAGGTGATAAACCACTGGCCCATGCTTAATTGCATTGTCAAATTGTTGAAAGCTGTTGGTGTCATGGTCTAGTATGAGTTAACTGTCTTCTAATGCTTTCTGATAATTGTATTAATTATTGCAGGAGTTAGACATGTTAAGATCATCTATGGAATGAGTTAACTGTCTTCTAATGCTTTCTGATAATTGTATTAATTATTGCAGGAGTTAGACATGTTAAGATCATCTATGGAATGCAAGATCCAGACACTGAGGGCAGACTTGGAGGAATCGTCACAGAAAATGACCGCCTTACATCAGAGCAAAGTGTCATTAGGTTAGTTAACTCATTCAGTTTTACAAAAGGCAATTTATAGTGGTTGTGTTTCATTGATCAAAATTTAAAGAGAAAGTATAGGATACTATTGATAAAGTCATAATACCACAAGAGTATGCTTACCTACTGCTTGGGAATCGGAGAGTTTTAATGCAAAAAGTATTCAAATATTTTTGCAATTGATCATCAAAAATGAGAGAGGTGGGTCACATTGGTTTTTCAAAAGAATATCTGGTTGGTTTACTGTTTTACAAATTATTTAAGTAAATTGCTGTCATCTTTCTCTCTAGAGTCAGGACATGCCATATCACATGCATTTATTCACTACATATCTTATACATTTGTATCTTGTCACAGAGGAGGTGAGATCAGATATAGAGTCTCACAGTGAACAACTCGAACTTGGGATAAAGAAGTTGCAAGGTAAATTATTTCATCATCAGTAAACTTATCTATTACTAGTAGTTATTAAGTATGGTCCAGCATGTGTGGTCCAGCAGAACAGCGCAGGACTGTTGATCATGAGGTTGTGAGTTCTAGTGTGCCATTGCCAACATGTTTGTATCCTTTAGTTTAAATTGCCTTGTTGACCGAAGCAAGATTGGGTCTGTTAAAAAGGGTGCTATTTCAATCTAAGTGCTGATATGGTTTTCGCCTAGCCAGCAGCCACAAATGTGAAGCGAAATGATTGTGACGATTATTTCATAATGGCAGCTTAATAAAAAATGGTTTAGCGCAGTGATCTAAATGAAATATCGCTTTATAAATCCAGTTATAATTATTATACAAATATGGACTGTTCATGAGGGAAATGGGGTGAACTATTGCCCCAAGGTGATCTGGAGACCGTAAGCCTACTATTTTCCCGAAGCCGAAGGCTGAGGGAACATAGTAGGCTTAGGTCTCCAGATCACCGAGGGGCAATAGTTTACCCCATTTCACGAATAAAGAGCAGTCCATATTTGTTTTATATAACGCATGAAAATATTTTTGTGTGCGATTTTGACTCAAATTAAACATGAAAAAGATCTTACAGGCGAATCGATCCTCCGCCATTATGGCAACATCATACGAGACAGGGCATTTTTGGTCTTTCAAAAAGTACTATTGACCGCCCGGTCAATAGTACTTTTTGAAAGACAAAAAAAGACCGGGAAGTGACGTCAAGCATGAAATGGACCAAACTATTTTGTGTTATCTGTTGTAGTATCCACCAATCAGATGGCTAGAATATTTCCATGCGTTATATAATTTATTATATGGTATGATATGAAGGGTTGCAACCCAACTTACTCCCAAGGTATTTGGGACAGTAATTTGACTATTGCCACCCAACCATTTTATTTGTTTCAATTGTATCTTCATTGAGATATTTTTCATCCTTCATAAAGTAGTAACAATCCTTATTTAATGTATTAAATCAAGAATAAGATTTAGTGAACATATTACAACATACTTCATCAAGCAGTATAACTGTGTCCTGATGTGGAACACACACATTTTTGCTCAAAGTTGAACTTACTTAATTAAAATTATAAATGAATATTGCTGTGAAACAAAGGGTATTTTAGTGCTCTGGTTTAAATCATTTAAGAAGTGAAAAAGGGTTTACAGTCCAGTGCTGTTGATGGATCCTGTTGGATTTGGCAGGGTTAGGGTTATTATTCCAATAGATACCTCTGTGCTAAATTGTTATGATATATTTGGACTTATCCCATGTTTTATTTCAGTCCTTGCAGACCAATTGAGAGCTGAGAACAGAGAGTTGAAAGATAAAGTGCTGAAGAATAATGAACAAAAAGAGGTCAGTAGCTTTTCTAAATAAAAAAGAAGTAAAGACATACAAAATATTTCTCAACTACCTCTGGAATAAGTGCTAACTTTCTGTGATCCTGGAAAGTATCACTTTGTAATCGGTACTTGTTTGTACCTCATATGAACAGTAACAATTTAACTGGTTTAACAGTTCATAATGTATGTTTGGATGCCCACCAAAATATAACGCATCTGTCATTATGGGGTCTACTCGTTATTCCAAAGGGGGTTATTCCAAAATATCTGTAAGGGTCGTTATTCCGAAGGGTCATTATCTCGAAATAAGGATCATTATTCCGAAAATACAATACTGGTCGTTATTCCAGAAATGCATTAAGGGTTAATGATTCTTATTTAACTTGACCCTTACACTTTTTTTTGGAATAAAGACCCTCTGGAATAATGACCGTTTGGAATGACCAACCTGACCTTTAATAACTATGCAGTATGTGTTAAGTATCACATGCGTGTTAAGTTTTATCTAAGGGATTCTGAATCTAGACTATTATTGGAAATAATATGTTATACAATTGGCAGTACACAGTGTCAGGTCAAGCATCCCAAATCAATTGGATATCATGTTCAACACAATACCTAACCTGTTAGAATAAAGACAACACTCAAATCTATGTTCTGGTATATATTTGTCAATACCTTTAGATGCTGCATGTTGAAGTAGAGCGTGTTATGAAAGATGCTGATATCAGACTTGAGGAAACAGTGCAAGAATTACATGATCAAATTAAGGTAGGTCATTAAGGTCATTGTTAGAAATATATTACCTATATCAATGAATCAACTCATAATGTAGTTTAATTTTTAAAACACTTTCAAGTGTTTTAAAGATTTTTAAAACATAACCTATACTTTCACTGAGTGAAATTTGACATTTCTTTGCACTTGATGTTGACTATTTTACATGAATGAGCATCTTAAATAAAAGTCATATTCCCAAATTTGAGTTAAATTGGTCTGCAGGCTAGTGTGATAGATAGAAGCAAAAACTGACTTCCCCATAGATCAGTATATACACACTTCTGTAGTGGTTAACCACTTTTGGTATAATCAAAACAAAAGATTGTCGATCACAGCGTATACGATTCCCCAGCGTCCCATGCGACTAGTGTGTATCGTGCGTAGCAAAACAGACAGCTAACTTTTATAATCAACCAGTTAGAATTGCAATAAAAATGGGGCAAGAAACTTATTCATTCATGGTATCCCTTGTCAAATTTAAAATCCTTGGGTGGGTGCTTTACATTTATCCAGTTCATCAGGCTATCAGTTTTTTTTAAATTTATTTTAATCAATATTTTCAACAATTCCTAAAAGTGTAAGTTTTAAGGAAAGCCCTATTCCTAAGCCCATAGTATTCTCAAATATGACATGGTTTCAAATAGTTAGTGTTTATAATAAGTATCTTCTATTTGAACAGAGACAATTACTTGAGCATGAAGATTTACAATCAGCAACACGTATGGTGGAAGAAGATCTAGAAATCAGTGAAACACAGTGCGAGGAATTGAAACAATCCAAGTAAGTAAATAATATGTTTTCACTGCTTACATATTTGACAAGTTTGGGTAAAATCTGTGTCCTTCTGTGGAAAATTTGGTAGCAAATTATACAAATGATCAATCAATCGATCGATCAATCAATCAATCAATCAATCAATCAATCAATCAATCAATCAATCTGAATATATGATAGGACAATGATTATTCTTATTTTTGAATGGAGTTGATTATTTCCTTATCTATCTTCCCTATATTATCACGTTTCAGGACTTCTCTCGAGCAGCAAATGTCAATAGCCCAAGACACCATCAGTCAGCTGCAAATGACAAAGCAAGAACTAGAACAACAGGTCAATGATCTAAGTTCAAAGGTCACTGACCTTAGTGACAAGGTCAAAGGTGAAGAAGACAAGTTGAAATCAATGGAGGAGAAGTGCAATGCAGCTGTACATGAAGTGGATGATCTTAAAGAACAATTACACAGGTACGGTTATAATATATCAAGATTTATAGCAACGCTTAAAAAAGCCTTTAGTCAGATTTATAATAAACATACATTGCGTGAAGTGCGCACAACCATAAGCATGATAATTTCAGGCTCAATCATCTTTGAGCTGCTTGTGTGTTATTTGTTCAATTATTAATTGGACTATAGTGTGCACTTACCATTTTGAGTTTTGGACAAAATCATGATTGTTAATGCAAAAGGTTGTGATTTGTGCTCGTCATTTCTGACAGATACTGGGCTTTACAAAATAAATTATAATTGTCTTCAGGATCCTTGATATTTATGCCAAGACGTACAGTGAGGGATAAACGGTCACACATTATGAATAACTGGGGAGGGGGAGATGGACAGAGATTTCTTATTCATTAGGCGATTGATATTGAACGTACAGTGTCTTTGTGGGAAGGATGGATGTTTCAATGAGTGTTAAAAGATGTGTAAATAGAGTCTCATTGTTTGAATACAATTTATATAAACCTACCTCTTACAAATCCCTAAAAGGGGTATAATTTGACATTTGTGATGCAATCTGTGATATTTATATCATAAGTAAGCTGAAACTGTGCTGATCTGATTACAGAACTGTTTCGATCATTTTTCTACGATCACTACAAAAAAAGTTATGAGTGAATGACAATTGTGATGTTATAAGAAACTACAAAACAAGAAATCATGAAAACAGGCCAAACAAGATACAAAGTCTAATAGAACAACATAAAGTTAATTAGAAAAGTGACTTAACTAATTTTTTTGAAGGTAAAATGTCATGAAAGATGATGACACAAATGAAATGAATTTTCTATAAAAATACCCCCATTTTCCACATTTAAAAAACCACAATTTTTACCCGTATACCCTAGTTCACATCTGGCGACATCCGACGGGTTTTCACAGATCATATCACATTTTATGTAAAACAATTTCATTGTTTGTATGTATTTCTGTGATTAGAAATGAACAGTTGTACACTACCAACATGGAATCCCTATCAGCCAAATACCAATCAATGGAAGAAACCCTGCAGCATACAGAAATTGAACACACGAGGGCGATAGACCAGTTGACCTTTGAACTCCAAGCCTCGCAGGCATCAGTGTTGGAGTCGGAAGAAGAGTGCAATAAGTCCCGCAGCCAGTGTAGAGAACTGATGGATTCCCTGAATGCTGAAAAGGTATAATAGATGCAGATAACTATAGTCTTATTGATAACTGAATGAACAATTGTGAAATAGCGTACTGCGAAAACAAGCACAAATGCTGCATAATGTGTACACACACATTCTGTATGCCATGTCAAAGTGCTTGAGCTCATTATATGCACATGTGCTCACGCTAGTGGTGTATCTATCTCGTAGCTACGTATGTGCTAGGATTTAGGAAACGGTTTTGTTTAATAATTAATTAGACTATAGTACACAGACGATTCTTGGCTTTAATGTGAAAATTACATCCAAAGATGTTTTGGAGGCATGTTTTGATGACATAAAGGTTCGTTCATACGCCGTCGTTGGGAGTCTGTCGACGTCAGTGGATAAAAGTTAACATTGTTTCAACTCGTGCACAATATCCAATTACATCAACCCATACCTGTTGATGGGGAGTATGAACAAACCAATACTTACACACAGGGCTGGAGTCATCTTTGGTCAGTGATAAATCTCTCATGTTTTATATTGAGTTAGTGGACAGTTTTTCGTGCTTTGCACATTTTGAACCATTTTGCTTGTTTTTATTTTCGCGATGTTTAGCTTCTTTACATAGACCTACTTGTGTTTGCTGATTTTGGTGCGAAAAGGCGAAAATAAATGTAGCGCGATTTTTTAAAACTTTTACAGTATCCTGTTCATCAGTGACAGTAGTGCATATTCCAGTGAGTGCACCTGATCATTGTATGCATGATGCATAACTTTTGGGGGTTTTGGGGTACGAAAGAACCACTCTGTCGCCTGTTTAGTGAAGTGTTGCAGAGTGATGCCCGATTGACATTTTAGCACAAAATAAATGATGATTTTGGCACATTCATTGAAACCTCTCTATATTCTCAAGAAAGTGGCTGAGTACAAAAACAAGAGATTGCTACACATCTAGTATCCTACTATAAATCTGGAAACGGTGTATGTTTGTGTGTTTGTGTGTTTGTGTGTTTATTTGTTATCCTTATTTCTCCGTTAGTTGTGATCAAAGTGGCGCCTAATTTGCATGAAAGATAGAGGAAATAACGGGAAGGGTGTTTTTCAGTGAAATTGGTTAACAATTGGCTTCAAAAACAGCAAAAAACCTCTCAGATTTGGCTCATAAATGCCGCTAGAATTGAACAACATTGTGCGTTGCGCGTACTACAGCGTAATCTTACCGTGGTAACGCGACGCGTGCATGTTTGCGCAAGGGCTGACTGCCGCGCGGCACACGCACCCCTACACATGGCGCAGAAGCCACACGGGAAATGGCTATTATAGGCCTGTGTTGGTAGGGTAAGTACAAGGAGGGGGAGGGGGCGGTGTAAAACCACGGGAAATGGTTTAGGATAGGCCTAGGGTTATAATGGTACAAGTAGCGTTTTGCGGGGGTTAATGAAGCAACCTGATTTCTTTACTTTAAGTTGGCATGCCAAACAATCTAAGGGACCGAGGGTTAATGAAGTAGCCACGGGAAATGGTTTAGGGCGGGTTGTGATTATAAATCAAACTGGTTTGGGTGTGTGCATGGAGGGAGGGGGGGGGGGCGGTGGGCGTAAAACCACGGGAAATGTTTTAGGATAGGGTTAAGAGTTAATGAAGTAGTCGCGGGAAATGGTTAGGGAGGGTTATGATTATAAATTCACCTGGTTGGTGTAATTGCAGTGGGCAATTGTAGGGGTTTAGTGTGGTTTTAAAAGTACCGAGGGTTAACTGGATGCGGTTTGAGAGGTAGGGGTTAATAAAGTAGACACGGTAAATGGTTTAGGAGGGATATGGTTATAAATCAACCTGATTGGGGGTGGGGGGGGGGGGGGGGGTTGTAGGGGGTTATGATGCCTTTAGAAGGGATATGGTTATAAATAAACCTGGTTTGGGGGGGGGGGGGTGATGTAGGGGGTTTATGTGGTTTAAGAGGTAGGTAGTGGTATAACCAGGAGGTTTATGTGGTTTCAGAGGTAGGTAATGTGGCATAACCATCTAGCGGGGACCCGAGCGTAGCGAGGGTACGCCGCTAGTCATTGTAAAGATGAACACATTAGCTTTACATTGATGTTCAACATGATACGAACATATAACAACATTTAGGCTATAATGTATATAAAATATATTGAAACAATGTCCCAACCTTTTTTTGAGGGGAGTATCTATATATATTGGCTATAGATGGCACAGAATTCGATGCAGTAATCAGTGGTGAATCCATTGGAAATATACATGTATGTTATTTTGAATAATTTCAAATAATACATAAATTACTGATTCTTTTACTTCAGGAAAATGGCCAGGACGTTGAAAAGAAGTTGATAGAAACGAAAGACCTGTTTGCAGAGAAAGAGAAAATCCTTAATGAACAAATAGCAAAGGTAAGCTGAAGGATATTTATGGCCTTAACATGTTTGAGATTTAACAGTTAAATTAAAATGATTGGGCTAAAAACCAAAACAAGCTAGGAAATAAACTGGTACAACCACAGTGACACAATCAGATTTAGACAGAAACATGTTATATATTTGAAAAAATGGTAATCCTCATCTAGGAAATAAGTGTTCAGTTATTAGTAAATACTGGAAACAAAAAGGTTCAATCAAGGCATTTATTAAGAAATTGTATGCTTAAAGTTTTAGAATTTTCGTTGATTAGCACTTTTCCCCCAAAAGGTTTCCATTTTCCCCATATTTTTGGTACTTTTTGATCAAAATTTCAAAAAATATTAGATTAAGTTAAAAAAATGAGTAATTGGGCCCTCAGTTAGTGTCTTTATATCATAATCAAGCAATTTGGGCATTTTGTACTCAAAATTATTTTTTGTTAGCTTTGTTCAAATAAATTTGGGGCAAAAAAGAGAATTTTGTGATTTTCTCAAAAAAATCTTGGATTTTCCGTTTCATTTTGTTTCCAAAAATGTATACTTTTATATGCATTTGATTAATAGTTTAATAATTACAGCACTCACAAAATTCAAAAAGACAAAACAAAAACTTCCTTGAGTCCCCTTAAGATGCAACAGGTCCTTTCCAATTCGATATGGTTAGATGTATTTTGATAAAAACTAAAACTGCTAATTTTGTTTCATTTCGTAATAATAAGCCGTTTATCCCATGTTATATAAATTTGTTTTACGTTCAGGCTGAGAATGAGACATCATCGCTAAACGAGGAAAAGAAGACACTAGAAGAAACCATGACAGTGTTAAAAAAAGAAAAGGAGACTGATGAAGAGACAATGGCAGCGTTAAAAGAAGAACAGGCGAAACAAGAAGAAACAGTATTAGGCTTGAAAGGAGAGAAGAAGACTCTTGAAGGGTCAGTGTCAGTATTGAAAGAAGAAAAGGAGAAACAAGACAAGAACTTGGTCAAGATGGAAATGGATCACACTCAACTCAAGGAAGAACATGACAGGTTGGTGGCTAGAGTTTAATCAGTTCCAAACTGGCGAGAAATATTCTGTTTTTATCTCTCTGCTTGCAAAAGTCATCCAAGTGTACATGCGGGGGTTATGTGAACTGAAAACGAGGCTAGCGATTTAGCCAAGACGAGAGTGCTGTAGTTATTCAATTGGGTGAACTTTGCACTATTCATAAAAAATACTTTATACCTCTGAGCTGTTCAATATTTGACCTTATTACATTCATGAAATAAACTTGAACGTATAAACTATCTATTCCACTAGTTTGAAATGAAATGTTTGCTGGTAACCAACACTATCTAGGAAAATGTAGAAGTTCACAGTTCATTACATTGCAGTCAAAGTACAAGATTGTAATGTTTATCGGAGCACTAATTGCTCTGAGCATGCTCAGTTGGATTACACTCCCTTTTTTGATGTAAATGCACCAATTAAGAATAACGTCTATAGAGTAAAATAACATGCCTTATAAAAATTATACTATATAGAAATCACACTTTGTCACCATTGCTTTTGTCCATTGGAACTAAAACAGTGTTCTTTTGATATGCCTCTGCCATGCTTAAATACATTTGGTTTCCACTATTAGTAAACAAAAAGATCGTCCTCATCCGACTGACCCTCAGTGAAAACTGACAAAAAACCTGTTTTTTTTCTTCTTCTTTTTGTGTTACTCTTTAAAAGAATACCTACCCGTACAGGGGTATATACATCAAAAATGGCCTTCTTTGAGGGTAGGAGAAAAATCAAAACTTATGAAAAATGGGGAAGAAAGGAGAAATGAAAGAGTAAAGGAATGAAAAATAAAGAGTAGGAGGGGTATAAAGGTGATAGAAGTTGGACAAAAATGGAGACAAGGGGGTCAATTGATTTTGTAATGGAGAAAAAGTTAAGTAACTGAGAGGAGAAAAATAGATACCTCTGCAACTCTAATTTTATAAATTCCACGAGAAGTTTTGTTTTGTTTTTCCGAAATATTGACTTGTGCAAGACAGTATTATTTTGAACATGATTGGTTTTCCCCCACATTTGTTGTATATTCTCAAGTTTTGATATGTATCTTATTTTACAGCACATCTTCCCGCCTTATTAAACGTGTAGAAGAGCTGGAGGAGATGAATCAAGATATCAAACAGGAGTTTACTAGAAGACTTATTGAAACACAGAAGAAACTCAGTCTCAAGCAGAAAGAACTGCAAAGGTATGCTCATGTGCCAGAATACACATTTGAAAGGTTCTGAGGGCTATGACAAAGAGACTTCAATGTGTTAGTATTAGTTATGATGATACTGCCTTGGGTTTTACAGCCTTGTTATAATATTATAATGCAGTTTACCAGAATAGAGTATTCGAATAGAGTGAATATTTAAAACAAATGTGTAAGAGAGTTGCCATCAGAATCAATGTGACATAAATAATTCAAGACTTTGTATATTTTGTTGATCTGAAAGATTTCTTCAGTGGTATCATAAACTGTATGTTATCAAAGCACAAACGAATTTGTTCGAATTTTATCCAAAGGATTAAGTTGGTGGCTATAATTAGATTTATTTACTTAATACTGTTTCCCCTTTGTACATTTACCGGGTTAAAAAACAATCCAAAAATGATATATCATTGAACAAGTGAACTATATATTCTTGGTATATCAATTGTGAGTCAATCATTATCAGAAAACTTAAAGGTAATCAGGGATGAGACCTACTGTGGCCAATGTGTTGTAGTTATAGGCAAGGCAATTATTTACCTTTATCGTGTACAATAATTGAGAGGAAAGGGCACAAGCTCAACAGAAGTATTATATTTACTCCAAAGAAAGAGATTCAAGTATTGTGTGTGTGAGCTGTGAGATTTAGGTATGAACTCTGATTTTACTCACTGGTAACTTAGTAAGAAGTCAAAACATTTAAATAAATTGATTTTTTGTCACCCTTTATATAGTTTTAGAATTGATTCAGAGAATCAAATCAAGATCATCCGTGGTAGTTTGGAGGTGAAAATAAGTGAGGTCCAGGATAAAGTACATAGCTTGACTGAACAAAATAGGTAAGACCAGATTGTCAGCCACATCACATCTCATACTGCACTATACGATAACAATTTTTTGTGCAAAAATGTTCACATAGAGATCTATAAGTTTAATACCATGAACCCTTTTCTTGAAAATTGATCGAGCAATTATCTGAGCAGTGCATCGCGTAGATCTGTATGTAATGTGCTTCTTATAAAATGCATCTAGTAGAATTAGAGAATAAAGTTATTGTACCCGTGTTATATTGTCTGACATAAATGCGGACGATAGTATTATTTTAAGTAGAACAACGACGCCGCAGGCGGAGTTGTTCTACGCAAAAAATAATACTATCGAACGCATTTATGTCAGACAATATAACACAGGTACGGCCTAAAAACAATACCTTTATTCTCATTCTTAAACAATCATACTTACGACATTTATCAAAGAAATAAGTACATTTTATTGTCCACATTTGACAACTTTTACCCCTGCTAGGATCGAATAACCCACAAACATTCCATCCAATCACATGCGATGAGTAAACCATGCGTAAGCGTCGCGGCGCCGGCATAAACGCAGGAAAAGCGCTAAAGACGCACTGCAGAAGTGCGCGTTATGGAGCAAACCACGCATTGTGAAGGTTGGGCGCACTGTTAAAAACGTAGGCCCCACCTCCCCGTGTTAAGTTGTCTCATCTAGATGTCGCCGATTTCTCTGAAAACCAATGAGGTTGCTTAAACTTTCTTAGCTGTTTAAGAATAGTGAACAATGAGACCAACCATATATATATTAATGTTGTAAGTTCAAAATGTTTAAATGCTCATAGGGTGTTTAAACGTTTACAGAATTCGTTAAACGGCTAAACGTAAGCCCTAATAAAATTGTAAAAGGTAAACAAGTAAGCTTACTCATAATTCTTATTCCATACAACCATTACAGCCTTGTTGTACCAAGTATACATGTCAAAAATATTACGATATCGTTTCTAGAAATAAACACCCGGTAGAAATCAACGTCGGCCTATCATACATGCATTATATCGATTTGTTAAACGACTGACTGAGGATTTGGACTAAGAATTAAAAATAAATAAAAATAGCGACTTATGAAATGTGACGATCGCGATCGCAATGAGATCAATGCAAATAACTGGCATAAAAATACGTTTAAACACCTTTTTTTTAAATAGTTCAAACGGATAGTTAATTAAACGGAAATTTACAACATTTTATATATATATATATATCAGTCATAATTAAACAAACAAATAAGAAGAGGATATTGTGTGATCTATGTTCTGGGCACACAACCTAAAGTGTTGCGACAATTGCAAGCACGTTCAATTGGGTGTTGCATACACATTGTTCGTTCAATATTTGATGTGACAATGGTTTTTATATTTCAATGGAACATTGTTTCGAATAGTTAAATTTCAACTGTTTAACATTGTAATATCTTATTATAACACAAAATTCTGCTAACACATGACCTTGATGACTCTGTGTTTACAACACTGCCATTATTTGACATTAAGTATTTGATTCCCTGTGTTTATAGCTCACATATACAGTCTGAGAAGGATATGACAACCACCAACAAAAACCTGATGGATGTTGTTAGTGAATTACATGATAGACTTGAGCATATGGAACAGGAAGCAAAGTAAGTGCATTATACAATTAAGTCAGGTTGTATCAAAATTCAACAAGTTATTCTCACAAAGAGATGGAGTGTACAAAGGTATCCTTTGATTGAGAATACTAAAGATTTTGTTTGTAATTACTTGTATAAGATCCAAATGATGTTTGAACTTTGTATTTGTTTGAGGGGGGGGGGGGCGGTAGCGTGTTGGGGTGACACAACCGTCTATTCCGATCGTAGATGCAGCATTTTCATGGGAGTGCCGCAACTTAATTTTGAGGTATGATGTCAACGATAATAAAGTTATATCGTTTGTCTCAGATAAGCTTCACAGCTTTGTTAAGAAGCAGTGAAGTGAATGCTGAATGTATGACGCCTCCACGGAAATGACACTAGACTATGTACATGTCAGAATAAAACGTAACAACAATATCTGTTAGAGATTTCAATGTAGACTCGTTTGTGCCTTACATATATCAGTTGCAGCGAAAGAGTTTAAAAGGATAATACTCACAGGCAATTAGTGAAACAATTGAGGTTTGTCATTAATTCTCTCCACATCTCAAATGCTTTTAAACACTCTTAGAGTATAGATCATGCATCTTTTATAATGGTTGTTTCAATCAATTGATTTTGCTTGAGTTTGTTAAAGCAGTTTGTTTGATCACCTGCAAATACTGACATACTTTTTTGCAATTTCTTATACAGCTGTACTAATGAGTTTTAATTGTTTTACTTTCTAATGGTTTTGCTAGATGGTCTAATGAGAAAAGACAACAGTCCGAGGCCAATGTATGCAATCAGCATAACACCATTGAACAACTGCAGGAAAATATGACAGAAATGGAAGAAGAGAAAAAGCTGATATCTGAATCAAACCAGCAACTAGAAACAACCAACAATAGTCTACTGGAAAATAAGACGGAACAAGAAGAGAAAATAAGACGACTGCTGGAGCAGATGAGCTGTGGTAATGAGGCAGAGAAACAGCTCCAAAATGACAATACCATTCTGTGTGATACAGTGAAAGAACAACAAGACAAACTGAACCAGATGTCAGAGGAACAGAGAGTCGTCATTGAGCAAAAGGAGACACTCGAGGATGCCAATAATGCACTGCATGGGACCGTAATGGAACAGGAAGATAAACTGAGCCAGATGACAGAGGAGCAGAGAGTCGTCATCGAGCAAATGAAGACACGTGAGGATGCCAATAATGCACTGAATGGGACAGTGCAAGAACAGAAAGATAAACTGAGCCAGATGGCTGAAGAGCAGAGAGCCATCATTGAGCGAAAGGAGACACTTGAGGATGCACTGAATGGGACAGTACAGGAACAGCAAGACAAACTCAACCAGATGACTGAAGAAAAGGATTTATTTCAAAATGCCAATCATTTACTTCTTGATACGGTTAAAGAACAAGAAGATAAACTAAACCGGATAACAGAGGACCAGCAGATTCTAAGTGATTCAAAACAACAACTGGAAAACTCCAACAGTGTCTTACTCGGTACCATTCAGGAACAGCAAGGTACACTTCGTCAAATGATAGAGGAGCAAAGGTCTACCAGTGAGGCAAAGGAACAACTACACACAGAAAACAATAGTTTACAAGACACTATTAAAGAATTGCAGGGAAAACTAAATGAAATTGAAAATAAACTGCAGACTTCACAGCAGACTAAGGAACAGCTTGAGGTTGACATTGATAGTCTTCAGTGCAGTCTTAAAGAACATCAAGATATCATTAGCCAGCTGAAAGAAGAACAGCGGTCTTCAAATGAAACACAGAAACAACTGCAAGAAAATAACTCTCACTTCGAATACACAGTCCAAGAACATCAAGAAACAGTAAACAAACTGATAGAAAAGCAAAAGCAATCTGCTAAGGCTATAGAGCAGCTTGAATCTGTTAATACATTCCTTGAGGAATCAAGTGCTTATCTAAAGGACAAAGTAGGTAAGATGGAAGAGGAACAAGCTATTTTATTGGAGACCAACACAAACATTGAATCCACCAATGACAGCTTACAAGAAACAGTATCCCAGTTAGACAACACATTAGCCCAGATGCAAGATGAACAAAGTGTGTTGCTGACAGATAAAGATGTCTTACAGTCAGCTAACAGTAATCTCACAGAGATGGTTTCACATCTACAAGGTAGACTTGCACAATCAGAGGAGAATGAAAGAACGTCTGCCGTGGCAAGACATCAGGTGGAGGATGGCAATGAGACTCTACAGGAATCTGTTGCTCAACTTCAGGAGAAGTTGAAATGTTTGACTATGGAGCAGAGTGTGTTATCAGATGATAAAGTGAAGATTGAACGCATCAATGCAGAATTGGAACAGATAGTAGAACTGATGGAAAAGGAACAAAGGTAGGTTTCAAAATATTAAAATCAGACAGTCAACATCTTTATTTATCAATAGCTTTATTCATTGACTATCCCGATCAAGAGACAAAAACAAAACAACAAAAGAGGATGACTGAAGACCCAACCACATCGGCAACTTTACTAGACCAAATATTGCCAATTGTTAAGGCAATATAGTCTGTTGGCCACTATGATGCTACAGGCTAATAATGAATATTGCTTGTCAGAGTGTCTATGAATAAATATAATTTAGCTTCTCTACTACCACAACTTAAACAGTATGACATATGTTTAAAACTTAAATGTAATATATCATTTATCATAAGCAGTTTTCTGCTGATAATGGCAAGGGCTTCAACAAGATTTTTTTTATCCCTAAGGTTCTGTTATTACAAATTTGAAACAAGGTTCAATGTCACCAATTTGAAGAAAAAAAGTTAGCTTTCCCAAATTTAAGGCCAAGAAAGAAAAAAATCTCTCTCACATACCCGTGCGCTTTTGCCGCATAATACTAGGCGATAAGCCCAATTTTGGGCTTTCAAAAAAAATTTGTTGTCCAGAAAAAAGACAACCAATTGGCTCCGAAAGGAGGGGGGGGGGGGGGGAATGGCCAAAATACAATAAAAAAAGAATTTCCGCATGTAGCATAGCTATTTCCCACATGTATGTGAGACAGGTCTTTTTTTTTTGCCTACGGTTCATATCTCTTTTTAAGTAAGTTTCCTATCCGTAAGATTTCAATATCTCTAAATTGGATTACTAATGTTTAGACAAATGTTTCCTAACACTAATATCAATTTTAAATATGGTCTGCTATATTTTATTTCAAATTTCAGGTTTTAAGATGAGCTTAATTAATACAATATTGTGTCAAGTTAACATAATTATGATACAATTATCTCACAAACCATCACCATATTTACTTTCAGAGACCATGAGTGCCAGGGTAATGATGCAGACAGAATAGAAACACTGGAAGAGGAATCAAAAAGGTATTTGTTTGTATAGAAACAATTAGTTATTGTCTAAACATGATGAACCATGCACTCATACAGAGTATTATACTAAATGCTCTCAATCTTCATATCTAAGGCCAAGTTTTGTTGTTGGTGTATTCAGGCATGAGAAATTTCAGGCTGTGGCCTGAATTCAATTCAGGCTATTTTGTTTTCCAAATTTTCGTGCTTTCTTTTATTCTCAGCCTGTTTTTGGCCTTTATAGGCCCATTACACACACTTGTTTAGGCTGTTCAGGTTTTTCATTCTCATGCCTGTGCATGGCGAAGAAAAAAAAGGATCTTTGGTGCTCCTCATCAAAAAGGAACACATTGCACAGCAAATCTGACGATTGCAAATGAATAGCCTCATGATATTTTGTGATTAATGCGACTCTGTGAGATCAAATTTAGTAATTTATAGTATATTATATACTTATATACAATTTTTTTAATTTAAAAATCCGTCAGCCCGACCCTAATTTTTAATGATGGCATGATACGCTAATACAACATTTTTTTGTGTCTAATGGTGGCACTAGAATTCCAAAAGCTTAGCACACCGATATAGATTTCCAGGAAAAGACCATATTCCGGTTATATTCATTAACATAGAGTACGAAATAGCTTCAAATCATATTCTCAATTTGCTTTATAAACAATTGTGATAAAAATGCTTAATAATTAACTCACTTTCTAATCATTTGTTCAATTTCTATTTTACAGATGGCAAACACTTTTTGAAGAATTACAGGCAAAGGTTGAACCATTCAAGGTAAATGCATGAAACAATCCATTGTTGTCTACATTATTGAGAGAGTATTGGTATTGTTTTAAGCCTTTGATGTATGTCTATGTATCATATCACACAGGCCGTGGCATATTTTTAGTAGGACATGACTCAATACCTTTTTAATACTTTTACTCAACTAAGCCATGAATGTGAAGTATATGAAAAAGTAGATTAAAGCAATATAAATTTCAATATGTAAATGCTAATATTTAAACATGCAATCTTCATTCATTGCTGTTTGGTTTGGTGCTTGCCATGTGAAGGAAGTTTTTATTCATTACCGTACGTCTGAAGTAGGTGTCTGACAATATCAATGTTTATTCAAGATATTGTGAACACCACAATTGGCATATCCTGAAATGATTTGTCTGTGACATAGTAAATCTCAATAATTCAGTTAATGTTAAGGTTTTGCATTTATACTTGTCGTATATGAAGAGCTGATATGCAAAAGGGTTACATCCATTTTAGTGATTTTGAGAAAACAGCATGAAAGTATTCTGGACTAGTGTGATCGATGCTTTGAAATATTACGTGTATAATGAAAGAGGTATACCAATCAAATACAGTATGTTATTCAAATCAATCACTTTTGTTAAAAATGTTTATTATGTTCTTTATTTTTCAAAAAAATGGATGTAAGCCCTTTTGCAAAAAAAATCAATAAAATGCACACAAACAGTTTACCACATGGAAAAAATCATTCACCTTATCAAAAATAAGACTGAACAAATGACTATCGCCAAATTAAACAGTAAGTGGCGGGGCGTTTTGTATTTTACATTTTTCCTGGACAGAAGCCCTTTTGCATAACAACTTGGACCTCTGTATTGAATTACTATGGGATGTAAACTTTTTCTCAACAAATTACCTTTCATGCATACCAGCTCTTCATATAGTGAATAATACATTTGACAGTTTTAGACACTTTGAGTTTGAGTTTCCTATTATGCCATGTTTGCTTATAACTTGTTTGTTCTTCCTCCAGTGCCAGCTTGATCAGTTTGCAGAGGAGAAATCTGCCTTACTGAGTCGCAACAGCCAAGCCCAAAGTGAGGTGGACAAATTGAGTCTCAACTATGCCAAGCTACTTGGTCATCAGAACCAGAAGCAAAAGATTCATCATGTGCTCAAAATAAAAGAGGAAAATCTCAAACTGAAAAAGGTCAGTATACAAGTGTGTAAGGCTAAATTAAAAAAATCATTTGTCTCAAAGCTCCCGCGCGCGTTAGTTTATTGATGCGCATTAGAAAAACAAAAATCTTAAAAAATCTTTTTTTAAAAATTTGTATTTATATTTTTTTTGAAAGAAAATAAAATTAAAAAAAAAATTTCCAAAATTTCATCAATTTTTCAGATTTTCTTTGATCACATCATTTTAAATACAAAAGGTCTCTTTTACAAGGATTTCAATATTTTATATTTGAAAAAAAAAAAAAAAATCTTAAAAAAACCCGCATTCCGCATTAGGTTTTGAAAAACTGAAGAGCTTTGAGACAAAAGATTTTTTAAATTTAGCCTAAGAGGGTTATGTTGTGAAGCTCTCTCCTACATTGGTAACGTACACAGAGGGGTGAAGAACTGAACTGAAGATATGAATACAATTCAGATGCACAGATGTAGATATCGAACATAAAGGTTTTTTTATAAAATCATATTTGTAGATATTTGGTCAGAAATCATAAGTGCTGGAGAACACCGTCAAATGCTTCTTGTCCGAGTGAGAAACAAGTCGAAGAGCCATCTATGAATCTATGAATGTGAAAGAGGCTAACAGTTCAATATTTAAAATAATTTGCCCTGATGTAAACGCCTCTGTCTTAATGCAAAATATTGACCTTAAATATCCTCACATTAAAGCGTTTCGCTATCTGCATCTTTGATAATGTACCGTTTTACAGGAACTGGACAAATTGCGTGATGAAAACATGAAGATGGGACGAAAGCTACGTACCTTGGAGTCCAAATCAGATGGTCCCAAGCGACGATTTAATCCTACCGATGCCTTCAAACATAAAGAGAACCACACTCCTCTGACTGATCATAACTGAAGATAACCTATAACAAGGATAGTATTATGTGTGATTGTTTGTGTTTTATCATACCAATAAGACAAACATGAAGCACACAGTATGAGTCAAAAAGAAGTTGTACAAGAATGAATGTTTCCACAAAGACCAAACATATTTGACATGCCAATGAAGCATATAAACTGCTCACAAAAAGTATCGAAACACTTAGAAATAATCCAATATATAAAGGCTCGAAAAGGTATGCATGAATCGAAGCAAATAACCAAGTGCATACTTTTGTTTTGCGTATTTTGACACCTCGATCGTTGAGATACGATGTTGCGGAGCGAAGTTATTGCTATTTCAATGATCGTGGGTCCAGTTTCAAAAGTGACACTCATCCCTATTGAAAAGCACGAATCTGGTCATTCTAAACAGTAGTGCAAACCTCTTTCTATAGGATAATTGTCACTTTTGAAACTGGACCCACGACCATTGAAATGACAATAACTCCGCTCCGCAACATCATGTCTCATCGATCGAGGTGTCAAAATACGCAGAACAAAATTATGCACTTGGTTATTTGCTTCGATTAATGCATTCCTTTTCGAGCCGTTATATATTGGATCATTTCTAAGTGTTTCGATACTTTTTGTGAGCAGTTTACAATCCAACCTGTTTTATCCAACCCTCTTTTATCTGGATAACTCTGTTATCCAGCTGAGCATTTCAGACAGTCAATGCAGAATTACACATCATTTGTGTATCAAGATTTTTCACCTATCCGGCCATTGCTTGGTCCCACCATGTCCTGATAAAAAAAGTTGGACTGTATGTATTAAGCAATTGTATGCATGTTTTGTACATGGGTATAATGAACAATAAGGTACTTTTCTTTAAAAAGTATGATATGATAATTAGATTTTCTATTCCATGAATTCTTGTTAGATTAAAACGTGCAGGATTATAAAGACTATAAATCAAAACTGAAAAACATCTTACTTTAAATGCAATGTTTCTACTGAGCTGAGCTACAAAAGAATCGTATCACTTGTTTGCAAGGGATAAATTAAAATTCTACGTACATGTCAATTATCAATAAATTGCAGCCTTTAGCTTTAATTGTATGATTGATAATACCTGTGTACAGATTATTCATTTGTATGCAGAGAATTGTAATTTGTGTCTTTGCAAAGAAGTGATAAGTTTTTTTCATAGTTCAGTTTAGTTGCAGACAATGAAAACATAGTCATTATCATACTGCTATTTACATTGCCAAATGCATTTTTGATGCATTAATTTTGCAATTTGTTTGAGCAAAAACAAAACAGGCTGAACTGTATATAGTCATGTGAAGGTGCAGAATGCAACTATCATGTATAGTTTTACGTCATGAAATCCGGGCTTGAAATCGAAACAATGAAGTCTTCAAAATAATGAATAAGGAAATAGTTCAACTAACAATCAAGTTTCATTGGCCGTATCGTGTGCACAATGTAATGTAGTTTACCAAGAATCTAACAGCACTTCACTGTGTCATACTTGTACATTTCCATTGGTGTATTCTAGATGTTTGAGTATCGTTTCGATTGATGTAAAATATTAAAATGTTATCAAATTACTGTGAGATCTCGGTTTATCCTTGGTGGAAGACTGCATTAACCTAGCACAAAATCCTCTATTGATGGATTAACGGATTGTACAACGTTATTCCGTAATGGGGTCTTGACACTAGACTAATCTATGAATGTCTTACACCAAGGATATACCGAGATCTCAGCCTCTTTTTCACAGTGGCAAAATTGTTCGTTTATTTATGACCAGCGACATCACATCGTAATAAACTAATTTCTCTACTATCATTTTGACAGAGTCCTATATTGACAAACATGCTGCTACTCTGAACAGGTTTTGTAGGAAACATTTTCAATGACACAATAATTATGTGTAAATAAAATCTATTTGTTTAATGTAAATAAAATATTTTGTTATTAATATGTAGTAATTTGGTACAAATATGACACCCTACATACAATGAAATAATACACCAATACAGTGGATGATGCATTACAAGCTTTGTCTCTTTGCACAGACATTGATATGTGTGGCAATATCTATGCTAGGGGGACAAATAAGGCGATAGGAAGTATTTTCAGCTAATATGATCTCAAACTAAACCAAAGGCAGATCTTCTATTTGTCATTTAGTATGTTTGGACATAAATAATTCAATAAATAGTAAGGCATTTATATGAAAAATCTACTGGACCAACATATAACTGACTTGCCAGTGTTTGCAGGCACTGCTCAGGAAACAAATGTCAAAATATCATAAGGGTGTTTCCACGACCCTTATCTTGTTTTGTATTGATTTTCAGACTCATATTTGTCCAGTAATACATTTTATTAGCATGGGAGGTAGTAAGCAAATTTTAAGAATTCTACCTCAATTTTGAAAAAAAAATTCTACACAAACAAACCTATGGGAAAATAATGGTTGTAACATTGACACACAGATGTTACAACCGTTTGTTGTAAATTTTGATGCACAACATCTCTAAATTGGCTAAATCTGACCAATATATTTTGTAATATGTAATGAACATTGTTTAAGGCAACCATCTATCCTGTTTGCCTTTCTCTGTGCATCAATGTCAGTGTGTTTCTAAACTGAATGCAGCAAATAGAAATAAAATAACGAATTTGGGGCACCTTTATCCCAAACATATTTACTACACAAGTTCTATGGGAAACTTGGAACATTTTAGCGGGGTCACAGAAGGGGCTTATGAATGCTAATGAAAGTCAATGCCTAAGTTCCTGTTTCATACTTTTGGATTTGCAATTAGGCAACAATTTCATTATTTCAGCTGATTTCATTATTTTACAGTTATTGATCATTATTGATACAAAATGACACATTTAAAGACCACCTGTTAAGGTTTTTGTAACTGAATGTGTTTGTCAACATAGCCAGACATTTATATTCCTGCCAAATATTTTTATATTTTCATATCCAATAAGAAGGACAAGAACGGTTCGAAAGCAATGAAATGACACTAAAGACGGCATTTGGGGTATTGGCCATGTTTCTGTATCTAATTTGCCTTGGTTGACATTTGTAAATAATTTTCTTTACTTCAAAACTATAATTAAAAAAGTGAAAATAATGAAATATTTGCAAAATAATGAATTTTCAACCTCTGGAGTAATATGTAACACGGAGGGAAACGGGAACCTAGGCATTGACTTTCATTAGCCTATAGGTCTTTGAAAATTATATAGCTGAAATGGCAGCTTTACATTTGGAACAATGTTTTCAAAACGTTCTTTTGTTGTATACCTAGTTTTAAGAGGCATTCAACATGTTTTACCTCCTCCCTGATAATTGGCTGGATATAAATGTCAGCCTAGTGGGAAAGGTTAAAGGGGTATGCAGGACAAATGTTCTATCAAATCATTTGCATGTGACAGTCTATATATTCATGTAGCAAAGAGCTAAAGACATTACATATTTGGCTCATTTGGCTATATAGCACCATCAACAGTGCAAATGATATCACACTATACTGTTAGTTGTTTATACGTTTGTGTTGTAAGATGAATATTTGATTGATTAATTTGTCTTCTGAATAATTCTATAGATGAAAACGATGGTTAAAAATATTTCGCTGTGGGCATTACAGAATAATTTGACAGGAATTTTGTTGCACAAAGGGAAATATTTGGGGTTTCCTTATCACTACATGTAAGGTTTTTTATATCATGATAGGCCTTATTTCAACCATGTGATAGTTTTTACTATCATTATGGCTGGAAAAAAATAATGCGATATCATGATATAAAACAAATATTGAATGTCTTTTGTTTGTGCAATAGTAAAACTATATCACTCGGTTCAATTTGGATTGTTCCATCACACTCGGCTGCGCCTCGTGTAATGGAAAAATCCAAATTTGACCTCGTGATATAGTTTTTACTATCACACTCTCAGCCATTAAATATTTGTATAATATAAAAGATAATTTTCAAAAATGCACAAATCTTGAAATTGATCATAATTTGTGTCGTACTGTCAATGTAGTTTTATGTGTAAACTAAGATATTTCTGTAAAATATGTTTATACTTCAAAACGTTTTGTAATCATGTGCTGCCTCATATCTTTTCTTTAATTCCATATGATAAATATGTTAACTTGTAAAATGGGAAAAACCTTAACAATTTGACTTGAGTGTCAGATTTGTACCGGTTTTGTAGAATCGAGATTTAGAGGTGTTAAAAGGAGTACAAGTGAATTCAGGAAAGGCATGTACATTTTTATTCGACTAGGTAGTAATATTTATCAAATTACTTCTGTATACCATGAAATGTTGTGTGCTTGAAAAATAATTGAGGAAATAAAGCTAAATTTATATCCAGATTCTTAACCCATTGTTGTTGGCTGTATTTGTTTATTTCAGCATTGTAGCATAACACAAAATTCCCAATAAAGCAGTGTTTATAAAGGGGTCAAAAAGTATGCCCCCCCCCTTAAATTAGATTACTTTTTATAACTTCACACACAATTAGACGTTTTGAAAAATTGAAACGATTATGAAAAGAGGAAATGCTTGGCTACCAATAGAAGATTTTCCATTTTCGATATCATGTTTACCTTTCCCAAAACAGTCACATTTCCCCAAAATGATGTTTTCAGAAAAAGTGGCACTTGTATTGGTTTTTTTAAATTTTTATTTATGCTTTCTTTATTGAGGGTAATATGCTTCAGTGACTTGCACTGCTTTCCAAGCAGGCCCTCATTTCGATACATCATAAGAACATACAAATAACAAATGTTACAGTGTTTAAATATAATACAAATTATAATACAAATTATGATACAGTGGAAATATAGGATTTGAATTGACCGAGTGACGAATAGATGGTGATACATTTTTCCACAGATGGTAGTCCTTTCATGGCCGTCGTCAGAGAAGACGGCCATTATTCACACCTATCAGTGTATCGGAACCGCTACGCTACGTGTACGTCAATGTAAATCAATTTAGGGCATTTACTAAATGTCAAAATTTAGACTAAATACTGATATTTGACTTACATTTACTGTGTCATCTTGTTCTTTAATGACTCAGCTATGATGATGGTGAATTGAATCCACTCACTGGCGTGAAAAAGAGAGAGAAAAATGTACTTTAAAACGAAACCCTAAAATAATTTACGAACAAATTGCGATTTGACCCGTAATTACCCAGAATGCAGCATTTGACCGCTAAATACAGCATGCAGTGCACTAGACTCTATCCTTCTGTCTCCGGTCATGGCGCACGGACGATGTGCGCAAAAGATAATGAGGCCGATGATGCAGGGGGCGACAGATACAGGCTAGTTGAATGATAATATTTACCCATAAATCACCTGGGTATCCGCCGGTATAGGTCATCGACAACATAGATTTTGGAGTCTAGACCGTAATTTCGCGGCGACATTTTCGCCGATAATTTCATCATTCACCACTATCACGAATACGAATCACAAGCCTAGTCACTACGGAACAACCACAGGAACAAGGACAATTTTGGGAACTACAAATGTCAATTGTAACACAAAAGAAGGATTTTAAGGTAAGGTCTAAATCAATAAATGTAAGCCTGCTTCCGATGCACTCTCCCAATGTATTAAGTACAGTCATCTCCGATGACTGTACCAAAGGACTACACAGATGGCTAGATCTGAAAAGAAAAGTGCGCATACCAGAATTTGAGTTGATTTTAGGAATGATTAAAGTATTACTTGAATGATTCCTGGTAGTATGATTATGATAGTTATGTACAAATTCAAAGTTGGATGATAAATAGGTTGGACTTATATCTTTTAAACATTTGAATTTGAATTTTGAACATTTGAATTGGATTTTGGCAAATTTCAATTTTAAACATTTGAATTGGATTTTGGCAAATTTCATGTTAACAGAAACATAATTTTGGTGATATTTAACTTTTTTTGGGAAAAGTAAATATGGCATTGAAAAGGAGTAACTTTGTACGGATAGCTAAGCATTTTCCTTTTCAGAAAAGTTTCAATTTTTTAAAACGTCTAATTGTGTGGGGGCGTTACGCAAACAAAATTGTATAGGATTTTGAAAATTACCACTGTTTCTGAGAACATCGTTTTGGGGAAATGAGACAATTTTGGGAAAAGTAAACATGATATTGAACTTGAGAAACTTTCTGTGAGAAGCCAAGCACTTTCTCTTTTCACAAGTCTTTAAATTTCTCAAAACTATTAATCCTGTTCAGAGTTATGCATACAAATTTGGTCTAATTTGCATACAAAAAAATCAAGAGAGAGTTTTTAAATTGACTGGTATGGGACAAAGTGCCACTTTTTCTGAAAACATCACTTTGGGGAAATGTGACTGTTTTGGGAAAAGTAAACATGATATAGAAAATGGATAACTTTCTATTGGTAGCCAAGCGTTTCCTCTTTTCATAATCATTTCAATTTTTCAAAACGTCTTATTGTGTGTGAAGTTATGTAAACAAAAGTAATCTATTTTTTTTGTTTTGGGGGGGGGGGGGGGCTTACTTTATTTGACCCCTTTATAACAGGTCTTAATATTAAATTTCACAAGATGATAAAACCTGAAATAATTCAGTACATTAGTAACCCTAACCCTGGATGTGTAGCAGTGGAAATGGACCGAAGAACAGGGGGAGAGGGTTAAATGGGAGGACCAAACATAAAATGAAGCCTAAAATATGTCCACAATTTAAAAACAATCTTTTAACAAAATCAAATGAGAAATCATTGCTGGCTGACACACAACATCCAGTATTGGTCTAAATGCCATAATTAAATACTGGCTGCATAATTTTCATGCACGTACATAAAATGTAAGCTTAATTAAAATTTCGGGCGAGCATAACAACAAGATTTGAGATGACACAGCGCTTGATGTATCGATTAATTACGCGGGCGGTGCGTATATCTTGCGCTCTGCATTTGCAACGCGACGTCAAAACATTCGCCGTTCCCCAGTTGATTTTCATTTTTGATTTCCTTTTTTTCTGTGTAGGACAAGGGGAGAAAATCCCTCAAATTCACAATTTTAGAGTTTGAAAAGTGCTTATTTTTTTGCTTGTACAGATAGAAAACACTTCAAAGTTTTAAAAAGTGTCAACAAGTGAAATTAGCGAAAAATGCAAAATTGAGAGTCCACACCCCCCTTAAACTCGAATATCCTATGATTATATAAACAAGAAAGCCACCATTCACAAGGTTGGTTGTATATGCGATAAAGGATCAAGGAAAGGAATAAATTGAAGGGAAAGAAAAGGGGATTTTGGACTAATTTTACATTCATCGTAAAATTATTAAAGACGATGATGTTTGCCCATACCAAACATAGCTGGCTACCCTCTGCTCATAAACAATTGATTACAAAACAATTACTAAATATACTGGTTCCCTGCATCCATGAGCTCAACACAACTCATCTATAGATATATATATATACTAAACTGCTCACAAAAAGTTAGGAAACTTTTTTTAATCAAGTATATTTTTTATTATTTATTACCCTCTTGTATTATGTTGCATATCAATGGAAAGCTGAAGTGTTCTTCTTTAAAATGATACCAAATGTGCAATGATGACATGTTGCTGGACTTGGCCATATTAATGAGAATGAGACAAAGTCACAAATCAAATGTGCCAAAATTAGCAATTTTGTGTTACTTTGTGAACAAACAAATTGACACTGTAATGAAAACAAGCAAGACAACTTACTGATCTTAATCCACTTTATTGAGACAAGAACTGCAAAACGTTTACCGTGTCTCAGAAAAAAATACAAGTTGTAGGCCTAAACCTTTCATCATTTACCTTCATGACCTTCCACCTGCTAACCCAGTCTTGCAAATACCCAAACAATGGTTTTCTAAAGAGATGAGGGTTAACTTGTGTGTGTTGTGCTCACTGGTGCAAATCTTTGTGTAAACCATTCATGGTTTTCAAGCATGACCGGTTTGATTATTGATCATTACCTATTGACTGTTTAGCACAGATAACGGTAATTTTGGCACATTTGATTTGTGACTTTGCCTCATTCTCATTCATGTGGCCAAGTTCAGCAACATGTAATCATTGCAAATGTGGTATAAATTTAAAGAGGAACACTTCAGCTTTCCATTGATATATAACATACAAAGAGGGTAATAATTAATAACAAATATACTTGATACAAAAAAGTTTCCTAACTTTTTGTGAGCAGTTTATATATATTATGCCATCACACCGATTTGCTGGCATAAAATGCATGCATGCAGTGACGTAAAAAATCCGCAAATAAATTTGATCCAAGCCATCTTAGAATGATAGCAAATTTGCTGATTGATACAAAATGTACTGTGTCTGCGCCCATGACATCGTCGGACATTCGTCACCTCAACTACAACTTGAGCTGATCGTTATTTGCCGTATGTCATAACAGAGTGACAACAATGTGGTGTCGAGTCGATTATCTGTGGTCATGGAGAAGCCTATATCTACACCTAGACTGGGTCTCCGTGTAAATTGTGCATCATATCGCGTCACACGGTGTATTTGCCGCATGAAACTATCAGCGCACTGTGGCGTGATGGTGCGTGAATTAGCTCATGTTTATTTACGAGTTTATACACTTTTGAAACTATTTTGTTCAGTATTTACATTTTGAGCAACCTCATGGATGGCGCGGGGATCCAGGGTATCAGCATATATACCAATAAGTACCAGCATATATACCAAAAAGCAGTAGATTGGGTCGCCTACAAATACAAACAGATTGATACAATAGATAATCAAACATACCACAAATATGTGATGCAATCACACTATCTCATATACAGTATTTAATAACATCACTCAAAAGAATATAATTTCTGTTAAGTAGAATATAGACTATTATCATATTCAAATCATAATAATATTTCAAAAATACAGAATATTACATCTCACTCCAATGGTGTTCCGTGTTTCAATAAATGGAGTATGTACAAACATAAATTTCCAGATGAAATACTGGTTAATATTATCCATAGAGAGAAATATGACATGCTTGGTACCACAATTGCCATCCCTTTAAGACATGGGAAAAGCTGTATATGGATGAAGGGTTATAACATCTCATGTGCTAATGAATGGTTAGTAAGAAATCAAGTTACTTAGTTCACAAGGTGGGAGCGATGTCAATAATTAGTTTCTACCTTGATATTAAGAAGTGAAAAATTGATTTGCACACCGGTATATTAAACTCAGGGCCTTCTATACTATAGTCAGCGTCATCCACCCAACTGGCTGAGCTAAAAACGATAATGGTATTGAAGCATTAAAACTATAGGCCTTATACAGGGGGAAATATGAAAAATATAACAATTGGATGTGAAGTACTAATAATCATGTTCAGCAATCTTTAATAATGTGTCATAAGATTTGTTCCTATCCATTTTGGAGCTTTCGTTTTCAAATTATGTCAAATCTCCTCAGGCATGTCAAATTCAACTTTGGCCACATCTCATGTGCAGAGAACTCTTTTATTATAATCGTCATTCACTATGTATTTATATTGAACATAATTAATAAATGAAATCAATAACAATCTACCTACTGAATATTAATAGTTAGTTGAATTTTTATCCATATTATTCCTGCCAAATCATCATTGCAATCATAAATGCAGTTTTTCAGTTGAGAGTCCAATTCTTGTACAAGAGTGGCCTAAATGAGATTCGCACTCTTGCTACTGAATTGATCATATCTCGGCAATTAGGTGGTGACATAAAGTGTATTTGATAGAAGACCAATGGGGGCTTACCAGCGGTCTAATTTTTGGTAACAATAAACCTGGGATGTATTTTTAATTAATTTTGTTCCCCATAGAACACTATTTTGACTCACCCTGTAGATTCGTTTCTAATGCTTAAGGGCAGTGTCAACCCGGCACTTGTTTCAAAAATTGAATTTCATATTTCTCTATTATTTTATACTTTTATATGTATTCTATCATTACCATCATAAGTTACTAATCGGAAGCGATTATTTCCCGTTCTTTTGGGTGATTTAAAATTGTTGTTTTGGTAAGTTTGAGCCAGGAAAAGGCGCATGGTTATTTGGCAGGAATTTAAGCGGAGTTCCGCGCTTTTCAAATGCTGCGACAGCTGTTCAATCATTGCGTCGCGCGCTGAAACTTCCCGCGCGTAATACTAGACGCGCCGCTTAATATCCGCGACGTAGACGCGAAAAACAAAAGAGCGCAAAACAATGTCTAAAAATGTAAACAAAGGCCAATCTTACGATCATTTAAATTTCAGTTTTCTTCCAATTTCTTCACATTGTGACAATATAAATTGAATCTGATAGTTTATTATGATTGTTCATAATAGTATACTCGCTTTTTAGATCACACGCCCCTGTATTCCGTGAACATTTAGCTTTAAATGGTGGAAAATGTCAATATTTTTACTAAATCGCTGTTTTCTAGAAGTTCAAATTTGAAGGAATTTCACGATTTTTCAGACAGCATAACTAAAAAGATATCAAACTATCAGGTAAGATTTTACTACCATTGTGTAGAGGACTTTCAGCGCTAGGAGGCAATTTTTTATTTTTTCGATTATGGATTTTAAACTCGAGATATGCATCCAAAAAGTGCCAAAAATGTGATTTTTGAGATAAAAATCTCATTGTTGGCACTTTTTGGTCAATATTTTCAAAACTAAAATTTTTTAAGCAAAAAAAAAAAAGTGCTTCCTAGATAATTGACTTGAGATGATTTTGGTGAAATATTGAAATTTTTAATCAAAAACTGATTTTGTTAGGTTGTCTGGAAAAATTTGGCGACAAAAAAGTGATTTTTGGGCAAAAATGTAGAAATCACTTTTTTGGGGGGAAGTTTAATACCAAATATAGATTCTCCGACTCATTTCATTTGAAAAATTGTATACTTTTATGTACATTACATTATTAGTTTAAAAGTTACAGTGCTTGATAAATTTCATATATTTAGGGTTGACACTTCCCTTAAGGGAAGTGTCAACCCTAATATTTTGATGATCAACTTTTGCTTCTAAGTTTGAGAATATTGAATAAAAGTACATAAAAGTATACATTTTTACAAAGGAAATTTGATAAGGAATCCGATGGTGATATCAATGTGATACCAAATAAACTAAATTTTGAGAAATGAACCAAAAAGAGATTTTTTTACCCCAAATTTTTCAGACAGCATAACTAAAAAATAAAAAATGGTCATTTGTTCTAATATACATTTTTGTAAACAGGACAATTTTGTCTAGGAGGCAATTTTTTCTTTTACCAAAATAAGGCTTGGTTTTGCAAATATTGCTAAAAACATCGGGAAAGTGTAAAAGTCGTGTTTTTTTGCATACATTTCGCTAGAAATGGATGCATATCTCGAGTTTAAAATCCATAATCGAAAAAATAAAAAATTGCCTCCTAGCCCTGAAAGTCCTCTACACAATGGTAGTAAAAGCTTACCTGATAGTTTGATATATTTTTAGTTATGTTGTCTGAAAATTCGTACAATTCCTTCGAATTTGAACTTCTAGAAAACATCGATTTAGTAAAAATATTGACATTTTCCACCACTTAAAGCTAAATGTTCACGGAATACAGGGGCGTGTGACCTAGAAAGCGAGTATACTATTACGAACAATCATAATAAACTATCAGATTCAATTTATATTGTCACAATGTGAAGAAATTGGAAGAAAACTGAAATTTAAATGATCGTAAGATTGGCCTTTGTTTACATTTTTAGACATTGTTTTGCGCTCTTTTGTTTTTCGCGTCTACGTCGCGGATATTAAGCGGCGCGTCTAGTATTACGCACGGGAAGTTTCAGCGCGCGACGCAATGATCGAACAGCTGTCGCAGCATTTGAAAAGCGCGGAACTCCGCTTAAATTCCCGCCAAATAACCATGCTCCTTTTCCTGACTCAAACTTACCAAAACAACAATTTAAAATCACCCAAAAGAACGGAAAATAATCGCTTCCGATTAGTAACTTATGATGGTAATGATAGAATACATATAAAAGTATTAAATAATAGAGAAATATGAAATTCAATTTTTGAAACAAGTGCCGGGTTGACACTGCCCTTAAGGGGGCTGTGGACTCTCAGGTACAGTCTCCGTAAACTGCCGTAACTTCTTCAATATTCATTTAATCTTTATAAATGTATACAGTTTTTTGTAGAAAAGGGTTCAATGAATCCAACCATGATAATGAAATTGACCATTTTGGAAAAAATTATAAAAAGCACGTTTTTTGACCCATTTTAGGTTTGGAAAAGATAACTCAAAATATATGTTGTTAAATTTTGTCATACTAGTTTTATGATAATCCTGATAACATTCCCCAGGAGCGTTTTTTTATTTTTATTAAATAATCGATTATTTTTTGAGTTACAGACCAAAAAGTGCCAAAAAACGTGATTTTTTACCGCCAAAATCATGAAAATCACATTTTTGGGAAAAAAATCACATTTTTTTGGCACTTTATGGTCTATAACTCAAAAAATAATCGATTATTTAATAAAAATAAAAAAACGCTCCTGGGGAATGTTATCAGGATTATCATAAAACTAGTATGACAAAATTTAACAAAATATATTTTGAGTTATCTTTTCCAAACCTAAAATGGGTCAAAAAACGTGTTTTTTATAATTTTTTCCAAAATGGTCAATTTCATTATCATGGTTGGATTCATTGAACCCTTTTCTGCAAAAAACTGTATACGTTTATAAAGATTAAATGAATATTGAAGAAGTTACGGCAGTTTTACGGAGGCTGTACCTGAGAGTAGTCCACACCCCCCTTAAATACCAATTGTACGTATTTACTAACCCTTAAATACCAATTGTACGTATTTACTAAGCTGGAAGAGCATTTGCCTAATTAACTGCAGGCCACAGGTTCAATTAAAAGCGGAGGAAATTAATTTATTATGTTTCCACTATCAATTGTACAATGGATCATCATGTGGCTTTCATAGGTCACTCAACTAGGAACCACTCTACTCTATAGCAACTAGTTGAGGCAAGATTTTAAGCTGTGTTATATTGGGACATTTTATATGGGTAAGAACTAATGAATATTGTCAGCTTGCTAAGATAACTGCCTAACTCATTTGTTCTAGTCTTGAGTAAAAAAACCAAACCATGTTTCAAACACTTTAAACATTTTGGGAGAAAAACACCTGGTTTACGGATAATTGAAAAAAAAGACCTAGATTTGTCTAAAAAGTGAGTTCGGCAGTTATCGTAGCTGAGTGACGATATATAACATAATATAATTCATGGCAAGCTGATCAACATTTAAATAAATCATAGTTTCAGTTTCAGTTTATTGCATTTATGGAAGGTTCTTAATTATAAAATAAAACTATTTATTTTGCAACATTATTATATCATCCTAGGTATATAGATACTGATAGTACCTATTAGTTGACAACAATTTTTTTTGGTGTGGTCAAATGAGTCGGAGTCCCAAATATTGATTTTGAGATATAACCAATTGTTTTGAAAACACTTCAATTGCTCATATCTTTGGAATTAATGGTTTTCTGACAACTGTAGCATTATACCTGACCAATACAAACAACTAGAATACTAAAAATGTGATATGATTGCATTTGGCTTGATCGCATCACAATTGGTAACATTTGCTAAAACCCTTTTGTTAAAATATATATTAACAGTGCTTCAAATGTATCTACTTGGTTTGTGTTAACCGTTTTATGCAATGCTTATGTTGTCAGAAATTATTGGCAATGCTCAAAATAAGGATGACCACGGCAAATTTTGGGGCCAGTGATTACATTAATCTCCTTAACTTTAGAAATTAATAATGCCCATCAACTCTCTGGCAATACGCTACTTACACGGTACAGATGGAACCATTGAAAGCGAGGCTCTCCCCTCACCACGCACTATCACGCCACACTGCGTCGTGGTTTCACGCAGGTTTGTGCATCGCGTGATGCAGTGTGGCACGCGCGCGCGATGAGGGGAGAGCCTCGCTTTCATTCTAAATTGGCGATTGCGTGCAAGTAGCGTATAGAGCTTATTGACCCAATTTCGGCCTTTTGATTGTTTTTCAGCACATTAAATTTGTTGCACTAAATAAAATCTAGCTATTTTGTGGATGTTGTCATTCATGCAGGCATATATCCAACGATGGAGAGATTTAAATTGTCATCAGGACTTAAAATTTAGGTGGCTTTAATCATGTCTTATCCCGGACACTTCATTAAGCCAAATAAACTAGCGGTAATTTGTTGATCAGCAACTTTTCCTCCTTGTAACACATCTCAGATATCTCACATACTTATTGATAAAGACATTTCGGTACTTGATATGGGTTACCAATCAGTAGGTCAACAAATTACCATCAGTTGATTTGGCAGTATGTGCCTAGGATAAGACAAGATATTATGGCAAAACTATTGAGTGCAGATGGTCCATTTAATCTATATATTGTTTGAAACAAAGCAAATGATTGATAACGCTGGTGTATTGGTTTAAAAGATATGCATATACTAAATAAAATAATATTTCACAAATAAGAAATAATTGTAATATATAATACATAATACTCTAAAATGGCATAAGGTCAACATTTGGCACAAAAACATAACAAAATTGCAATGTTTAACATAATTACATATCAATCTCTCATAATTAGGCTACAATTAAACCAGTAGCTGATAGTCATTTACAATTCATCTTTTTACTTAATCTAGACAATCATTCCCAGAACATTTCAGTTGTTGCTTAAATATTAATCAACAGACTTGACATACTGATGGCTGTGTTCTTTCAGAACTTAACGTTAAAATTGAGTCATACACACTTGGAACACAATAAAATGTCGGACATATTATTGTACCCTGCTTTGATTTTAAAATAAAATACAACAGTTCTACTATATTTATATAACATAGGCAGGAAAGTAAATCCAGGATATCTATAATGTTTAATGGTGTTTACGGTTTATAGAACCACACTATATTTCAGTTATTTTACCCTGTGCAGGCACATAAAGAGCATTCTAGCGATTAATACAGTATAGTTAGAGAATGAATGAATGCCAGGGTTGGTTTTTGAGTGCATGAGTACTTACACCAGTGTATTACAATCACATTCACATGAACAGTGGTGGTACCACTGGGGAGCATGGGCAAATACCCCAGTCATGACCCCTTCTCTCCCCCCCCATCACATTTTGTCCCCAAACAATCGAAAATATTGACTTTTAATGTCAACATTACCTCACATAAGCTTGAAATTGGTCTAAAATTAGACATTTCAGACCAATTTAAAGCTAATTTCAGGCTATTTTTGACATTAAAACCCCAAAATTGTAAAGCGCTTCATGTGCAAAAATAACCCCCATTTTTTCTTGTCCCCCCCCCAGATTTGTGTGCCCCATAAAATGTTGATGCTGATACCGCCACTGCACATGCATGAATAAGAGGTGTGATCATTATCATATGCTCTCATGTCATTTCACATAATATTTGGAGTTTAAAATATATAAAACAAATCTATAAATTAGATTTGAGGAAATAAAATAAATCACATATAATGTTGAAGTGCTTTGCAACACATGTGTTTGTATTTCATAGACCTACATAGTTAGCACAGAGCATTTCACTACCTGAGACAGTAATGCAAGTGACTGGCATGTAATTTTGTTATAGGCTATGTATACATATCGTCAGCCTGCTTCGATAATTGCCTAACTTATTTTTTCTAGTTTTGAGAAAACAACAAATATAGGAAAAGTGAGTTAGGCAGTTATCGAAGCAGACTGACGATATGTTGAATAGCACCATGAATAGTGCAGGTGAATTTCAACAGGAGCAGTACCTGTTGGAATAGAATAGGTTAAGGATATACCTTTAGGTGAAATGTGGCTTGTTATAGGCCTAATACGAGTTAATATGACATATTGATATTATATTTCAGTTTAGATTTCATATTGCGATCAGTGACCCAGTGACTTCACTGCCTTGGGGAAGACGAATGCACTACAGCTGATTTGCCAGTAGCACAGGAGAACATTGTGACCTTGCTGTTCGATGAGCACAGTATCCTGTATGGCACCTGTAAGCCTACATTGACAATTATTGAAGTATTCATGCATGACTAATGGCTTATAGCAAATAAAGGATAGGTAAGGATAGCAAATGATAGGTAAGGATAGCAAAGGATAGGTAAGGATAGCAAAGGAAAAGTAAGGATAGCAAAGGATAGGTATAACAAAGGATAGGTATGACAAACACTATTGAAGTGCTTATCTTTTGATTGTTTAACTTTCTTCTAATTATATAAAACTTAATACTGTATAATAGTACATAATGTAGAGGGCATCTAAGAATAATCAAACGCAATCAACCTGTTTGGATGTCTTGTAATGAACCATCACAACTGTTTTTATAAAAATAACATATCATTTTGTACAATGTTGTTCAACAATATGCTGTTCAATGATGTGTGGCTGGGGAAATGCCCTAAGGTATTATTGGAAGGTATTTGTGCTCCTACTTATTTACAATCTACATGACACATAACAATAGTCATACATTACACAGCTTGGTTGAAAGAACCTATTTCTAGGATGCCTTGTTTAGCCTGCACTGCAAAAACAGAGATCAAAGTAAACATTTCCATAACAATATAGAAATAATTAGTTGCACTGGTCTCGGTTCAATTTACATTGGTGCTTGTACTTATGTATGGTGATGTCAAACATTACTTTGGCAGATATGTCTTGCATCAAATCACTTTGTATGAGCCATATGTACTGGTTTTGCATAGCGGCTTAAGTTTCACTGTACGGTTTCATCATATTTGTGGATATAAGGGATTAGAACTTAGTTCTTTTGCCTGTTTTTGTACTTATAAATTGTTGTATGAATTATACAATATCGCATCCAATAGGAGCATATACCTGTATATTACTATTAGGCAACCATTTGGAGCATACTTGTCTATATCCAATCTCAATCCCACATTTATACCCATATACCACAAATGGACTGTGAAGTCAGCCCGGTCACTTTGTGAGACATTGCAACAGCAGTATTCTCTTAGCATTCAAATGATATAATACATGGCTATATTGCTTGTTACATTGGCAGTTGAAAATCGGTATTGAAAGGTTCAATGGGGCATTTCTCAGAACTTGTTGTGCTGACTCTATGGCCCCTTTATGATGGATGGCCACATTTGTCCCAATCTTGCTCTCATGTGTGCTGTTGCTCTTTGACAAGTTCTGATAGTCTCCTCATACCCTGTATCAAATAGACAAATCAAATACAAATATTAAGTGAATGGCATTAACAATTCAGGAAGATTGGTACTGACACACTGAACTCATTTTACTTTAATATTTCATAATTTTGGATAAAACTTCAAGCGCTATACTAATGTTGCAATAAACTCATGTGTAGAGCTTGAACTATCTCCTACCTCATATCCCTCCCACAACCCCTCCAATCAATGTTAATAAATCATAATAATAATAGAGAGTTCGTATATAGTGGTTTCCACTGTGCAAGTAGCACAGTCCCAAAGCACCATGGCCAATTATTAATGCTGCTATTTTAAATTATCAGAACTCTTTCATCACTACACTTAGGCGGCTACAGGCCAACGGTGCACAGCCTATCAGCAATAATTAGATAATGATATTGCCTGTAACAGCTCCCCAAATATCGCTTGGGTCGACGAGGAAATTGAGACTAAGGATCTTGCCCATGTACTTTATATCATGAATCCTGCGCGTTATCCACTCGACCACACATGCTCTCAAGGGAGCATCCCAACGATTAAGGCGACATTGGATAAGGGGATGGGGCAATAATTTCAATGAGCTCCTCAAAAGTTCTTTCTTAGATTGTAGGAAAATATTTTTTAATTTCAACACACATCTTCAAAATCTTGAAAAGAAAATTCAAAATGTTGTACTTTATAATTATAATTGAATTAATACAGTAATTCCATCGTTGAATGCTGCAAAATTTCAAAAGTATATCAGGTGAATCATTTGAGCATGCAATTTATACCCCAAAAAACCCAATAAAAACCAAAGTTGTAGTAAAATGATTTTCTATTGGATATAATTTGCCTCATCAGCAGTATGTGTGTGAAATGAATCAGCTCACCATTCATTCTCAATACATACAGTGTTCAATACAAATCAATGAAAACCTATAAAAAGAACAACTTTTTACATTAGGCGTGGTAACTATAAGCACCGTAACATAAAAGTATCCACTACATTTTGATGAATGAGATGTGATATTGTGGAGAGGACATTTGCTATTTTAGTATAGATTTTTAACACTGATTACTGATTTTAAATTAGCTGACATAAAAGCACCTGGTAAGGAACCTGTAGTGTTAGGTGTATAGTACAATTCATATTCATACTTCCTATGACATTCAGTAATTTGTCACTGAATAACATGAAGTTGTGAACACATCAGGCATCACACATGAACCCTATCCAAGTTATCCTGAATCTGACTATAGGCGCACCAATAGAGTAAACAAATAGCTAAAGAAAGAATGATGGAAGCAACTAAGCTGCTTCCATTGTTCCGTCCGAGGATGACCGATGATGATGATGATGATGACTATAGTATGGACTAAAAGAAAACATTTCATGATCAACATAAGACCTTTTTATAAGAACCCAATGACTGATGTTTGAATAACCAATCATATTAAGAGGCACAAACAGTCACTTTGATGAACAGTCACTGAAAAAGGGAGGAAGCAAAGCGGTCCTTTTTAGGCCAAGAGGACCAGATTTTTTAAGGTGATGGAAGTACTACCAGCTATTTCGATAATATATTGATAGAAAACCCTTCCATCCATATCTCAGTAGAGTCTGCAGTGGTTGGGGCGTGTACAAATAATTATTTCCAGCTAATTTGCATGAAATTTGCATAATTTGTGGTCCAACACCAGAATTTATCATTATTGTTATAACATAAAAGGTAGAATAGGTACTGATGCCATATTTGGGAAAATGTTAATAAACAAATTTCGCCAGGCAGGCATATAAACATCTGAGCCATACAAATTAAAACAATAGGTTTAATTAAGCTTAATTTATGCAAATATTTACATTTTGACAGTTTCACCATTTTTCGTTTCGTTTAAAATATCAATATACCCATGCTGAAAACAACATTTGCATGTTATGCATAAAAAATATTGTTGAGCGTCAATTGTGAACATTTTAACTCCCTAGCAGAATCAATATTATAATTACATAGCGATTAGTATAACATTGATTATACCAATATCAGTCTTTTCAACAAGTCGCGCTGTGGATCAGAAATGCACATGGAACCAATCCGAGTTCGGTACTTTGTGATTGCATCCGTACACACGCGCTATATCAATCCCTTTCAATTTCGATGGTTACCGTGGTCTTTCAACCCGTAATTGAATCTGGGGCAGGATAGAGGCTTATCGTTCTGGGTTCCTTGATCACAGTTGGTTAATTACCTCTTTGAAAACTATAACAATTTTCTTGTATTTTGAAAAGGAATGATGATGGATTTTAAATATAGCTTAAAAACTATTTTCAATGGAGTATGATTGGGGAGAAATAATGGTTCTGTCATAGTCGTCAGTTTATAATTAATTTCCAATTTTACATTGCAATTAGGCCTATTCAATATTTCATTAGAATTAATTCATCATGATTTCGCTTACAATATTACACACAATGATTACCAGCATTTTGCAACATTTTACTGAGTTCCACAGTATCCATGTTCACTTGTATAAAGTATATATGAATGTTAATTCCACACGATTTGCGTAAGATTCACATACTTTTAGTCGCGTATCCGATATTAATATTTTCAAAGGAAAACTGGACTAGGTGTGGTAAACTGGTTTGACATACTATTGTAAACAACATATTATGTCAAACAGAAACATTCCAATTGGGGCTCAATTAGGATTTAATTTTTTTTGAATCAGCCATTACATCATATTTGAAAAGATTTACACCTTTTCTGTTTAATTATGAGATTGATAAAGCTGAATGTTTAACATGAAGACCGTGTATGTTATAGTGTAATACATTTAACATCTCAATGAATTACATAATTTAAGGATTACATGTAACATTAGGCTGTTGGAGTTCCTGCGTTGCACATTGTTGTTTTATCAAATTTCATTTTATTGGAAATTTAATTTAAAAACAATAATAAAATAATAAACACGTGTTCACTCCCTTACATTTAAGAGTGAAACTATAATAAAACAGCATATTGCGAGACATCAAGTCATACATCTTGCCAGCTTATTGGCCTATTTTTGAGATATAGAGCAAACTAGTTTGTAAAATATATTCTTTTTTCCTCATTTTTGCAAAATTATACATCTCCAATTTCGTTTAATGAGACCATTCGAAAGATTGATTCATATTCTGTCAATTAACATTGTCAAAATCTCATATTTTTAAAAGTAAAGACAAGATACCATAATACTCTGTGACATGATGCATCACATGAAAACCACTTTGACTCATTGGACAGTTATAAGATATTGATAAAACTTCGTAATAACTATTTCATTTTATTATCATCACCAGATCTATGGAGAATTAGTTTCTGTTTTTCTTCCCTTATAAAATCCTCAAAGAATTAGCAGTCTTTATTTTCTTCTTGGTTTTCTCGAATATGATTCACATAACTTGTATACACATTTTGATACTGTTCTACATGTTCTAAGTGTATCTATATTTGCCTATTGTTGTTTTTAATCATAATTTCTAGATAGAACATTTCTGGCCCCTAATAAGATTTTACAGACAAAACATGAGAACAATATGGGGATTCTTCTGATATCAAAATATCTTCATGTGAGAAAAAATCATAACCCCCTAAAAGTGATCGGAACATAATTACGGGTTCGAATTTGAGAGAGTAGGCCTAATTAGATCGACATTGCATCCACAATATTGAGCTATTATGACATAATTGCACAAAAATATTCATACTACCTAAGTAAGTAAGCACTTTCTAAGTTATATAACGCACCGGGATGACGCAATAACTGTTTAAAAGAAATGAGATCTGTCAGTTCTTTTCTCGAACCAAATAATTTAAATTATAATTTCCAAATATTTTCGTCAACATTATTTTAGCTTATCTCAATAATGCTTGTTACGTCCATTATTGCCCGAGAACAATTGAAATTTAACATAGAATTGTACACCAAACGAATTCTTGGCAAACAAGCTATGTAATTGATGAGTTGTGTGTAATTTATACAGGCACTCATTTCTCTTATCAAATTAAGTAAACTAATGTTTTTAAAACGTTTTGATCGCACTAATCTCAACAAATGAAGGATTTCCGTCTCATAATATGTCATGTGTGATGGTCTGGAACTTGATTCAATATGTTCAGCTCTTCCTTCAACATGTTCAACTTGTGACCCACCTCAATCAGCAAAAACCTATAGTTTCATAACAATCCCTTTACTTGGACGATGTCGGAACAGAAGTTGAATTTCACAGAATTTAGGAGAAAGCTCATATCTCTCGTTTGGAATAATCAATTTGAACGAAATAAAATTTAGGTTATAGCTATATAACCATGTGTTCTCGCTGGGCATTTCATTAAACATATAAATGTTTGTATTTGCACTCGTTTAAGAAATCAGTGAAATCGGGAGCTGAATATTTTGACTCACCCTGTATATATATGCAGGTATATGATATTAATTTATTGTAGGCCTATACTTTCCGCTCCGTGATAGCATAAAAAAGTGTTAATTTATCAGTATTTGACTTTGGTTAAGGTTTTTTTTACACCATTTTCATATATTTTCCATCACCTTAATTTGAACATGTATCAACCTCAAGAAGAAATGATGTTAATGTTTCGCTATTTATTGTGTGTGTCGCTTTGATCATGTTGATGGTATATTTTGAAATACCGAATTCACAAAAATAATCGCGAGATTTCTTGAGCTTTTATGGCTACCGCCCCATTCTTTTTATGGTTTTTGGTTTGCTATTCAATTATTTAAAAAAATGTGGTATTTTTATCTTTTCAGGATTTCTATTTTTTCTTACTAAAAGAGTCCTTAAAGTGTTGTAAAAATATCGACATTTCGGTTTGTCTTAGCACCATTAGCTTAATTTCCATGTTTAATACGACGCCCTGTTAATAAGGACCACTAAATTATTACATCACATTTACCCCATATTTGATAATTATTTGTTTGCAGGAATAGTTTTGAACAGTTAATGGATAGCTAGTTGACCTACCACCTTAACCATTAAACGAATTAGAATTTGATATGGACGAGAGATGGACTACGGTATTTTGAAATACCATGAACGTGATGAAAACCAACAGTTTCATCTGAAATGTAGGAGATATTGAGAATATTCCTCACAAATGTTATATATATTTTGTGTCACATATTGTCGCGTCCTGTCATGAAATTGTTGTTGGGGGAACTTTGAATACGTACATGTATGGTCGCTCGTCCAGATGGGGTTCATTAGACCTTTAGGAAGTTGATCAAATGTTATACCTTTGGGATCAGGAGCTTAGCAATGGAGTGTCCATCACGAAGGAACACATAATCATAATTAGGCTATTATTGAAAAGTATCATCAAATAATGCTGAAAACATTTTCATTCATTAAGTGTCATCAGATTGTCAAGGTAAGGTAAAAATATGGATCCAGTTTAATTCATACAATGCTTCTTGAAGGCAAATTTTCTGGCTTTCATATTCATTATTTAATATTAGTACCATGTCATCATTTTCATGGTGTATGATGAATTGTAATGCAAGTTGGTTGTTTGTTTTAGACATGTTCATATACTGTATTAATATACCCTATACCAACAAAGTATAATGCTATGATCAAATTTATCGTTCGAATATCATACAAAAATATAGGTCACAAATCATTTTTTCTATGAATGAAAAGGTAACTTTGAGGGCCCGGAAAAACATGTTCATATTATATATCATTTCATGATATAATTGTAACGATCTTGAACACACTTTGACAGCAGTATAATCGAAATGCCAGTCGGTTATCATATCAATGATGAGGGAGGATCACGGTCCCTTTCGGAGAAAGAAAACTGTAATAACTTCCATATAACAATTAGACGCAGTTTCTTTTACATCTGGATCCTTTAGGCATGAGAGACTTGCAATGAACCGAAGGCATTCACTGACAAGCCACTACGCATAAATTTAATAAAACAACAATTCACTACCTACATGTACCTAAAGAGTCACAAAACCTGACCTATAGCTACATGTGTATTTATGTAGGGTAACAAGGATCAACTTAGCCCGTTTTTCAGATTTTTACATAATAGTGTTGGTTCATCCATAAATGGTTCATCACTTCAAAGTATCTTTGAAAAGATTTTAAAAAGGCCTAATAAAATGATAAAGCGACATAGTGATCCATTAAGCTTATTTGATATATATTTCATACAAAAAATAAACCTAGGGTAACATCGTTTTTGTTTGCCGAATAACAATTCAATTACATCACAGTCTTCGTGATAGTATTATTATATTTGTGATAAATGGTAATGCCGACTGGCTAACAAGACTACTACACGACGAATATATGAGCGACGTGAGTTCGAATCAATAGAACTCTTTCTTTTGAACAAAAGACACAACACTGAGCTTATGGTATTGCACACACGTAGCAGTACTGGTTGAGTCGCATTACATTTGTATGACTTTATTTCTCAATATAAGGTAAAATGATGACAATTTATAATGCTATGTACACGCGATATAACTTTATCAATGCTATTCAGATTTCACCTGAAGATAGCTAACATTCACATCTTTTAATTAAACATAGATATTACCATGTTTCTTCGGATTCCTGCGTGTCAATTAAAACGGCAAGTGATGCAAAATGTCAAAACCCGCTTTATCGTGCATAAATTATGCAAATTAGGTATTATATGTGTCAAATAATATTTGAAATTAGAATTATTTCAATACACCTGTTTGTTCACTTCAATGTCCAGGAAACCAATAAATCCCAAGCATTACCGTTGGTGTTTTATTGTAAAATTGGGAAAAATACATTTTTTAAGAAAAAAACGTTAAATTGACTATAAATTGGACAAAAAGTGCATTTTCGACATATGCTAAATATTGCAGACTTCGCTCAAGTATACTACAAACGGTCTGCTTTAATTTCATACCAATAACTCCTGGTAGTACTCTTAAAAAATTATGTCGTTAACTAGAAGGCTTTTGAGTGCCGTCCTCCTGGCCTATTTCCCTTGAAAAATATATCGCCATAAAAAACGGGAACATTGCAAGTTTTAACAAAAAATGGAATTCCCTCTTACCATTATGGGATGTATAGTATATATCAGCAAAGAACCGTGAAATAACATTGATTTAATGCTCATTATCGTCTGTATTGTACTAATAATATTATGAAGAAATGGGATCTATATTATACTTTGTATTGAACGTATGAGGATACTGTGAATAAAATAATAATAAAAAAAAGAAAGAAAAGGGACCACATCTGTGTGAATACAATGACAAATGATCAATCAATATCTTACATTTGTTTATAATTGCTGAATAAGAATCCATAAAGTGGCGATCAATTTTCAAAATATTAGTTGTCAGCTTGGTACCTTACCTCCCATATTTGTTCATCTGTACCCATAGAGTAACATGCTCTCACATATGGTGATGGTTGTGACTTATCTACATTAAATGCACTGCCTGGTACGAGGAGCACTTCTTTATCCCGTGCCTTATTCATAATCAAATCATGCGTGTCATTGATGCCTAGGAGTTTCATCCAGAAAAACATTCCCCCTGAAGGAACGTTCCATTCAGCTAGACCTGTGTGGAGTAATGTGAAGTAAAGTAAAGTTCAGGCATAATAATAAGATAGGCCACAAATACATAGAACAATAAAACAATTCCACAGGAATGTATTAAACAAATGCTATTTGTCTTTGTCTTTAATTTAGGAGCATGTTTAATCCAGTGGAACAGTGCGGAACTCGTGATCATGAGGTTGTGAGATCTAGCCCTGCCATGGCCAACTTGTTTTTGTCCTTGGGCAAGATACTTAGTCTCAATTGCCTTGTTGACCCAATCGAGATTGTGTAGCTGTTAAAAAGGGTGATATTACTATCTAAGTACTAATATGGTTGTGCTCCTAACCAGCAGCCATGTAAATGAAGCAAAATGATTGTTACCATTTCCTAATGGCAGAATAACAATACACCTGGAGCGTCTTGCATGATGGATTACTACTCATTATAAATCAACATTAATATTATTATTCAATTTTCAATTCAATTCAATTTATTCAGCAAAAGTAATACAAAGAAATTATAATACAATATGGAATAGAGGCTAGGAACCCCAGTGGAAACCCTGATAGACGGGCTTATATAACGGGGACCCTTGACACAAAAATAGAATGATAATAATTAGAGCATTTTTAATGACGGGAGAACAGAAAACACGAAACGAGATCAGACAGAACAGCACAAAAACAATACACTTGACAAAGACACACAGAAACAAAAAGAGAACAAAACAGAACACATGTACATGACAAGAGACAAAAGTTGCCAAGTTAAAAGTAAGTTAAGTCATATGTTAAACCATTTCATATCATGGGATGTACAGGAAATTAGAAAACACACACTTATTTTTACAAAATATGCTGAAGTTACAACCCATATTTAACTGTATTAAAGACACTTCTAGAAAAAAATGAAACAAGAAAAAATGTCCAGACTTATCTATTGCATGTATTTCAATTCTATTCTTGATTAAACTTTTGTAAATTGTAAATTGCCACAATTATCAATGCAATTTTATTACTGGAATTACATAATGACTGCACTTAATCAAGCTAAATATGGTATGAAGTCTTAATGAATGAATACTATAATCAAAACTAAAAACAAACAATTGTTGATCAACAATTGATTTGTTAACATGCACCTCAAAAACATGCACAAGCACAATGCATATGCTTTTGGATCACTGCATGCCTGTTACTTAGCACACACATGAATGTGGCAAATTGATTACGAATTGTTTGCCTTGATTATCATATAATAATACTTATTGATATCCAAAGTGTCTATCCATCAGACCATACCTTTCATATGCTTATTAGCAGCGGCTAACATAACATCTCTCCTCTGAATATAGAAGTCTGTAACATTATCAGTGTGATCTAAGAACCCATCAAAACCCCACTTGTCAAATAACTTGTATATTATCATCTGAAAAGACAAACAGAATGAATCATAATATTGTCAAAGAACTCAAGACCAACAGACCAATGTTTGGTTATAGTGTTAAGCCCCACAGCTCTTTGATAGCTTGTGTACCAGGTTTTTGGTAAATATTAATTGAAATTCTTATCCAAATGTATCCTATTAATATCTTTGAATGAATTGTTCAATTTCATTTTAAACAACGTTCAAGTCTTAACTGTGAGAATCTATTTGCTTTTCTCCAGGCGGTGAAATAAGCCAACGTTCTATACTCGTTCACCTATCTAACTCTGCGCAGCAACATAGCATTGATGTATAAGTGCTGGTACTCGTCTATGATTGCATGGCACAGCAACACAGCATTCATGTATAAGTGCTGGTACTCGTCTATGATTGCATGGCACAGCAATACAGCATTCATGTATAAGTTCTGGTACTCGTCTATGATTGCATGGGTAATTGGACATGAAAATAACACCCAATATAATAGTGTACATGTATACATTTGCATACTTTATGACAGACACAAAAAGTTAGATAAACAAAGTATATAGTGGTGTCAATACTGTAGTCGGTGTCAAAGAAGGCACTTTTTCTGTGACAACTGCGTACAGCGTAAACACGGAAGTGCGTTGTAGAACAGCGTCAACAACAGTGTTATCTTTGAGCAGTTCGACGCGTCGCAGTATCTGTAATCTGATTGGCCGCGATCGTATCTATGGGTCACGAATGTCCCCGCTCACATGCTCATTAACTAGATTGCGTGCGTTGGCGGTTTTAAAAAGTGCCGAAATATTCTGACGACGACTATAATGCTAAAGTTCCTGTGATAGAACTGGTGCACATTCTGTGATCACGAACATAGAAACACCATTGATTGTAACTGCCCAACAGTATGCTGAAATATTAGAAATGGTCACCAAGATAAGCGATGAATGGATTACGACTGCGTAGCAGTTGTTTTGAGGTAACTGTGAGAATCAAAATATTTTCACTTTGGAACCAAGGAAATGTTCTGAGGGAAATTCCATGGTACCATAGTAAAATGCTTTGATCCTTCACAGATACCTAACCAACAACTGATCAAAGTCATTATCCTTATTTAAAACGGTAAATAAAAATAAAAATTAGAATCGTCATTTAAAGGGGCATTAAGAGATGTGGTGGAGGCAGCGCCCTCAATTACAAAAATATATGATAAAAACTGGGATTTTTATATTTTTACAATTGTATTACATGTATGAACTTACACCTATAAGGATTAAGAAAAATCAGCCCTCTTTGTATAATAAAACGTTGATTCAAAATGACCGGAATGACGTCACATGCCGTTGACAACAAACAACATGAAGTCAACCAATTTCAGATTGCACAATCACCAGAACGGTTAATACATAGTCCTTTTTGTACCTCCTTGAAATGGTACCATTCGAACAGAATCTATGTCCAAGGTATTCCTCTGCATACTTATTGTATCATATTTGCACATAATGCAAGTTTTCACATGTTTTTTACAAGGTGCAAATTAGAAAATTGGGGGAAACATTTTGTGAATTGTGGAAATTTTGCTAATGTAAACAACAGTCCCTTACATGGCCACTAGGAACGATCTTATGTATGGTTGAGTAGAGCACAGTAATTGATTTGTTAGTTGTATTGGGTTGTTGCCAACAGCATTAGTTGAAGGTCTTGGGCCACCTATAGTGATTTTCACTATTAGAGCCCCTTCTTGTTTTCAAATAACTGTCGCTTTGATGCAAGCCTACCTGTGATACAGCACTAGTGTGTAGAACTGATGCTTGCATGCAGTAGTTGACTTTCTCTAATAATTCTTTCGGTCCTGTCACAAATCCGATGCGAATACTGCAAAATAAAACACAATTCAAGGTCTAGATTAGTCACTTTTCGGAGAGATAATAATTGTCAACTTATTGGTATTTCATTAAAGCAGGTGTCAGACCATCAATCATTGTACTTGTTTGCACAACAATTTCTTACATATAACATACTTTAGTGGCACTACAACATTACCGAATCAAAATAGGTATAGTAGTACACCGGCTAGCTGTAGCCTTAATGTACCTAATCATAACAATTGGGGAAAGCATTTAAATTTATATGCGCTCTATCATGAATCTCCTACAAACTGAAAATTTAAATATTTGATGGAAGTCCAATTTGAGGCAGTATCATCAATTTATTGGTATTTCATTGAAGCAGGTGTGAGACCATCAATCTTTGTACCTGTAAATACTTCTATATTCAGTTTATCTACCTCTGTGCAGTGATGTCAGAGCTTATACGCCAGCAATTGCAGATTATTGTATGCATCCTTGAAATCAAAGACTAAAACCTAACATCTCTCACACATAAATGCTGCCTCAAATGGAAGAATATTATCTGACATCAATACGCATAGGACATGTTTTTCCCACAACCAACATATGTGATACATAATTTAGTCAACTGATACATCTGTCTACTTATTCTTATTGGTGGTACAGAGCAAAATACATAATAACATTTATAAAGAAAAAATTATTTGATTCCTTAACATACGTCCATAAGTATACATTCAAATGTTTACACACAAGGTTTCCTCAAAATTTGAAAGTTTTCCCTATTTTGTTACAAAGTTTTAAAAAAAAGCTACTTTTTTCTTCATAAGTAGACAAATTCTATCCTATGAGCTAATGCCTTACATATGCTACCTAATAAATCAAGATAAGGACCACAGAAAACTGCATTTGGAACCCAAAACAACTTTGATTAGTAAACCAATCTATTGATCTCATAACATACCCAGCTGATAATACTTTTGAGAAGGAATCAAATCGTAGCACCCTGCCGTCAACATCCATGGAGAGAAAACTGGGAACCCTGGGCTGCAATAAATAGAACAAATATCACAAAAGTAATATCAGGGTATCATTTTTTGAAAACAAAGTAGGTTGAACAGTGAAAGTTGAAATGGCTAAGCACTCCCAAACACAAGTGCTGTTTAGTCTAATGTCTATTTTGCCATCACGAGACAGTGACGTTACCGCATATTCTACTTATTACAGCACATAACGCTCGCTCCTACTTGAGGCGCTGGCGTATACACACAAGTGTTGAAAGACGGAAGATACAAACGCATGCATAAAAGCTGCGCCTGTTAAGTTACGTCACTGTCCAGAGAAAGCCAAATGGAGTGTAGGCCATGGCCCACATTCAAAAGTAGTCAGAATTGTTGAGGTGCCCAATAGGCTATTTTCAACAGTTTTTGGGCTAGGAGAATGTAAATTACATGTAGTTGATTTAAACAGTTGGAGATTGATTGTCAATTCAATCAATGTTTGGTTTGTTTTAATTTTTTAGGTTTATTCAATGAGAAGTTTAAAAGCTAAATATGTGACGTGATCAAGTGAAATGAGTCACATGTTGGCAGTTTTCAATTTTGATCCATCATTTTAAAAGCAGGTGGAATATGCTATAGTATGGTCCAAACTCCACTAAAATTGAACTTCTAGTTTTTAAGTTACAAACAAATTATCAACTGAGACAAAACAAGAGAATTTGTCACTTCTTTTTATCTATAACTTAAAATGTATATTCCTGACATCCGACTCACTCCGCTTCATCGGGGCACATATAAGGCAAACTCTTCTTCTCCTTGTACATCTATTTTAAGGGGGGACTCAAAGTTTTTGATGGGATTTGTTGAATTTATCGAGTGCTGTAATGTTTTAACTATTAATCAAATGCATATATAAGTATACATTTTTTGGAAAGGTTTCGGGTCAGAGAATCCATTTTTGGCATCAATTAGACCAAAAATGTTGTTTTTTTGAGAAAATCACAAATAATCACTTTTTTGACCAATTTCTTTTTGAACAAGCTGATAAAATTATTTTTTAGTAAAAAATGCCCAAACTTGCTTGATCATACTACTAAGACACTAATCTAGTGCCTATTTTCTCATTTTTTCTTTTGAAGCTGTATTTTTTGAAATTTGGACCAAAAAGTGCCAAAATCCCTCAAAAAAATGTATACTTTTTTATGCATTTGATTAATAGTTTAATAATTACAGCATTCACAAAATTCAAAAAGTGACTTCCTTGAGTCCTCCCTCCCCCTTAATGCATTTTGCCTCACCTTATCAAACTGAATGAAGTAGTATGGATCATCCTCTAGTATAATGAGGTTATATTGCTGTGCTTTGAGATAGATTTCTTCTTTCCTTTCTAATGTTAAACTTGCACCAGTAGGATTATCACCATTAGGAACACAGTATAACACCTTGGGAATATTCAAGCTGAAAAAAAAAACACCACCATAATTATTTTTAAAACAATATGTATAGATTATAGAAGCGAGTAACAAGAATTTTAACGACTGGTGAAAATTAATTGAGTAAGGTTAAGCAGTTTGGTCTATATTGTATTTATTTGTCATTAAACCACAAAGTGTAATAACTAGTACCTTTCATACATCACAATTTCAGCCATCAACAGCAGGCATATGATTACTTATTTGAATATTGAAATATTCTTTTTGTACCTTTTCATATTTATTTACCAGCATTTAAACAAAATTCTAAGGTAAAAATAACCTTAAGTCGATTGAAAGGTTTTTTTCTCCCATTGGAATATACATTGACAGATGGGTCAGGCAATTTCCATTTTATTTATTAATCATCAGTGATTTGCATGTAAAGGTATAATGGTTCCATGTACAAGGCTTGAAATCTCTTCAAAAGGATTGTTGTTTTAATAGTGGTTCACTAGTCAAGCCAAGCCAAGTGGGGAACAGGTGGCGCAGTGTATCTTCCCTCGCCTTTCACCAATGAGGTTCCGGGTTTGATTAGTTTCTCAATCCATATTCGGACCAGCAGGTTTTCATTGAGTACTTCAGTTTCCTTGTGCATCTAAAATCAAGCTTCTTGTCAAAAATCTGTTTTGAAATCCTAATGGTTTCTCTGATGTACCAAGTGCCTCTGTGGCTGCCGCAGTGCACAGCGCCTTTGATTTATTTATGTCAATATGTCTCGCATTGATATACTAAAATTCTATTTATTTTGATTTATTTATGTCAATATGTCTCGCATTGATATACTAAAATTTTATTTATTTTGATTTATTTATGTCAATATGTCTCGCATTGATATACTAAAATTCTATTTATTTTGATTTATTTATGTCAATATGTCTCGCATTGATATACTAAAATTCTATTTATTTTGATTTATTTATGTCAATATGTCTCGCATTGATATACTAAAATTCTATTTATTTTGATTTATTTATGTCAATATGTCTCGCATTGATATACTAAAATTCTATTTATTTTGATTTATTTCAATGAATCATGGGGAGATCAGAGGTTAATTTGTTCAACTAAAGATGTAACAAAGTTTCAACGGCCCAAATGTACATTACGTCATTAATTATTTACATCCTACTATGGCAAGGTTGTGATTTGGCCATCTACATAACACATCAGATAAATGTTCCGTTATTATGCTATAGGCTTGCATTAGTTTCAGTTACCTATCACTGTGGTGAGGTTGTGTTACATCTGGCCATCTTGATAACACCTCTGCTAAATGTTCTGCTATTATGCTATAGGCTTGCATTAGTTTCCCTTACCTATCACTGTGATGAGGTTGTGTTACATCTGGCCATCTAGGTAACACCTCTGCTAAATGTTCTGCTATTATGCTATAGGCTTGCATTAGTTTCCCTTACCTATCACTGTGATGAGGTTGTGTTACATCTGGACATCTAGGTAACACCTCTGCTAAATGTTCTGCTATTATGCTATAGGCTTGCATTAGTTTCCCTTACCTATCACTGTGATGAGGTTGTGTTACATCTGGACATCTAGGTATACGTAACACCTCTGCTAAATGTTCTGCTATTATGCTATAGGCTTGCATTAGTTTCACTTACCTATCACTGTGGTGAGGTTGTGTTACATCTGGCCATCTTGATAACACCTCAGCTAAATGTTCTGGTATAATGCCATGGGCATCCGTTTTTAATGGAATGACTTTTACACCTAATGGATTGACCTGCAAACAGTAAACAAAACATAAAACAAATCTTTTATGTCAGCAAACATTCAGTGTTCACATCACAACCTGCCTGATATGAAAGGGGTTCTCAATAGACGGCCCTTGGGCCAAATTGGACCTTTCAAGCAATGACAGGTCCACGCATGAGTGTAATAAAATGAAGAAAGGTGTTATTGGTAGCTAAGAATGTGTCTTATACACATTTGTGCAATAGCAATTGAGAACCTATCCACTATGGGCTAAATTGGATGTTAACTAATAATGTACAGTTATCATACCAAATACTAGCATACCAAAGGTTGCAAGTTGTTTCCTTACTTTTTGGACCATTTGAATGTGTAACCTGCTGCAAAATACCTTTCTACAGAGTGCCCAGTTTAATGTGCTGCAATGCCCAAATCCAAACCAGATTTATTGTATAGTTTAGCATCAATGCAGTGCTCACAGAGGTTTCTCTGCAGAATGAACAGTGCCATACATTCAACTTGAATTAACAGCTAAATGTCATTTGACTTCCACTTTCTTATACATGGTAGATATGGGCACACTTTCTTTCCAAATCTGTGCGTTTTTAAAAAAAAGAGGGGATCTTTAAACAAACCCACAGGACTGAATTGAAATCTTATCAATTAGCAAAGTTATCAACTGTCTATTGCAATGAAATATCAATGGGAACCAGAAAAAAGTAGACAGAAAACTAGACATGGGATGAAAGTGAAGCATGCTGGTAATGCTTACACTTTTATCCCGATTTGATGAATAAAAACTAGACATCAAACATATTTTTCAAATCATTTTTTCTAATATACTTACAATAGCTATAGTTCCTGAATATAATGGACTGCTTGCCAACAATTTGTCCTTGGGTGTAAATAGCATTTCACAGGCCTGAATGACAAAACATAACAATACATCAAAATATTAACCAGACCACACATTTTTTTTTAAATACAGCATTTATTTAAACTAAAAATATTAACCTGTACGCAATCCATCATTTTTGTTATTATGAGCACTCATATCTGCGGTTTGTTAATCGATGGGCTACTAATGTATTTTCTATATATGGGAATGGGCTACCGGAAATGGGCTACCTTTGATTGTGGTCCACGGCCTGTTGGATATATGGGAATTGGCAACTGGAAATGAGCTACTTTTGAATGTGGTCCACAGCCTGTGGATCTCACAATAGATGGTACACCTACTCCAACCAGATATGCAAATAAGGAAATTGTGGATATTTGTATGTGTGAATTAAATAATGATGGATTTAATGATGAAATACATGCACATACAATTGGCGTTGACTGAATTATGTGCACCAGTTAATATTACATCAATACCTAACTACTGTATTATATAGATCTACAGAAAATATAGCTCTTCCATGAGGAGAGTTGAGGGACAGACAATATTTTAAAATGTCCCCCATTTTAATCACTGTTGAATACTTGGCTAAACTAAGAAGAGGCCTTAGACCCCAGGATGTTAACCCCTTCCTAACCCTTGACTGAAGTAAAAACCACTGTTCTTTTAAAAATAGCATAACTTTAAGTGTTACTTGCATACTGCATGATGCATGCAAATATTTCTTGAGTACACTTAACCAACTCAAGCTCCGCAAATGCGCACTTACACAAAACCTAGCGTCTGTAATCGCCGCCAAACGAGGACCTTAATGTGTTATCACACTATCTAACCGTGGACACAGATCTAACCGTGGTCGTTCACGGTTGACATAAGGCTTTATCTGAGCTGAAGATGGTCGACAGATGGCGCTGTTCGAAATCTGGGGTATTTACAATACGTCCGCAATTAACGGTGAAACCTTTTTTTCCTTAGAATATCGGGGTGCGTGTGTAAACACAGCCAAACGAGGACCTTAATGTGTTTACACACCTTCTAACTGTTGACTATTTTAGGTCCATGTTTGTATAGTTCACTCTCCATGTCCTCGTTTGGAGGCACTTACCCGCAGGGGTGTACGCGTTAAAGGAATGGCACATGGCGGTTTTTACTTTACCCATGGCTACATACAGTAGACAGCCCATGTTGACTACCTGTAGTAACTATAACATCCAATTCTGCCTTCTTTCCACTCATACCCCATAAACCACTTTCTTACCTTTGACTACCAATTACTTACAGTGGACAGTCCATGCTGACTACCAGTAGTTACTATAACATCCAGTTCTGATCCTTCTCCACTCAAACTCCAGGAACTATTTTGAGGCGGACTGTGTAATGTTTTCTGTAAATCGTATAACCAACTCCTTAACTCTGGCAACCTGCATAAGCAACAAGTGAAGACCCTAGTGGAAAGACTCAAGTGCAATTTTGGTCAAATTGAGCTATTTTCAGCTAGAAAATGTTGTATTTGGATGAGATAAAAGTATATCAAGTTCACGTTCAAAATATTGCAAATTTTGTAATCTGCAAAGACATTTAGCAATTTCAAACCCTGTTTTGGCAAACTGTTATGTTGGTACTTGAGATCCTCTTCCACTATACTCTTTAAGCATTAGTACAAATTGTTATATACTGCTTCAGATGAAAGGTGAAAAACAATTTTATTTTTAATAAAAAGCATGATAGTCACCTTTCCTGGTTTGACCAAATATAGCTTAAACCCATCCTCCATTCCCAACCCCACAAAAAACAGAAATAGAAAGGTTGAATAAAATGTTGAAAGCAAAACCTCCTTAGCTTTGGATTTTTTACTATAGCATATAACCTACCCTGCTGTTGTCTGATACTGTAAACACTTCTTCATTTCATCTTGAGAAATCCTAAGAGAACTTCCATCTCTACAATAATAAGGAAAGTAAACAAAGAAAAAGAATCAAGGAATCACTAATATCTTTGATTGACTTTTTAGATGTTCAGCTTTATGAAAGGACCACATCGTAGTTGCCAAATAAAGATGTACACAGTCAAGTGTAGTGTGTAACGTTTTTAATATGAAGCCTTACAATACAGGCAATTTATATTATGTAAACATGTCATTTCATAACTAGCTAATTGGTTATAGTTTTGGTGCTTGGGCTTGGATATGTGCCATAGAAATTTAGGGAGGGCCACAAAGAAGATTTCTTGAGCAACACCAGCATGCTTCACTTTCATTACATGACCACTGATTTCAGTCACCAGTGTCGACTGGTGCTCATTGACATTACATTGCAATGAATGACTTTTAGTATTGTCACTGCTGCAAGTAGATTTTTTTGATTAAACAACTCACCCATACCTTAAAGGAGAATTATTGTGGTCGAAAGAGTTGCTCATAGTGTGTTATTTATACATAAATAAAATTTTCACCAATCACCAATCTACAACTTGCATTCTGCGGTTCTGCATGGGTAATTTCACTCAGGCGTTGCCCTCATGAAATAAACCATGCACATGACGCGAACACCGTTGTAGATTGGTGATATACATACGCTGTACCATGATTTAATTCCTAAAGAACACATTTTAGTTGAGATTCAACTTCTTTTCATATCTGTGGCCAAGATGCCTATCTGTACATGTATCATAAAGGTGGAAGTCAGATGATCTCCAGCTGTTAATTACTCCAACACATGTTTTGCACTGTTTGCTTTGGGGACAATTCCTGTTGGCTCTGTAGAGGTGCTAAACATGCTGGACTACGCAATAAATCTTCTTTGGGAGGGCCACTTACTTGAGATCAAATGATGCTTCCTTGAAGGGAAACTGCCCTGCATTAGGCATTCCTGATGCCATAGAGATCATGGTTGGAGGGCTGTTCTGAAGAATCTCAGCTGTAATAAAAACATAAGGTAACATTACTGTAAATCATTCTGGGGCACCATATAACAGTCACAAAACTATGAACATATAATAGCTGTAAGGACAAGCTGAATACCAAGATATATCAACAGTTTATTGAAAACAGTTTCTTTCCCTAATATAGTTGATCTTAAAATCGATCATAACCATTATGGTCAAGCGATCATATTAATCTATTGACCGTTATTGTTATTTTTTAAGGTTATTTTTATACCACAATAGTTCCATAGCATCATTCCTGTAGGCCACCTTGGTCACAAAATATTGTCTTTATTTATTCACTTATTCAGTTAAACCATTATTTTTGTGATCTTTTAGTTCAAAATTGAAATGACCCATTCAAAACTTTGAAGGGAAATTATATTTTCAAAAATAGTGTTCTAAAATGAATGCATGCAGCTTATCAGAAATCAGTCAATATTCAATTTCATGTAATAATAATATGATCTTCAGGGCAAGGGAATAATCCAATTTGATGAAATATATTATACAATGTCAAATTAGAAATAAACACAGCATAATACATGTATGAATGAGTGAAAATACCATATGAAGAAGTACATGCATCAAAATTCATTAAATTGTCATTAATGATACATAGCCCTTACAATAAAACATGGATCTCTCCACTACTTCTAAGCCACCCAAAACCATAGAAAATTCCCTAATATAAGAATTTGTATGGAGTCAAGGCTTAATAGCAATCAGACCAGCGCCATTATACCATTTAAAACTTTCTCAGAGTAGCCATTGCATCTTGCCTACTATCCTGGTATCTAAAATCATCACTGTTAACTCAAGTGTCTATAATTGAACAAAACATCTATAATTAGTGGTGCTCTGTGAATGGGGAATAAGCTATTGTCTGTACACTGAATTATATACCTCTTTTTAGACAAGGTACTTAAATACTGGACTAAAATTTAGACTGAATTATAGACAGCTAGCCAGCCCAATTGGTGCAATACTGTAAATCTCTCTACATTTTGTACTAGGGAGTGTGTTCAGTTAGCAGGAAAATTGAATTTGGGTTGTAACTGGTCCAATATAGTGTCTATAATACAAGACTGAATTTTTAGTACAACAAAGGTTTAATCCCCCATTGATACAGATCCTCCAAAGGCTTAAAGGCATATTATGTGATCTTTTCCAAGTAGCACCCTCTATCATTGATTTTTACTATGAAAGCAGATTTCCTTGCAGATTTGCATTTTTGATCATAAATCATAAAGATCTTCTAAGTTACGGATCGATACGATTCCTAATTACTTCAAAATCATGGTTTGAAAATAGTTCAAATTTGACTCTAAATTCACTCTAAAACCATGATTTTGAGGTTATAACTTTAAGGAATTGTATCGCTCTGTAAATTGGAACATATTTATGATTCATGATCAGAAAAGTAAATCTGAAAGAAAATCTGCTTCCAATTTTTTTCCGAGGATTAAGGGCGTCCACTGGAAAAGATCACATAATATACATTGATACAGATTCTCCAATACTAGACGTTTTTGTCCAATTATAGACACTTTCAGTTAACAATGATATCCATACAAAACCATATAGGGCTACTTAATCTCAATATCAGATCATTTTATAAATTTCTAAACAAATAAAAAAACCAATATATAAAGTTTGTCCCACTTACTTAATTGCCTTATTGGCGAAGGCGTTCTTGCCTTACTGATGGCATTGAGAAAGCGTCCGTATGGCATTGTGTTCTGTGTGTGTACAGCACTGACAGTACAGTATGCTTGGAGTTAAAACATTTAAGCTCTGTTGAAAGGAAGATATTGAAATAATCTTTGATAAAAAACACTGAAATATTTACATTATTAGGATATGGTGTTATGATGTTATTTTTCATAGACATCAATAATACTGTACAATAGTTTAATCAGCTTCAACTAAGGGACGTTGGGGGAAAATGCACCCAGTTACTACCTTTGTACCCCTCCCAGTCAGCTGAAGCCCCACCCTATTTTGTCCTGGAGTTTAATCTATTAAACACTTTTCATTTGACTAAAATCTGACATTCGGTTCTACATGTATGATTGATCAAAGTAAAGCAATGTACGCAAGAGTTCAATAAAATTGGCAATATCCTATATGTTTGCATTAGGCCAAATTAAATGTCTCATAGCTCCTCTCCTGTTGTAAAACTAATGCGGAATGCAGGTTTTTTTCAAGTTTTTTTTATTTATTTTTTTAAATATAAAATATTGAAATCCTTGTAAAAGTGAAATTTTGTATTTAAGATGATGTGATCAATGAAAATCTGAAAAATCAGTGAAATGTTGGGATTTTTTTTAAAAAAAAGAAGAAAAAAAGAGAGTTTTTTTCAGATTTTTGTTTTTCTAATGCGCATCAATAAACTAACGCGCGCGGGAGCTTTGAGACAAACAATTAATTTAATTTGGCCATACATAAGATTTTTAAGGGCTATATTGATTTAAGAAAATTTAAAATATATTATTTTCACACCACTTGAATCATATATTTTGTTGAAACTAAGTTGTATAATTATATTATTTATTATTGCAATCATTTAATATTGTTGAATATCACTGGTTTGGGATTTCTTATGTGTTTCTTATATTGTTTCCTCACCATGCTATTATTAGAATAAATAAATTGCAAGAGAACGAATGCATGCTTCAATTTTTATGATTTTCGTTTTGAAATTATAATAATTTGGTACACAACTTGAAAATAACACCATTACATATTTCAAATGAAACCCAACGTCATTTATCAAAAATAATACCCAAACTTTAAAGGCTGATAGCTCAAAACGTCAAAATGCGGTAGGAAATTTCAAGCAATCATAGTCCAGTCAAAATGGTACCTACAACCACCACTTATTGCAACAGGAGTGCATTACAGTCAGCTCCCCTAATCACCATTACTAGGAAGTCCCCAAAAATCCTAGCATGGTAAAGGGTTAAGGGGCGAGGTGGCGCAGTCGGTTAGAGCGTCGTACACTGCTGCGCACCGTAGTTCTGTTGGTGGATCGTTTATGAGTGAGAGTTCAAAACGATACACCAACACAGCCTCGTCCCCATGCCTCCTTCAGACCGTGCAGACTGAAGTTGGCATGTTCATGGCGCATCGTGCTTCGGAAGGTACGTAGAAATGTTGGTCCCGTGTATCGGAAGAGCTATCCCCGAGCACGTTAAAAGGTCACAGACTCCTTCGTAAAGAGTAGGGGATCGTCCCGGTCTGTGTCTGTACGCTCATGTTTGTATTCCTAGGTTCCAGGGATACATTGTGCGAGTATACTCAATATTGAGGTTTATGCACAGTATAGGTAGATGATGATGATGATGATGGTGTAATTTGCATGCAAATTAGTTTCTGCCAATAGGGGTCAAATTGCAAAAGTCAATGGTTGTATTTCCACCCGATGTTTTCTCAGATATATAGGGCAAAATAGGTCAAAGGTCAGCATTTGTTCTTAAATTCTTTGTACAGGGGTAAAACTCTCAAAATGCCCCCATTCTAATGAGAATGGTGTCTAATTATTCGGATGGATACAAACAACAAGCCCAACAAATCAATAGTTTGCCATATCTACAAGTTAAGCATACGTCATGCGTCGCATTAGCATGCAGGAAAAGCGCAGTAGAGGGTGGTTACTTTAACTAATGTATGCTATGTTAATTAAGTTGTCTCATATAAATGTCGCCGATTTCTCTGAGAACCAATGCGATCCTGCATTGGTCGCCCCGATGACGTAATTTACGCCATTTGATCGAATGCAATCAGTGGAAACCTCAGACGACTTTCCAAAAGTTGGGACAGGTTGCTATATGCCCGAATCGCTGCAGTTGACTTCAATTTAATCCAACGCGTGCGCAACTGGTTGCTCGATATTTCAGATTACTTTCGAGTTGCTGAGAGCGATTTGCATTTCATATAACGACTCCATATCGCCACAATCTCATGATCTTCGAATGGCTAATGTATTTGAGCATAATAGCCTATTAAGCTATGATTAGGCTTCCTCTGTCATGTATGTGTACGTGGATTGTGGTAACATCATAAAAACATTATAAACATGTCAGAATCTAGCTACAAAATGAAGCATAGACAGTCCGCGTCATAATTTTGTTACTGTAGCGGGAATAGGGCGATCGAAATTCAAGCCAGTATTTCTTGGAAATACAAATAGAAACAGGTTGATTGATAAATGATATTACACATAACACATAAAGTCCCTGACCAGGTGATTTGATGTTGTCTACTCCAAAATCAATAATCTGTAAGAAAAATCTGAGATAAATATTTAATGAGCCAATTCCTTCTCCGTAGTTTGATACTTCATTCATAAAAATCAAGTGGGTAGTTTTGAAGACCTGAGATGATCCCCTTACTCTTCTTCTCTAATGCTCGAATCATACTAGCAGGTCGCTGGTCGCAACAGGTCGCGTAGTGCTCGCTAGCTCAAAAGTATCTCGGTGCGAGCAGGTCGCATCGAGCTACTAAATCGCCGGTAGTCGCAGGTATTTCCGGGTCACGCAGACGACATCAAACCTGGATAATTGCTGCCGTTTGGTTATGCTAATTTCGAAGCAAAATAACCTCCCCCATTGGTTGAAAAAGTATGGTGTTCATTACGTCATAGCGACCGATCTTTCGAATTGAAATGAAGTCAACTGGCCGCGACTGGTCATTTCTAGTCAAGCGATCTCTTGATCGATGTATCGTTTTTTTTTATATGACGTTAATCGCAAAGCGACCTTAGTTAGTATGTTTTCAGCATTATTAGTCTTATCGATAACTTTTTTTACTATTTAAATTTTAATCAACCAATGTTATTCATGTAAAAATGTAGTTGTAGCCAACAGTATTATGTATACATTACTTGAACATGATATCTGCGTGGTGTTCGTTCAATTTTTAATCAAAATATAGACGTTATTGACTGTTGTTTACATCAGCAAACGGCATGTGGCGTCACTCCGGGCCTTAGTCCTTGGTACCAAAATCTAGGATTTTGGTACTTACTCAATTCAAGGCACAGTGTTGAAGGGAACCAATTTAATAACCTAACCATTTTCTTGACCAGACTGATTGCAAAGTCAATTAAAGCAATTGAGTCTCCTGTGGAGGTCAATAACTTCTTGTTCTATTCATCCATTTATTAAGTTTATTGATTCTTTTGTCATGTTTGTTCTATGCTGGGCATGCATGGATTAACATAGGCCTAGGCCTGCCCTAATCCCAACTTATTTTTTCTGGCATTTCTGGAGCAATCAATAACTTCTATTGATTCTATTCATAAACATGATGCCTTTAAGTTCAAGATGAGATGGATGCTGATGATTATTATCATTATGCAATCTGCCACAGATTAGTTTTTTTTACAAGCATGATGCCATGACAAGCATGGACTTATTTTATAGACTGATTAAATTTAAGTCTGTACTCTGTGTTTCAAGAGATGGTTAGCTTCCACTTTACACACTTGCCTGAGTAATTACCAAAATCCTATTTTGGTCCCAAGGACTACTCCGGGCCTACCTTACCTACATGTATAATAATATAGTCAGAATCCCCGGGGTCGGATTCGGAATGAAAATATATTAAATAATAAATTAAGCTTACTTCTGGCTTCACTGTTTAATGACACATTTCTGAACTATTAAAAGACCGCACTCGCGATTTTAGTTATTTTAAATAGCTTGAACTGCAGTATTGCCGATTTACAATCGAAATTAAGTGGATAATGGATTAAGAAAACTTATTATTTACATTTGATGATAAAAGTTATCCGTCAATCATTTTCCTTTAGTGACCTTTGACAATTATTTTATAATGTATAAAGGGGGCGCTATTACAGTTAATATTATTATATTTGGCCCAGGCGTAGGCGGTACGGAAAGTTATGGTATCGAAATCAATGGGATATGAAATAGATAGGTACAATCATGACAATTTGACCCAGGCGTAGGCGGTACGGAAAGTTATGGTATATCTATTCTTGATTTCGAAATCAATGGGATATGAAATAGATAGGTACAATCATGACAATGTGCTTTAGCTCCTCAAAGATCTCAATCCAAACAATGCATCTGGACCTGATGGGATCTCTGCCAGAATTCTAAAATTATTTTCCAGATGTCCCTGGCTAAGACTTAGAGCGAACATCACCCCATATTTAAAAAAGGCGATAGAACCGTTGCATCAAATTACCGTCCGGTTTTACTCACATCTATTTGTAGCAAACTCCTTGAACATATCATACATTCCAATATCATGAAGCATTTCAATAAACACTCGATCAATTCTCACTGACAAGAAAAATGGTTTCCGTCAAAAGCACTTGCGAATCACAACTAATTCTCACAACTCAAGACCTGGCATGTTCTCTCAACAATAAGTCCCCGGGTAGACATGCTCATAATGGACTTCTCTAAAGCCTTTGATGTAGCCCCCACAACAGACTCATTTCAAAATTACGTAGATATTGCATACATAACGCCTGAGACTAGTATACTAGTCTCAGCGACTAGTATACTAGTCTCAGCATAACGCAGCATTGACCTGGATCAGCAATTTCCTTAAGCACCGTACGTATCCAGAGAGTTGTCGTCAGCGGCGATAAATCGGCCTGGATTGAAGTTCTTTCTGGTGTCCCTCAGGGAACGGTGCTTGGACCTTTGCTGTTCCTGGTCTTTATAAATGACCTTCCTGACAATATCCACTCTTCGGTTCGTCTACACTGCAAAAACTCCGGTGTTAAATATGCAACACTGAGCCGGTGTTACGCTCCTGGTGTTAATGTTGGTGTTAGGTCAACACCATAGGAATAACTGATGAGCACTTCTCATGGTGTTAAGTTTCTTGTGTTAAACTTGGTGTAAGAATAACTCCCATGGGTGTCACTATTCCACACATGCGCACGGGGGTGGGTTAACTTGGTTTTGTAACACTTTGGATTGTATATTTATACATTTGATCTAGTGATTCGATCTGCAACATGCACCATTCCATAATTAAATGGCAAGTAAGAACATTAATTCACAAAAACGTTCAAGTTTTAATACATTTGAACTGTTGAACAGTGAAATATGTTATTTGCAAGCATTTATTTGCAAGCATTTTATTGTTAAAGTACTTCAACTTATCTAACATTAATATTTTAACACCAGAAGGTGTAAACATTTAATATTTTAACACCAGAAGGTGTAAACAATTTAATATTTTAACACCAGAAGGTGTACATTTTTAATATTTTAACACCAGAAGGTTAATATTGTAACACCCATTGGTGTTATATTTAACACCAACGTTGTAACACTAGTGATGGTGTCATTTTAACACCAGGTGGTGTGGTCCTATAGTGAATCCGTACTGGTGTTAAATTTAACACCCGTGGTGTTAAATTTAACACCACAGTTTTTGCAGTGTTGCAGACGACTGCGTTATCTACCGTGAGATTAAAAATGATCTGGACTCAAACCAATTCCAAGAAGACCTTCATACACGTCCACTTGAAAAATGGCAAATGAAATGTAATTCACAAAAATGCTTCGGATAACTTGACATGTGATATTATCCAGATCTTAGTAAAGCTACCTCCGTAGATGAGCGATTGTAAATTCATAGATTATTAAGGGCAGTTCAGATCATATTTGATGTACTTTATTAAAATGATTGATAGATATGCAACATCTATGCAGTAGGCCTACAGTTTATCTAAGACGCTAACTGCATGTTGATTGGTACCATTTTGTACTGTGTTCAGGGACTTTCCAATTGTGATCCAAAACCACATATGTTGCGGTTGAATCGATCACAAAATGGTGTTATTTAACTTAGGGACTTATTTTTTGAAATTTTGACTAAAAAGTGCCAAAAAAAGTGCCATTTTTTTCTTCAAAAATTCAAATCCAAAACTTCCTTGGTCCCCTTAAGGGAGGGGAGGGGAGGTGTGGGGGGGGGGGGGGGGGGACTGACGTCAAAAACCCGTATATAGGATGTCAATTTTAACAACTTTCCCAAAACTTGACCCATAAGTGTTATATACCATAATATATCCCATGTCGCAAACTTTAAAAATTGACTTAACATTTTGCTCTGGTTGCCATGGTAATCACACAGGGCCTCTGATTTGGCTAAACATTGTTGCAATTGTAACTAAAAAACGCTAACTATTAGTATACTGGTATTTGGGTTGAAGGTTAACAATGACATTCCGCACAACTTGGATCCGGATTTTTGATATCGTTGCCATGACATTCAGGAATCGACCAATCAGGTAATTTTGCATGATAATTCAAATTTGGAAAACAGTTTCAAAATTCGAGACCCATTAAGTTGTAGACAATCATGGTCTTAATGTATACCAAATATTATACAAATCCAACATTTCGTTTTTGATTAAGAGCCGCAGAAGAGTTCAAGTTTGCGCTTTTCGACGTTTTGAGATATCAGGGTATAAGAAAACAAACCTTGGCATCCATTTTTTTAACATTTATGTTTGTTAATTAAAAATAATTATTTTCATAATAAAGATAAATGCAGTAAATTAATTGATATAGTATTTTTTATACCATTGCCATGGCAAATCGTTTAATATAGCAGGGTGAAAAAATAATTAATACATAAGAAATACACCAAAATTAGGTAATATGAATCTAATTTCATAGTAAATGTAATTTCAATATTTATAATACCATTATTTGACTGTTCGATTTCAGTCAAATAAAAAGCATTTTGAAGCTAACATTTTACTGCATATGATGTTTGCAACAGGAATAGCACTGGATCAAAAATGTGAGAGGTCCCATGACATTTTTCAGGACCCCGTAGGACTTTTTTTTAAGGGGTCCCCCAAGACATTGAGGGGTCCTGAAGTTGGGGTATTTGGAAATTTTACTTTTTTACGGACAGTTTTAATGAATTTATATTGTGAGCAAAGGATGAATATGTAATTTACAGAATTTCTTAAGGTTTCAATTTCCATACATCGTCAAATTTCAATATTTTGATCGGGATCCGCAAGTCTTTTCAATTTGAAACCTGACGCGTCACCACAAGAAAGTGAGAGGTCCAGGACGCGCAGACGCGTCAGAATGCGACCCCTGGTTTGCAATATCTCACTTTTCCTTACCTAGCCGAAAACACACATCCCCCTTAAAGCTTTCTTTCGGGTATATTCAACATTTTCATTCCAAGTTAAATTACACCAAAATGCTTACATCTATCAACTTTGGTTAATGTTTTCCATTAATTTGAACTTAATTATGATTATCTATAATAGCTAAACGTTGCCTTGATGATATCAGAATAAATTCTGATTTATTTACATTTAAACTAAGCCAATTTCTTACAGACACAAGGTCTTCATTTATACATTTTATAATATCATCAACTGAGTTAGATGGATAATAAAGAGCTGTATCATCTGCATACATGCTAACTTTACAGATCATTAATATATACCTGTTTTTTAATGGCCATCCTGACATTCTTGAGGTTACCTATTGTTTGATGGCCAATCGGTCATGATTGTTTTCTAATGAGAATCTTCATCAACTGGATCCTGTTATTTCGGCTCACTTATAAACTTTATTGGCCCGAGTCACGGGACTCACGTCACTGAGATTTACCGTTGGGATTGTTATTAATCAATATATTGGCCTCAGTTTCATATGTCTTTTCGATTGAAAGTCACTTTTCAAATAATCGATAAAACAAAATCACATTAATGATAGGCGTGCCTATAGCAGCATCAATTTGGACCAAAATGGCGATTGCTATCCTCCAGAATAAATTTAATGAGCACCATGAGTGATCCACATCGCATTCCGATATACGTTACTACGTTGAAGACATTGTTAACTCTGAAGAGTAAAGTCGTTTTGGAGAAGCCATACAGTCATGATAGCTGGCAAATCAAAGAGATATCATTTGTAAAATCCAACCTTTCTACTGTTTGATGGAATCCTGTCACGATTGTTTTCCTGGATCCTAATCAACTGTTTATTTCATCTCTTTTTATAAACTTTAGTTGCCGTACATTCATTGAGATTTGCCGTTGGGATTGTTATTAATCAATATATTGGCATCGGTTTCATTGTGTCTTTTCGATAGAAAATCACTTCTTAACAATCGATACAACAAAATCACATTAATCACTATGATAGTCGTGCCTATAAGCAGCATCAATTTGGACCAAAATGGCGACAACCGATTGCTATCCTCCAGAATAATTTATTTTTTATTATTTTATTTATTACAGAGCATTTATAAGGCGCTTTTCCCAAAAAAAGATCAAAGCGCCGTACACAATACAAATAACAACATTATAAAATATTAAAAAGATGCAATCAAAGTATATACACAGTTTAAGTATTATAAAAATACAACAAGTATATAAAATACAAATACCAAGAATATAGATACATTTAATATAAAAAATGGGCAATAATAGAGCCATGTAAAGTGATAAAAAAACAAATTACTCTGATGGAAACAGGTGAGTTTTTAGCATCTTTTTAAAAGTATGAACGCTACAGGCATTGCGAAAATGCTGTTTTGCCTATTGCACGTTTGTTAGCATTAACAACGAGACGAGTTGTGTCCTTAGAAGACCTAAGACCAGCACGAGGCTCGAGCACATAGATAAAAAGACACAACATCAGACAAATATGAGGGGCCTAATAAATGTACACAGTTGTACACATGCAGTAAGATCTTGAAGTCAATTCTCTGCTGGACAGGCAGCCAATGAAGTTCACGCAATAGTGGCACGGCGCTGGTTAGTCTGTTAAGGGGGCTGTCAAGTGTCGTTGTATGAATTTGTCAAGCACTGTAACTTTCAAACTATTTATGTGTTGTACATAAAAGTATACACTTTTTTGAATGAAATGAGTCGGGGAATCCATTTTTCGTATTAAAAATCGTGATTTTTATATTTTTGCCTAAATTTTACAAACAACCTAACACAGAAAATGAGACGCGCAGCACGATTTTGAAGTATTTGCAGGCGCTTGACATTTGAATTTAAATTACCGCCTAAAAGAGAATTACCGTAGTCCAGCCTAGAAAGGACCAAAGACCTCACTACATGTGCACATGTATTATGATCCATAAAACGACGAATACGAGCAATATTTCTGAGATGGAAATTAATAGTACGACACATAGAATTAACCTGTAAATCCATTTTCATATGGGGATCAAATTTAACACCTAAGTTCTTAATTGACGAGGAGGAATCAATCTCAGATCCACCGATCCTTAAACCAACACCAGAGACCAGATGGAGTTGTCTTGGAGAAGGAATTAGGAACAACTCTGTTTTTGTGTCATTTAACCTCAGCTTATTTTTCAACATCCATACTTTGACTTCAGCAATACAATCCATAAGCCTGCGCTGCGCTGCCTCAAAATCGCCAGGCACCTTAGGATCATGATAGCTCACATACATTTGGGTGTCATCAGCGTACACGTGATATGGAACGTTGAAGCGCCTCGTGATAGCGGCGACTAGTCAAGTTGTAATATAAAGTAAAGATCGGTGGACCCGCGACAGATCCCTAAGGCACACCATATTTCAGTTGATGAATAGATGAGTATTTACCTAACACACTTACTTTACTTGTACAACCTCTAAGATAGGAATTAAACCAGTTTAAAACACAACCACCGATACCATACTCATTTTGAAGCCTATTTACAAGAATATCATGGTCAATGGTATCGAAGGCTGCCGTAAATTTGCTGAGATTTGCCGTTGGGATTGTTATTAATCAATATATTATTGGCATCGGTTTCATTGTGTCTTTTCGATAAAAATCACTTTTTAACAATCGATAAAACAAAATCACATTTATCACTATGATAGTCGTGCCTATAAGCAGCATCAATTTGGACCAAAATGGCGACAACCGATTGCTATCTTCCAGAATAAATGTAATCGCATTCCGATATACGTAACTACGTTGAAGACATTGTTAACTCTGAAGAGTTAAGTCGTTTTGGAGAATCCTGAATCAATACATGATTGGTGTAAAATCAAAGAGATATCATTTGTAAAATCATACCTGTCTACTGTTTGATGCAAATCCTGTCACGATTGTTTTCCTGGATCCTAATCAACTGTTTATTTCATCTCTTTTTTATAAACATTATTTTTATTATTATTTATTATTTATTACAGAGCATTTATAAGGCGCTTTTCCAAAAAAAGATCAAAGCGCCGTACACAATACAAATAACAACATTATAAAATATTAAAAAGATACAATCAAAGTATATACACAGTTTAAGTAGTATAAAAATACAACAAGTATATAAAATACGAATACCAAGAATATAGATACATTAATATAAAAAACGGGCAATAATAGAGCCAATAGGCCATGTAAAGTGATGAAAAACAAATTACTCTGATGGAAACAGGTGAGTTTTTAGCATCTTTTTAAAAGTATGAACGCTAGCTACAGGTATTGCGAATAAAAATGGGGAGGTCATTCCATAGCTTAGGGCCTAAGTGCGAAAATGCTGTTTTGCCTATTGCACGTTTGTTAGCATTAACAACGAGACGAGTTGTGTCCTTAGAAGACCTAAGACCAGCACGAGCACATTGATAAAAAGACACATCATCAGACAAATATGAGGGGACTAATAAATGTACACAGTTGTACACATATGCAGTAAGATCTTGAAGTCGATTCTCTGCTGGACGGGCGGCCAATGAAGTTCACGAAATAGTGTCGCGGCGCTGGTTCATCTGTTAACACAGAAAATAAGACGCGCAGCACGATTTTGAAGTATTTGCAGGCGCTTGACATTTGAATTTGTATTACCGCCTAAAAGAGATTTACCGTAGTCCAGCCTAGAAAGGACCAAAGATCTCACTACATGTGCGCATGTATTATGATCCATAAAACGACAAATACGAGCAATATTTCTGAGATGGAAATTAATAGTACGACACAATTATAGAATTAACCTGTAAATCCATTTTCATATGGGGATCAAATTTAACACCTAAGTTCTTAATGGACGAGGAGGAATCAATCTCAGATCCACCGATCCTTAACCAACACCAGAGACCAGATGGAGTTGTCTTGGAGAAGAAATTAGGAAAAACTCTGTTTTTGTGTCATTTAACCTCAGCTTATTTTTCAACATCCATACTTTGACTTCAGCAATACAATCCATAAGCCTGCGCTGCGCTGCCTCAAAATCGCCAGGCACCTTAGGATCATAGCTCACATACATTTGGGTGTCATCAGCGTACACGTGATATGAAACGTTGAAGCGCCTCATGATAGCGGCGACTGGTTTGGAATATAAAGATCCCTGAGGCACACCATATTTCAGTGGATGAACAGATGAGTATTTACCTAACACACTTACTTTACATGTACAACCTCTAAGATAGGAATTAAACCAGTTTAAAAACACAACCACCGATACCATACTCATTTTGAAGCCTATTTACAAGAATATCATGGTCAATGGTATCGAAGGCTGCCGTAAATTTGCTGAGATTTGCCGTTGGGATTGTTATTAATCAATATATTATTAGCATCGGTTTCATTGTGTCTTTTCGATAGAAAATCACTTTTTAACAATCTATAAAATAAAATCACATTTATCACTGATAGTCGTGCCTATAAGCAACATCAATTTGGACCAAAATGGCGACGACTGATTGCTATCTTCCAGAATACGTGTAAATTTAATGAGCACCATGAGTGATCCCAATCGCATTCCGATATATGTAACTACGTTGAAGACATTGTTAACTCTGAAGAGTAAAGTCGTTTTGGAGAATCCATACATGATTGGTGTAAAATCAAAGAGATATAATTTGTAAAATCCAACCAGTCTACTGTTTGATGGAAATCCTGTCACGATTGTTTTCCGGGATCCTAATCAACTGTTTATGTCATCTCTTTTTTATAAATTTCAGTTGCCGTAAATTCACTGAGATTTGCCGTTGGGATTGTTATTAATCAATATATTATTGGCATCGATTTCATTGTGTCTTTTCGATAGAAAATCACTTTTTAACAATCGATAAAACAAAATCACATTTATCACTATGATAGTCGTGCCTATAAGCAGCATCAATTTGGACCAAAATGGCGACAACCGATTGCTATCTTCCAGAATAAATTTAATGAGCACCATGAGTGATCCCAATCGCATTCCGATATACGTAACTACGTTGAAGACATTGTTAACTCGGAAGAGTAAAGTCGTTTTGGAGAAGCCATACATGAGTAGCACTTGACGTCCGTGTAAAAATACACTGTTTATTTCTGCTAATGTAGCCAGTAATCCGTATGCAATCAGGCGATGTGTGTAAAAGAACCCAATACCAGCAATAATCAGCTGAAAAAGTTATAACATAAATATTGTTAAGATAATGTACGCATTACACTTGATGGAAACGCTCGTAAGGTTTAGGTGTGTGGTACATAAGATTAAAGCTGATTAAAGGTGTATGTTCCGATCACTTTAGATTTTTTTCTCACATCAACATACCGTATTTTGATATCAAAAGTAAATCCAATCTAAGGCGCAATATATGTTCCATTTCGACGTTATAGACCAAAATGCAGTGAATTACCGCCAAAGTCGGTTAACCATACCCGGGTGTACTACTCAATGAGAAAATGTCATGTCACCTTGTGATTCTAAGATAAGAACCATTGGAGTTATGCAACTCAAACTTTGGAATATGACTATTGTAAGGATGACCCTTCGTGTAGAATAGAAAACATCAAGTTTAAAATCGGGCCAGAAATCGGAACACCTACCACTCAATAACATATCTCAGAATGATCTATACCGAGGTAGTACGATTTCTTTCGGTATGAACTTCATTGATATTGTCCAAATCGTTTTCATATATCTTGTGCAATCGCCCCGCTTTTTTAGGAATTTTAGATTTTGAAAATCAAAATCAGACATTTTTGATGGAAAATACAGACTTTTTTGTAGCCATAGTAAATTTCAAGTTTTTGTCGAAATGATTCATTATGAAAATCTATAAAATCACTAACCCTTTAAAACATTAAATTATTTCTGAAATGTTATTCGCATTATTATTGCACCCTCTTCTTATTTTAATTAGCTTTTTGATAACAATCGATTGTTGTGTGCATAGAAACAAAGCTTTTATTGAATTTGTTTTGCTTGAGTGCTTTTAACATCCTTTCTTTGGCGGGAGTTTTGAATATAACTTATGAGGTGTAGTGTTCATTGTTTGAAATGGTGGTAGTGCTATAGAGAATACCGTAGCTGTTAAGATGAATTATGAGAGCCAAAATATGAAAATACGTTTTTCATCGATTTACGATTATGTCTTGCCACAGCGGAACAAAAAGAGGTATCTCATTGAAATTAACGGAATAAGTAGGAAAGATTTCCGCCATCATATCAAAGCTTTTATTGAATTTGTTTTGCTTGAGTGCTTTTAACATCCTTTCTTTGGCGGGAGTTTTGAATATAACTTATGAGGTGTAGTGTTCATTGTTTGAAATGGTGGTAGTGCTATAGAGAATACCGTAGCTGTTAAGATGAATTATGAGAGCCAAAATATGAAAATACGTTTTTCATCGATTTACGATTATGTCTTGCCACAGCGGAACAAAAAGAGGTATCTCATTGAAATTAACGGAATAAGTAGGAAAGATTTCCGCCATCATATCGCAAGTGTTTAAATTTGAAACAGTATTTGTTTTATATATTTTTTATATATTTTTGAAATTAGCAGCCATCTTGTCGGGAATACTAAACAGTGTTTAAGATTTTTAGAAAGAAGATGTACATATTTCATGACAAGTATTTGAGTTGACATCATTATTCATGCGTTTAATTGGACGTCATGCTTAACTAAATTGAATTTCGAACAGGTCGGGTGCGAATCCCATTTGTAGTTATTTCCGCTTGGCTGCGTGGACAAGCTGTATTTCTTCAATGAATGTTTATATTTTGCACCCAACGTTGGTCCCGGAAATCCATGTTTAAACCAGATACATGAAAAAGGAATCGGCGGGTCATTGTTTCACATCCTAAATTGTATTCGATCTACGTGGAAACATTCCTGAATATTTACACGGGTGAAACAAAACAAGAATAATTTCTTTGATGTGTCGAACGGATATTAAAGATGCCATGTTTGAACGGTTCAACAGATCATGCACAATTTCCATAAATTCGTATATCAATTCCAGCTTCGTGCATGGTCGCATGAGATGTTACATCAAAACTTTCTTTGAAGTATTTACCGCAGCGAATCCAATCGCATTACAACAAGGTCCAAGGTTGGATTGCCAAGGTTTATAACGAATTGGCGTTATGTTAGGGACGCACCATTTGATTTTCAGGGGGGGGGGGGGCATGGAAGTTGGGGTCGGGCGGAATTTGTTTTTTTTTCGCCACCGAAGTAGGCAACATTTTTTTTTGCCGCCGTAGGCAAAGGCGGCAAAGTTTTTTTAATTTCATCCCCCCCCACTGAGTATCTAATGGTGCGTCCCTTAGGTGTACATTTTCCAAGAAACCTACCGCTATATGATGTAGTATAATTGGCCATGTGGAGGCTACAGTCTGATAAGTCAGTAAATCTACAGCATCGTAAGCAAGATATCCTGTAATAAAAAGCATAACATTCAAAATATTGAGCATTGTACACAGCGATTAGAGTTGGACAGATTTGAGATTGGGTTGAAGTGAACGCCGTTCCTAACTTTTGGACTTTTTGTCGGTTGCAACAAGTAGAGTGCAGCATTTTCGTAATACTTCGACACGTGTGTAAAGTGTGTAACAAACACAATGAACTCGAAACCAAGTAAGTGCTAGTAATATTATAGGTGCCATCACTACGCGGGTTTTGAGATGGGTCAGGTTCAAGGTCAAATGGTGCACTTAATGAGCGGTTCAACGTCCAACGATAACGATATCACTATAAATGGGTTGAAATTAATAATGTTGTCCCATTTGTCCATCAGTCCTTTCCATATTTGGCTATATTTCCCCCAGTTTTTATTGAAAGTTATAGGGATGGATGCGTTTATTATTGCTACAGGATATGGAGGTGTCCTTTTGGCTTCATGAGCCAATGAGTCAGTGAGGTAATGAGTAAATGAGCCAATGACAATACAGGGATGGATGCGATTACAGGATATGGAGGTATCATTGGGGGTATTAACTATTAGCATGATTAGGGAGTGAAATAAAGAACAAACAATACTTGGAAGTTTTTCGTGTTTACACACTAAAAAATCTTAAAAATACGGGGTCAAAATTCAACCACAAAAGGGTCATTTTTAACCCCGCTTACTGAGTCAACTATGCACCGACTAAAAAAGGGTCAAATTTGACCCCGGTGATCTAGTGAAAAATGTCACCCAAATTGTGGTTAAAAATGACTATCCTTGTGGTCAAATGACTATATTTTTCTTTTCCTCTCTGACTATATTAGGGTCAAAAAATGACCATATTCAGGGGTCATTTTGATAACGGTATATCCCGATTAGCAAATGACCCCGGAACGTGGTTGAAAATGACTATATTTAGGGTCATATATATTTAGGGTCATTCATGACTAGGGTCATTCATGACTATATTTAGGGTCATTTAAATATGACCCTTTTTATAGGGGTCATTTTAATATGATGCCAAATGACCCCGACAGTGGTTGATTTAACCACGAATAGGGTTAAATAAAACTGACCCCGTAAGAGGGTCAATATTTTGACCCCGTCGTTTTTAGTGTGCGGGCGCTATGGCAGGAGGACCGATGGGTAAAAATCGCCCAGCGCCCGCTTATCTTGAGCCTTGATCACTGCCATCAAACAGTGACGTCTTGAATTCTTTTGGTTAGATATGTACCTATATACGATCCTACGAATCGACTTTCCATGGTGTTATTCCCGTTAGGTGTGAGATGATTTGCCTAATCAAGACGCCGGCGTTGTGAGACATGTTTTTCAAATAGTCTTTAATTAAATCTCATAATATTGTAGATGAAATTGAATACATGGAAATAATATTTGATGTTGTTCTTTGAATTGGTTGAAGGATTGAGCTATTGTTATGTCAAAAATATTCATAAAATATTTAATATTTGACTGACATGGTAGTCATTTTGACAATGACTTTTGCTGCAGTTAAATTGTAACTTCATATAGGCCTAGTTATTATTAACTACATTCAAAGTCGGAAGGCAAATATCAACCCCGTATGGTGGTCAAATGACTATATTTCTCTTTTTCTCTCTGACTATATTAGGGTCAAAAAATGACCATATTCAGGGGTAATTTTGAAAACGGTATATCCCGATTAGCAAATGACCCCGGAACGTGGTTGAAAATGACTATATTTAGGGTCATATATATTTAGGGTCATTAATGACTAGGGTCATTCATGACTATATTTAGGGTCATTTAAATATGACCCTTTTAGGGGTCATTTCAATATGATGCCAAATGACCCCGACAGTGGTTGATTTAACCACGAATAGGGTTAAATAAAACTGACCCCGTAAGAGGGTCAATATTTTGACCCCGTCGTTTTTAGTGTGTATTTATTAATACATTCATATAACTTATTCTTAGCTGTTAAGTAAGATAGAAACTGAACATAAATTAATTAATAGATTACACGATATTATCAACATTCTTCAATCCTCGTTGGCTTCCTCTTCATACTGATGAAACAATCCTTTAAATAGTTGATATCCAATCCTTAATCCACTTCTTCCTCAAGATATTCTACGATTGCTTGATGAGTGAAATTGTCTTGAGGTATACTGGATAGTTATTTTCACGGCCTTTGCCAAGCAGTCTTGATACGCCATATTATCTTCCAGGTCAGAACTATAGATTCACCATCATCATCATCTTCTTCATCACTTCCTGACTCCGAATGATCTCGTTCGGAATCTTGACTCTGAGATGATTTGGTTTCAGTTACTATCATCCACATTTTAATCTTCAACATTCAACATGAATTCATGAATCAAGTTAGTTGTTTCATATTGATCATAATCATCACCATCTATTTCTTCCAAGGGAGATTCTTCTTCAGCATGCATACTTTCTATGTGTCTTCGATTAAAGCCTTTGTCACAAAATTGACAACGGTGGAGTTTGACTAAGGAAATAAAATGCATGTTAACCATTCGCTGGTTAATCACTGAATACCAAGTAATCTATTTTATTACACCTCATAAATATTCATGAACTAATCACGGCAATTCATTGGCCAATTCCTATCACAAGTACTATTTCCCTAGGGAAATAGTTTTGACTATTTCCCTACAACCTCATCCCCAGAGTCACAGTGAGGTGTAATAAAACAAATACGACATGGTATGATCGGGGCAATAGGGCACACTATTTTCCCTCGGTACTAGCTATGGGCCTATCACCCCTCACCCTTCGGGTTCGGGGTGATAGGCCCGTAGCTAGTACCTCGGGAAAATAGTTTGCGCTATTTCCCCTCTACCATGTAGTATTTGTATAAAATCAGTCATTTTCCTCTCACGCTCTTTGGTCCCGGCGTATTTGCTCATTGGCTCATGAAGCCAAAAGGACACCTCCATATCCATTAGCAAACTGTAATAGTAAACGCAGTCATCCCTAACTTTCAATAAAACACTTCTGAGGGGTTGATCACCACAAAACTAGTTTAAATGCATATAAGAAAGAAACAGGGATGTTACAAACATCTCAAACTCTGAAACACCTGAACAAAGAAGTTATGACTGGAACAAAGAATCTTTATTTTGATTTTGCCTTTGCTTATCAGCCTGACATCCAATCTTACCTCCGAATACTCCCATAGTTATTTCTCCAAGAATTGTGTACGTTATAACTCTGTCTTCGAAGTATTGTGGTTTGAAGTAAAGGCTGCGTGAGAAGCAAATTATATATATTATTTTTTATTTCATTGAAGGCTATAGTAAAATAAATAACATGTATCGTCCGAACTTTCTAAATTTGGTGATTATTATTTTTTATTATTTTTTATATTATTATTTTTGTACTATTCATTTCTCTGTGTGAAATTCCAATTGCTGAAGCTTTGTCCTCATATTGTAAATATGAAGAGGCCCTTATTTTTGTTTTGTTATTTCCTCATTTCCCTACCCCAATAGCCTAAGGAAATAGCGTGCAATGTTTTTATAAGTAATACTTCTATGCATCTCTTTTCATGACAACAGTTAAACTTAATACATGTGCATGTATGAATTGAAGTAATGAAGCAAATAAGAAAAATAAGATTTTTTTTTAATTCTCCAAAAAAACGGTGAGGGCGCGAACGATGTCAAAAACGGTCCCATGTGAAACAGGATTATTGTGGCCATAAAACATAATACAAATTGGATGTAAAATAGTAATAATCATGTGCAGCAATCTTTATGTGTCAGAAGAATGTTTTTCTATCCATTTTGGAGCTTTCGCTAGGCCAAGTAAAATAAAAAACATGTTTCTCGTCCGGGCTTTGGAAAATATAGGAGGAGGAGGGGCTTTTTAAACAAATGTTTTATTGGAAAACGGACCTGATTTCCCCCGTTTAACATAACAGTATTTTAGCCCATTTGGCATATCGAATGGTGTCTGCACAAAGAAGGATCGAGGCCCTTTTTATTTTGCTATTTTGAGAGCTATACCCTCTAGTGATCACAACACTCTCCACAAATGGGTTTAAACTTCTGAAACATTTCTTTTTTTAAAGTTATGACTGCAAGTTTGCAAAATAAAAATAAAATGGCAAAATCTTCAAAAAAGGAAGCGGGAGGGGACGTGAAACAAATTAATTGTTTTATTTGGCCTCATCAAATTATGGCAAATCTACTCAGGCATGTCGAATTCATTCTTGGCCACTATTCATGCGTAGCGAACCTTTATCACTGTTTATGTCCATGTATGTGTTTTGAACCCGTTGCATAGATTTTTTACATTTTACACCATCTGAGATTCGAATTAACATATCGCAATAACTACTTCAACTTGTTCTACCCAATACAAATTATAAATCCTCACAAAAAGTATCGAAACACTTAAAAATGATCCAATATATAACGGCTCGAAAGAGTATGCATTAATCGAAGCAAATAACCAAGTGCATCATTTTGTTCTGCATATTTTGACACCTCGATCGATGAGATACGATGTTGCGGAGCAGACTTATTGTCATTTCAATTGTCGTGGGTCCAGTTTCAAAAGTGACAATCATCCTATAGAAAGAGGTTTGCATTACTGTTTAGAATGATCAGATTCGTGCTTTTCAATAGGGATGAGTGTCACTTTTGAAACTGGACACACAATCATTGAAATTATTCAAGAAAATAATTCTGTAGGCCTATGAATCTATGATTGTGAAACTTTACCCTACTGGAGTGCTGGGCAACTTACCAACAAACACCTAAAACTGCAACTATTGCGGCGTGTAGGAAAGATACAACTACATTACGCCATTTGTATCTCGTTGATCCGGAGTATTTATTCGGTGCTTTAACTAGTGCATGGCTCTCCAAGATGTTATTCAGTATCCGAAATGCAATGAAAGAAAATAAACATGTTGGTAACCCTATTAGGTTAAACATTTTGAGTGACAATCCTAAATGCTTGTAGCGTACGATATACAACCCCGTATACAACAGTGGCGGTAGTCAGTCGTGCGTTGATTTCATCATGTTTATTGAAAGTATACCTCTTATTCCAAGGTCTATACATAAACAATTATTGTAGTTATCACGGTATCATGGTTGATTATTAGTCTCAGATTGTAGGCTACTTATTGCGGTAGGCTTTCACTGCAATTCACACATTCACGTTCACTGTTGACTTTAAAATTGACCTTGTTTGCCTCTTTTGTGACGTGTTATGATTGTGATCATGGTTACAGTTATGGCTACTTATTCCAAGGTTATGGTATGTTATGTTTTATGTGATTGCTGCCATGCCTTGATTGGAGCGATATGCATCAATCATTAGCTAGCTGAGCTGCATGGTGGGCGTGACATATAGCTTTGTAGAATAGTACAAATAATGGGGGCGCCCAACATGGATATTCTGCCTGAATAGACGAGGCTGGACATTTTAAATCATTTACCGACGTCTATGTTTAAATACATAAATTCCTAAATAAATACGATATTAACAAAATCCAAAGAATTGCGACGAGTCCAACCTACGGGCGGGTATATCAACATTGAGAGTCATCATAAGATTATTTAAACTTATGTTGAAATGGAGCTGAAATAAAGAATTGGTTCATTGTAAATTTTTTAGACGCCTCAAAAGGTGTTCTGGTTAATAACACCAAAGGTGTTCTATGATTTTAAACTTTCATATTAGTAAGATGAAAAGCCAATAAGGCCTGTAAATAGCCTACCCCTTTAATACTATACAATACAGTACATGTTACATATTTAATACATGAATAAAACAAAATCTGACAGCGACTTTAACAAGACAAGACAAACAAGGACGAGCTCAAAAAGCGAATTATTCATATCTTTGGATGATGTTTTTCTTAAGTTTGTTTCGAAAATGGTTCACAGATGTTGATTCTTTTATTGATTTTGAAAGTGAATTCCAAAGAATGGGACCACGCGTTCGAATCAAGGGCGGAAATCCGGGGGGGGGGGGGGGGGATAATCCCCCCACTTTTTGACCTGGGGGGGGGATGGTCAATGTAATCATCCCCCCCCCTGATTTTTCACATCTACCAAAAAAAAGGAAAAAAGGGGGAAAAAAGGAAAAAAAGAATGAAAAAAAGGGAAAAAGGAGAAAAACTAAGGAAAAAGAGAAAGAAAGGCGGACAGGGAGGCATGTGAGGGACATAAGAACGTTTGGAGTTTATTGTACGTTGGTCAGGATACATACACGTACGTACTAGATCGTTGACTAGAATCCATCTTTTGGAGGTAACTAATTAACTTCTTTCTGGCATAGGCCTGTCTGCCTATTTAAAAAGCCAATATTGATCAGAAATAAAGTGATTACTTTTTAATAAAATATAGGTCAAAAGTACACACCAAATCGCACCAAATGGGTTCGAAAATTAAAATAAATCAAATTCTGAGCGGGGGGCACATCCCCCCTCAGAATCCCCCTGTTCGAGCTTTTAAACCATCTATACTAAAATCAAGAATATATCAGTATAAAAAAATGCTCAACTTCTTTCGTGCATTGATAAAAAACACAATATTTATTGAAAATGAAGCGATGGCTTTTCAATACAATATTGGTCAAAAGTATACACCAGATCACACCAAATGAGTTTAAAAAGTGAAATTTTTTCTACTTCTGAGGGGGGGCACATCCCCCCTCAGACACCACCCTGTCCGAGCATAGCTCGGAGTGCGTGCTGCGCACCGCATAGAGGGTACCAGCTCAATTTCATTTTTTGGGGGCCACACTAATCATCCCCCCACACCTAAACAAGAAATTTCCGCCCCTGGTTCGAATAGCATGGTCGGAAAATGATTTCTTATTGTTTGTCAAATTAAAATCATTAACGTGTCTTGTTGGATAGTCGTGAACATCAGAGCGTTTTTTGAAGTAATTTTTAAATGACGAATAATTGAAAATGTGTACATAAAGACCCCAAGTTGGGGTGTGTGCATCAGTTACAGTGAGAAAATTATTTTTGGCAAATAAAGGTCCGGTATGACTTCGGTAATGACTCTTAGAAACAGTTCTTACTGCCCATTTTTGTAATTTAACTAATTTGTCTAAATACGATTTACACGTGTTTCCCTATATGAGTATTCCATAGCTAAGGTAGGGTAAGATTAAAGAACAATACAGAGTATGTAGTATACGGTCTGGGATGCAGAATTTAAGTTTGTTCATAACACCAATATTGCGTGATACTGTTTTCGCCATACAATCATTGTGATTTTTCCATGTTAGGCATTCATCAATTAGTACACCAAGAAATTTGGTACACTTTACTCTTTCTAGAGAGGTATCATTTAATACAACATTTAAATCCCGTGTTTTTGCAGATGTCATATGACGTGTACCTAATATCATATAGTTAGTTTTGCTTGCATTTACTGATAATTTGTTGGCCTTAAACCAATTGCTAACTTTCATTAGAATGTTTTCTCCTAAGTATAGATTTCTTTATGTAGTTCTTTTGTTTAGCAACATCTAGATTGATGGTTAAAATAGTTGGCAAATGGTCGCTTATATCTGTAACTAATATAGTGGATTGCATTGTGTCCTCATTGTTTGTCAGAATATTGTCAATAATTGTTGCTGTAGTCGCAGTTATTCTTGTCGGCTTATAAATTGTGGGCATGATTGAATAAGAATAAATAAATTCAAGATATTCATGAGTATGCCTGTCACTATCGACTTTCAATAGATCAATATATTAAAGTCACCCATTACATACAATAGTTTCTTCTCTTCATTGAGTTTCTAATAAATAGGTCAATATCTGTAGTAAAATTGTCAATGGGTGTGTGAGACCTGTATACGACACCAACAACAACATTCTTATTGTTACCTTCAATTTCAATGAAACATGATTTAATTTGAGTTGACTTTACAGAGATCAGTTCTTATAAGTCTATCCATCTGAGACCGATCTTCCAATCATGTGACCGAGCCGTTCCATTGACTGGGAGAGGAGGCTATTTTCTGACGAAAATATCGATAGAATCAGTAGAGTGAAAAACGGCCATAATAAAAAATAATTATGTTACCCACCTACTTTTATCATCATAACCCAAGTTGTGCCATGAGAGTCAGTTTAATTGACATCGTAAAGACAGGTATAGCTTTCCCTTCCAATTTCTCCATTTCAAAAAAAAATCTTTCAATTTGGCAAGCACTGGCTGCATCTCATCTTTAATGGTCTTAGTTGGTGCCATTTTAAAGCTCTACTGTACTACAGGCCTCTATGAACAGGTACATGTAAAGTGATAGACCCCGATGAAGACAACCTTTCATTTTACAAGTCAGAAAATAAACTTTATTTACGGTTTGTCAACGTTCAAATTGTATAATATTTGTTTGAAAAAGAAAATCGTACCTTTCAATATTGATACCATATCATTGTAAGCGTATTTGTTTCTTTCTATACTTAACAAGGAAATCTGATTGGTTCGGACATGCAGACAGAACATAGGGTTACGAAGTTTCATATCATTTCGATAATGGTTCGAGAATTTCGTAGTTTTTCGTTCCCCAGTCTCCTAATATTTACTTTTAACGGCTTAAAAGCCGTTACGCTGATGTACTCATATACATGTATTGCCTGCCAAGAAAGCGACGTGTGCAGTCAGCTGTAGAACGGGGCCCCGTTTCAATTGAGGGCGCTCTATTTAGTGACGCACAGACATCATTTTTTACACGGCGATTTAGGGGGGGGGGGGGGGGGGGGGGGGGGTACCGCGCCATTTTGCGATATATTGCGAAAACGATCGTGGTTATCACGTGATACTAATCGTCGAAAAATAATTTACACTGTTTTAACGAAATGCACTGTGGGATTGTGTTACCAGCCTAAAATCAAAGAGGTCGCAAACCCGGTCGCAAACTTGCTTTTAATTGAGCCTAGCTATAACAAGCTAAAGTGACATCTCTGAATGTATAAACAAAGTGTGCAAAGGAGAAATTGTTGGGCACACTGGTAAAATGGTTTTACAACTAGTTTTGCTATCATTAATCAAACTGAACTCAAGTTAAATCACTTATTTATCGAGCAATAATATAATTGTTTACGCATTTTAATTGTTTAGATACAAAGTTAAATAGGATACATTTATAATAGATAAATAAATAAAAAGAAAACTATAAACGCATTGGCGGCCTTTATAATTGATAAAAATTGACATAAGAATGATGTTACATTAATCCACCATCAAGTTTAAAAAATAGAAAAATAAAAGGATAACAAAGAATATTCGAAAATCGAACCCGTGATTTCCGATTGCCAACGACATGGCCAACCTATGCACGCCACAGAGATCCACGACTGTTATTGTGATGGTTTTATTATTTAACCATATCCATTTATTTATAACGAACGGATTTTTATTGTGCCATTTTTGCCAAATGTGTGTGTTTCTCTCGCACAAAATGTGTTTGTAATGTGATTATACTCCTTATTTTTAAAAGAACGGTAAATTTTTTGATCGAGAAAAAAAATGGCGTAATTTATACGGTAAACGCCAGCAGTGTGGTGTCCGTGTGGGCAAGCATACAGATGATGCCGGCAGGCTAAGCAAATCCATCATCTAAAACAAAAGTGCTCCTAATGGGGCTCGAACCCACAACCTTTCGTTCTATCCACTACACTAACCGTGCTAATTGTAGAAAATCCTTGCAAATAATTTATTTATATCATGGGTCATGGGTTAAAGCACTGTGTTAAATTCTCCATTCCCGGCCGCCACTCTGTTCAAAGGCACAACAAAATGGACTTGTTTTATTTTTTTGTTGCAATTCTGAGGTGTGTGGATCGTGTGTTTTTTAATTAAATTGGTTAGATATCCGTCCATTTTAGAACATCTGAAATTTAAAGTGCACTCACACACCCGGGAAAGTATGATGCCAAGGGCATATATTTTGCACGTAAATCCAATACAAGGTTCAGAAAATCGACCAAAATATGACGTCATGACCATTGCTTCGGGACAAAATGGCGCGGTACCCCACCCTCCTCCTAAGGCCAAATTTTTTTGTTTTGTTTGTTTGTCCACGTCCGACCGACCGTGTACCTTGGTGCCGACCGTATTATTTTTTATTTTCTATTATTTTTTTAAAACAACCTTTTGAGTAATTTAAATGGCCAAACGGACCGTTTTATTCCTGATTTCGTACGCTATAATGAATCTGGTCTTTATAAACACCATTCCCAATGCGTAGAACCTGCTTATAATGATCCAGATCCAGATCCAGAACTTTATCAAAATAATTCATACTGAATAACAACGCCATCGGGAATGCCAGTCGTATATTGGTTATTTATAAATAAAAAACACACATGATTTTCAGAGAGCGCAGTTGGTCAATCAGAGGCTTAATCCACATCTGTGGAACTATGGGGAACTGTGCCTTTCGAGATGAGTTGCGAGCACATGTTTATTGGCATTACGTCACTCGTACCGTTCCGGAAAATTGAAGTAAAATTTGTGATTGGACAAATTGTCACACGCATGCGTAAGAATAATTTTCGTAGCAATACGTCATTCGTATCAGGTTTCGGAAGAGGCCGAAGGGGAAATCGAATAAAGCCGAAGCACGATGTGTCACACGCATGCGTATTAAAGGACGATTTTCATCAATTAAAAGATGGCGACCGTATCGGCCAGCTACTTCGGAATTTGTTCAATTTAGTCTTCATTTAACGTTTTTAAATGACTTTTTCGGCCAATTTCCCAAGTTACATCATTGATATGAATATTTCCCCCGTTCCCGATCTGATCAGGTTTTATCTGACGTTTTTGATTGGCGACGATAGTTGCAGAATTCGGAAACCAATTATATTTTATCGATAATATATCGACATGTCGAAGTTTTCTTTTACGACATATCGTAACAAAATTTTGTATCTATAACAGCACTACTTTCACGTAAATTTAAATATTTCTAACATAACTTCAACACTACGTTGTTTCACTTTCTGCAAATTTTCAATCATATAAATGGCGGCGACCGACATGACAACATGTTCATTTGGTTAGTTGAACAGTTGTAGGCCTAGTATTAAAGTACAATTCTAACAAACTCATGAAAAAGAGTTCAATACTATCAAAGTGATGTGTTTTGTGTTTGGACGACTTCAATTCACAGTATTCATGCCGAATTTATAGTCCCGAACACAATTTAAAAAATAAAAAAAAGAATAAAAAAAAAGAATATCCGACCTACCGACCCTACCTTTTTCGGACCCTCTATGGACAAACAAACAATTTTTTTTTTGCCTAACGGCGATTCATCAAGTGACGGAAGTCCGTCGCCCGCCGGAATACGAACAAAAATCACTTTTCAATAGAGGGTGGGCTTGAGAACGGAACTGCGTTTCCAAGGGAACTCACGTCACAGTAATCTTCAAAATTAATAAAAAGCTGATTTTGCCCCTGATTTTGCCACAACGAAATGACTCTCTTATCACAGAGATAACCGTTACAAAGGCATCACTTCTGATTACTAAAGGGCTTATATTTAATGTAAAAATTATCACACTTACCCTAAAAATTCTATAAAATGGTGTAATCTCGTCAAGAAAATGGTGTAATCTCGTCAAGAAAATGGTGTAATCTCGTCAAGAAAATGGTGTAATCTCGTCAAGAAAATGGTGTAATCTCGTCAAGAAAATGGTGTAATCTCGTCAAGAAAATGGTGTAATCTCGTCAAGAAAATGGTGGTCTCATCGCAGCAAACCGGTCAAAAAAGACATAATTTTACCATGTGTCGTGTGATATTGGGGTCAAAACCCGGGGGGGGGGGGGGGGGGGGGGGGGGAGCACAGGTATAGTTGTAATAAGTTGCGTCAAGTGTGCCAACTATTATTTTCCTTGATTGTAGTCTCTGACACTTATTAACACTTTACGCTTTCTGATACCTACGTTCTCATATATACCTTCGTGTAGTAGAAAGTCGCGCGGAGTCTATTGTGATTTATGTTTCCGATTTCTGAGTGTTTTGCCATGTTTCATGTGGTTTCATATAGGCCTACTTGATTTAAGTAATGAATATAAGTGAAATAATGAAAAATATGACGTCGCGTCAGATCTGACGCGGGCGGTCAACAGGAAACTATGAATTCATTTCCATTGGCCTAAAGCTAATAAACATACTAAATATATTAATTTGTCAAAAACTGTAATATATTTCTTCTTCTTCTCATAAACCATACATTGAATATTATTAAAAAGATTATATCAAGAAGTGCGATTGTCATGATCTTAAGTTATTCAATTTTTTCATCGGATTTGACATAGTCCAATAAAGCTATCGCCTTAGAATGACATTCATTTGAGCTATATAACATATGATAATTGATATTACAACAACGTTATCATCATTATTTGAAACACTCTGCATCGTCTTTGTAGCTAACTTTATACCATTCGAGTATTGCCGCGAGTGTGAACAAAAAAACAGAACAAAAATACCGTCGCCTATGCACCTACACTCTCAGAAATTAAAGAACCATTTTTGTCCTACCAGGAGAACCCTTAAAGGTTATTTAAAGAGCCTAAAATAGTACCCCAAACGTGATACAGAACTATTTTTAGTCGATACAGAACCATTTTTGGTTGATACAGAACCATTTTCGGTTCTTCAGTCTTCAAGAACCTTTTTTGAAGGTTCAAGAGAGAGGTTCTTTTTAGAATATTCAAAAAAGGTTCTTGGAAATTGAAGAACCAAAAAAGGATCTTCATAGAACCACAATTGCTTCTGTATCAACCACAAATGGTTCTGCATTACGTTGAGGGAACCTTTTTTGTAGAGAAACTTTAAAGATTCTCCTGACAGGACACATTTAGAACCATTTTTTTTTCTATGAGTGTACACTGGTAATTCGGTTGTGTAAAAAAGACGTTACACAACCACACTGTTTAATATATGAACCTAGCAACCGGGTGTTTAAAAAAAAGGTACACAACTTGTGTACACCCTTGGAAAGTTTACAAGAAGTTGTACACAATTATGTAATGTGTTAAACAATAGTTGCTAGGTTCATATATTAAACAGTGTTGTGTAATTTTCTTATACAACCGATTTAGCTAGATTTACAATGTAGCACTGGTAAAAGTGCCGTTCATCAGCAAGAACCGGTGGTCTAGACTTCGGGAAGACCGGGATTCGAGTCCCCGCCGGTGAATGTCCTTGCTTACTTTTCTGGTTGGGACATTCGCTGGTGTTCGTTGATATCTGTTGTTCTATTTTGTCTAGTGTAAACACCGTGGGTTTGAAACTGCGTTATAATCCTATATCATAACGAAGCAGATTAAAAGACAAGGAAATTCCCCTTTATAATTATGAGTTTCTGCCTTAGAATTACCAAAAAGAACGTCTAGCGGGGTTTGAAAATGTAAAAATTAAAAAAGAAAATGTCACTAAAATGTTTAAAACAAAGACAAGACCAACGTCAACCGACCCTACCTGCGACATCCGCTTTTCCGTAGAACAGGTGTTTTGTTATCTCAAAGTTACAAATTTGTTTCGATATCACGCTGAACCTAAACAACGGCAAGCATCATCCGTACCGCAAACCTAACGACCGGCTCTCAGACCACTAACCTAACATCATCAACAACCTACCAGCATAAGCAGACGAATATCCGACATTTCATATGACAGAGAAGCATTCGATGACGCCGCGCCATCATACGACGACGCCTTAAGATCTAGCAGATCCACACAGCACTTATTGTACACGGAAAAGCAACAAGACGCGACATCGGCAGCGCAATATCATGGTTCAACCCGCCATCAGCAAAAGCGTATCCACCTAAATCGGCAGATCCTTCTTGAAACTCATCGAAAAGCATTTCCCAAAGGATTCCAAGCTACAGCTGCATGCCCAATATAGCCTGTATCATAAAGTCACACAACAAGAGAGTCTCACCGAACACCACCGAAACCGTGCACAAAGCAACGCCGAAAACATGCATCTGCCCCAAAAGCAAGAAGGAAGACTATCCACTCCAAGGAATTGTTATGGTCAAAATCGCAAATGTACCGACGGAAGCTCGTTTGTGCCGACAGATTTGATGAATAGGGCAGATTTGCCGACAGATTTGATTAATGGGGGGGGGGGGGGGGGGGGGGGGGGGGGGTTGTCACCCCCTCCGCTGACGACGCCATTGGTCGCAGCTACGAACAAACTGATTATTCATAAAGATTATAATATTATGGATGAATGAAGTAGAAAAGTTCAAGAAAATTAATGTAAGTGCAGATTTTAGTTATCAGTACTGCTATATATATATATATATATATATGCGTGAGAGGTTGAACAGATCGTAGACGTAGCTGATTAAACGCGAAAAATAACTAACTGTAATGGGGACTCGAACTCACAGCCTCTCGGTTACCGGACGAGCGCTCTACCACTAAGCTATAACAGTATTCGTGGTTGGGTAATTGAGTTTTAAACCCATACAGAGTTAAGCGCATCTGCCGTACAATCACTTGGTGATCTCCCGTGTGTAAACACGATGATTCTTACAATTGACTGCACGTAAATACATGAATGTATTTTATATATAAATACGTGAGAGATTGGTACAGCCATAAATCAGCTACGTCTACGATCTGTTCAACCTCTCACGCATGTATAATGTACAATAATAATTATATTATTATTGATAACAGATCACTCACTTGGTTAATTTATGGCTGTACCAATCTCTCACGTATTTATATATATATATATATATATATAATAAAGTCAAAAGTTATATGAACAGCAGTAAGAGTGCTCGATACACCAAGTGTAGGGCATGATATATATATATATATATATACATAAATAATCACCCAAGATGATCCTCGTAGAGTGCTCAACTTAAATAAGGAGCTTCATAATAGATGAAAATAGAGACTATTTCATTATTCTTTAGTGTAACTTTATTACCGACAAACTTGTTTCGAAGAGGTGTATGACACCTCCTCTCTTCAGGGAATGGTGGTTACATAATAAAATAAAAAACATTCGCATGTAAACAAAACAAGGAAGATCGCAAACGCATGCGCTTGCGTACGTGTTTGGCGTTAACGCGCGCGGTATTTTGTTCGCGCTAACTTGCGCGGTATTATGTTCGCGCAAATGTGCGCGGTATTTAGTTCGCGCTTTTGTGGCATTTTAACTTGAGCTTTTTCGCATGCCGACATGTGCTAATAAGCTCTGTACGCTTATTTAGTGTGGCCAGATTCGGATGGTAAATGATATAGAGCTTCTCTGCTATACACAGATTGCATCGCTTAGTAATGCTTGAGTACGGCTGGGCGTGAGTAAGAATTGTCCATTTAATATTGAAATCAACATGATTGTCCTTTAAGTTCCAAATATATTTTGACAGTTCTGTCTGGTGCTTGTGTATTTCCTTTTTAAAGGACTGTCGGTGGTTACCAAGTCTTGCTTTGAATTCGGTGCTGGTGTGTCCGACGTATGTTTCCTCACTGCCTCCCGATTCAACCGTGGCCTGGTAGACGATGTTGGTTTCTCTGCATTTTCCGCTCAACGGACACTCTGTTTTTATTCTACAGTTGCATGGCTTGGCTTCAGGTACCGGCGTCTTCGGCTTCATAATTTTATGGTTATGCGCATCAATAGCTGATTTCATGTTAGGCATGCAACTGTAAGATATCTTTAGAGTGTTCCTGTTGAATATTTGTTGTAGTGCATGTCCTGCAGGGAAGCTTTCGACAACAATGTTCAGGAATTCTTTTCCCACGTTAGTATTGACTCTTGTGTCAAAAGGTGGGTTGAACCACGTTACGTTTCTTTTTCGAGTTCTGTTGTTGGTTTTCTGCTGATTTTTTCCTCTGAACTCAAGCTTGTGTGTGTGTCCGCTTTTATTCAAAGCCTCTTGATAGACTTTGGTAGACTGCCGGAATTCACCCTCGTTGGAGGATATATCAGACAGCCTGCGATTGATGCCCTCGGGAATACCGCGGATAACAGTTGGTGGATGGTTGCTCTTGGTATTAACATACATCGGTGTGTTACCAGGTTTCAAGTATGGCTTGTGCGTTCCGCGGTTGAGGTCAAGCGTGACGTCAAGAAAGTTTATGAAACTCAGAGTAACGACTCCCTTTCTCGGAAGGTCTAAACTTTGAATTTTTATATAGCTCTTCCTTTACTGGAATTGAGCACTTTGATTCGAAAGATAGTCTACCCATGAAATCGATTCGATGTTCATGACATTTTATATATATATATATATATATATACTGTGAGAAATGTGTTGATCTCCATACGCTTAGAGCATGTCATGTCGAAGTTAATAGTTATAGAGTGAGATAATAGATATGACTCGGACGAAGCAAGTAGCAGTACAAATATATTCAAGCTTTCGACTTTATTGTCTTCTTCAGGATACTACAGAAAACAAAACAGATAAAACAAGTAAATAATAAAAGTTGTACATATATGGTTATAACAACGCGCGCATTACAATATAATTAAAGTATAAAAAGAGTATAAAAAGAGAGGGAACGAGAAACTCACGTGTCTACACATTCACATTTGTACGCACTTCCAATGTCTTTGTTTACATTTGTTATTCTTTAATTTGTCTTGCAACGACACCGTAGACACGTGAGTTTCTCGTTCCCTCTCTTTTTATACTCTTTTTATACTTTAATTATATTGTAATGCGCGCGTTGTTATAACCATATATGTACAACTTTTATTATTTACTTGTTTTATCTGTTTTGTTTTCTGTAGTATCCTGAAGAAGACAATAAAGTCGAAAGCTTGAATATATTTGTACTGCTACTTGCTTCGTCCGAGTCATATCTATATTATCTCACTCTATATATATATATATATATATATATGTCTATATGGTAGTAACCTGGATAGGCAACATCACTTACTGACATTGTGCTATAATTATAGTGGTGAACTAGTCTAGTTCACTATCTTCTTTTGTTCTTACTACTTTAAAAAAAAAAAATTGTTCATGATGAAGGAGTGGTATATCCACTTGCAACGTCGGTCTCATTACGTTATTATTGTTGTTTTATTGCACAGCAATTTGTATTGCTTGTCCCAGTGCATATCCGTGATTTATTGTTATCTGTTTTTAGTGCATAGCAATTATCATTGCTTGCCTTAGTGCATTTGTCTGTTTTATCGCGTTATCCGTCCCTTGTTATTGCTTGTTTCACGCACACCAAGTTGGTATATCGTGCTTTATGTATTGGCTGACTATAATTAGCTAAGTTCCAAGACAAGCAAGTAATGTATATTTTCCCTTTCCTGGTCACCCTACAAAGTTCTCTTCATATATCACCATCAATAAGTATTTCATCAAGCTAATGTATTAGTGCAATACATAACAACATCATACAGGGTGTATCAGAATGAACCGTACCGAGGCAATATGATTTATTACGGTATGAATTCGATTGATATTGTTCAAACCGTTTTCACATATATCTTGCGCAAACGCCCAGATTTCATAAGAATTTTAAATTTTGAAAATCCGACATTTCTGATGGAAAATACAGACTTTCTGGTAAAAATGGTAGATTTCAATCTTGGTCGAAATGATCAATTTAAAAAATCTGTGAAATTACTAACCCTACCTGAGATATCCATCCGTCCATAGGTGCAATTTGAATGAAGTAATGCTTGGACAAATACATAAGTTGAAGTGTTGCTTTTTACTCTTATTCTAAACCTCGCAGACTTTGCAGAGATTGCTTTTATTCCTTACAAGAATTTTAAGAAACCAAATAGACCTACTTAATTAATAGTTTTTGTGAAAATTAGCCATTTTAATGAATGTTTGAGTCAGTTGCAAATGAAAATGTAAACAAATAAACGGAATTAACTGTGAACGAGAAAGTAGTTCCGGCAGACCTGCTTGATACGACGTTGCTATGGACTGACGCGAGTGCTGCGGTCGGAGGCACTGCTAAACGTTAGCTCCACCTACCCATGTTAAGTTGTCTCATCTAAATGTCGCCGATTTCTCTTAGAACCAATAGGATTGCTTAAGCTCTCTTAGCTGTTTAAGAATAGCTATTAGAAGTTCCAAGACAAGTAAGTAATGTATATTTTCCCTTTCCTGGGCACCCTACAGAGTTCTCGTCATATATCACCATCAATAAGTATTTTATCAAGGTGATTGATTAGTGCAATACATAACATCAGCACGCGTGATCGCGTTTTTCTGCGTTTTGAAAATTTGCTTCAAAGCGCCTGTTTGACAGAAGTTAGTGCATCCGCGCACTAAACGATCACGCGTGCTGATGTTATTGCTATCCACTACGGCCTGGAAATTGTCAGCGTCAAACCCTGTTTTTGATCAAATATTCATATATAATCACTGCCATTGCATAATGAATTGCACTTCAATCTGTTTTCTGATACGCATAACCTCAGTACCAGATTGATTGGTTTTGACAGAAATCTTATGTATTCTATGTGCATTGCAAAGAGTAAAATCAGTGTTAGCTATAATACGGTAAAGATGTATTAATGAATGAATACATAATTTATTGACCTAGCCTACATGTATAAGAAAAATAAACCGATTAAAATGCATGGTGTGATTGCCTAAAAAGGCTATTGTAGGGTGTATCAGAAAGAACTGTACCGTGTTTCTAAAATACATAAAAATACAAAATGATTATTGTTTTAAATTTAAACACCTGCAATATAAAGGTGAACATGTTTCCTACATTTTATGTTAATTTTATTGAGATATCTCTTTGTTCTCGTGTGGCAAGACTTAATCGAAAATCGATAAAAAACGTGTTTTCAAATTTGTTCTCGTGCATCACTTTTGCTTACAAGCATTGTATCCTTATTGCAATTATTATGTGTTAGCCATGTCTTGGGTTTATCGTACTCGAATTTGAGCAATTTGAGCCTAATATTGACTGACCAAATTACATGTAAAGTGTTTATGTTGCAACTTTTACATCGTTTCTTATGGGTTAGGTTATGTCACCACAAACTATCTCCAGGATCTGTGGAACCCATCGACAATGTTCTTGTGAAGCAGTGCATACAAAATCGAAACGAGCATATTTTCAAAGATTGAGTTAACATTAACTTCAACTTCATCATAGAAACACGTTTTTAGAAATTATATACAACAGAAAAAAATTCATCTCCTCTATATTTTCATTGAATCATGGAATGATTTCTCAATTATATCTAAAGGGATATAAAATGTGTTTTTTTATGATGATATGGGTCACCCTCATCAGAGGAAAGCCTAATATGATATCTGAGGACCGCAGTTAAGCATGTCTAAGACCAGGGTAGAAACTGTGATATTTCCATGCTAAGACAAACAAATCTAAGAGAACCACGTAAATTGGATATTGAATTGAAACTGCGTCATAATATAATGGGTGTCGTGGTGAATTATTCAGATACCGAAAACATGGCGTTAAAATGAAGCGTAAGATTTCATGATGGAAGATGATGTTTATTTCGGGGTATATTCTCTAATCAAAACATGTTTTATACACCCTGTAGTAATAACGGATCATCTTACCACAAATGATAGGTGATGAAATTTTAATGACTTTATAATGAAACGCATGGGACCCGAGCAAAACAAAGGGAAGTGTTTCATTCAACGTACCACGGACCATGCTGTGCGGACATTGACTTTGGATCGCCGGCGGCATTGAGTACCATGTTGATAGGATTTTCCTGATCATAAAATATGAAGACTCAAATTCAATTAGTAATAATAAACAGTACAACTATATTGTCTTGATATTCCGGTATCTAAGTCATGAATCGACAGTGCGATTTTAACAATACTGCTTCGCAGTTTGTTAGTGTAATTGAAGGACCTATGGCGTTGGATTTACTATACGACATCCATGAGAAAGTGCTTACAGTGCTAGTTATGCCTTGTATTCTCGGAGTTGGTATTTTTGGCAACTTGACTTTCTTAATTGTAGTTTTACGATTAGAACACATGAGAACCATTGTCAACTGGTACCTGTGCAACCTAGCTGTCTGCGACACCCTCTTTTTACTGAGTGGAGTAGGTGGCAAGCTGTATAGGTACCATTTTTCTGCAATTGGATATAACGACATCTATCTGGGTAACATAGGCTGCATATTGCTTCACGGATTTAAAGACGGGTTATATTATGTATCTATAACAACAGTTACATTTATTTCTTTAGACAGGTACTCAGCTATTTGTATGCCCTTAACGCATCGGAAAATACAGACTAAATGTCGAGCCGCTAAGATTCTTGTAACTTCCTGGGCGATCGGTTTTACGATGGCTGGAATGCTGGTATTTGCCCATTGTTATCTGGTTGTGCATTGTATCGAGTGGCCAACAGATCCTCAATATGACGATTTACCGACATTTGTTGGATTTTGTGAACCAATACATGAAATCTTCAATGATATAGCTACCATTTTACAATCGGTACCATTTGTGCTAACAATGGCAATTAATTTGGCAATATACGGACGAATAATTCATGTTGTATATTCTGGAAATAGCCACTTACAACCATCGATAATCAACGAAAGAGTGCGTTCACGTAATCGATTCCTCGTAACACGAATGCTTGTAATCAACGGATTTATATTTTTCATATGCCTTGCACCCTTTGAATTGATTAATTTGGTTGCCACCATGGACCCAGATGCGCAGACTAGACGAACATATCGCACTGGAATGAGGGTCTGTCGAGCACTTATGTACCTAAATTTAGCTTTAAACCCGTACATATATAGCGCTACCAATCGTCGCTATCGCGAAGCTTTAGCCAGTGTATTCTTTTGCAAAAACAAAAGGAAACAGGGTACTCCTCCAGATTTATCACACTCGAAACATCAATCACGCTTTACAAACACTCTCCCTCTCTCACACTTAGGGGTGCATACAGGGTGAATAAAAAAGGATAATCAACATTGGGATTTTATTTCTAAAATCTGTGCACAATTTGTTCTATACTCTATTTGGCTTCCTCTGGACAGTGACGTAACTTAACAGGCGCAGCTTTTACGCACGCGTATGTATTCCGTCTTTAAACGCTCACGTGTATACGCCAGCGCCACAAGTAGGCGCGCGCGTTATGTGCTGCAATTTGTAGAATACGCAGTTACGTCACTGTCTCGAGATGGCCAAATAGACTATAGCAGAGAGGTTGTCTCATTAGAAAGAAAATCAGTTGGCGAAAATATGCTTTTAAATGGCCATTTGGAATTGAGATAAAAGTGTATATTTTTAAAAACCGAACAAGATTTAGGATATTTTTCTAATAAGTTCTTTTGAATTTCACTATTGAATAATAGCGCACACTCTAATTCGATCATCTCAAAATTCATCAAGACCTCGTATGTCGTATTGCGACATGAGATTTCGCATTGCGCCCAGAGATTTCGACCTCGAAATGTCACACGATACTATATGATACTAATGATGATTAATGACTAGCCAGTGTCGAAACATGAAGCGACGCTTCAGGGTCGAAAATGTCCCCGATAAATCAAGGCATTAACGTTAGCAGCTATGGAACAATTAAGCAAAAGCTGATCGTGACCGATCGGCATCAAGATTCTCGGGTAATGTTCCATACGAGTGTGTGTACTTTCAGTACAACTCTATTGATTATTGATTTCTTTTATATTAAATATAATTATTATTGTTATCTAATATCCTTTGTTGTGGTGTTGCGAGTATATTCACAGTTCGTCTCAAGAAACACTTCAACAAGCTAGATCGGATTTAGTTAATAGATTAAGTAGTTAAAGCTCTTTGTATCTGCTGAAAGTTGATAGTTGACGTAAGATCGCAGGATATTTCGATATTAAGGAATCAAATCGTAAAAGGAAAATATATAGTTATTAAGTGTCTTTACTCTCAAGTAAGCTTAGGAACGTACCGTCTGTGAATATGTGGTAAAGCGCCAATGTAGGAGGTTTTTCTTTAATCGCTCGATAACTAAGTCATGTGCAACAGCCACAGTGTATATATGTGGATCGGGCGCCCGATAATCAGCTGCATTCACTGGAATATGCTCTGGCGTGATTTTTGTATTTTGAGCGTGTGATAGTAAAAACTATATCACGTGGTAACATTTTGATTTTTACGTTACATGAGGCGAAGCCGAGTGTGATGGAACAATCAAAAGGCATACAATATTTGTTTCATAGTTATATTACACATTTTGATTTCAAGTCATGTGATAGTTTTTAATGAAATCACGTCTATCATTATACCTATAGTAATAGTTGAACGGAACTTTACCTTTATGTCTCAATACGCCATAACGCTTTACAATGTTTGTTCTAACCAAGATAACATTTATTGTTTGAGTATTTGGTTGAAATTAATTGAATTATCTAGATGTAAACATAATAAAATTATATGTATTTGACATGTTGAATTATAGAACCCTTCGTCTAGATTGTATCATGATTGCTAGAATAATTCCATAATTGCATGTTATTGAATTGATGAATCTTATTGGAAATTGCAACTATGGACCTTGTAATAAAGATTTTACTTACTTATTACTACTCAGGCGTAACATTTCAAGCATCTTCGACATTTGCCATCTGTTTTTTCACTAGCCTTTTATATCATGTATATTACTGACGACCTCCGAATGTTGATGACGGTATTGAGCCAATGATGAACTGGTCATCATGGTCATGTTGTTTTAGTTGATAGGTACCTTGCCGTTGGTTGTTATGAGGGGATTATCCTCTCCTCCGGATCCAGATTACTTCCCTAGCCTTTAGGCCCTAACCATTAAGATGTGTATTAATGACTTAGGTTGGCCTCATTCGAACTCAAACTCCAATCAGGAATCTCCTCCCCTCACTTTAACCACTCATTTCAAGTAATGAAGCATTAAAGTAACAAGAACTAACGAAACAAAAGTTGTAGCAAATCTTTTTTCTAATGTCATTGATGTGTAGGCTAGTGTAGTGGTTCAATTATATGAAAGAGGTGTCACATTGCGGGGAAGAAATTTGTTCGTTTAATGTGTACAGTGTGTCCCCCAAAATACAACCGACCTTTTATTGACCGTAACTTCAACAATTGGTATCCAAATGTAATACAATATAGTCTCATGAGTGAAAATCGCATTTGATTCAGAGGAGTAAGATATGAGAATTTTGAAGATTATGTCACTAGTCAAAGAACATTTCCATCTAAGTTTGTTCACAGTGACAGAATCAAATAGAAAAGCAGTCATCAATACTACTTTAATTGATTTGCTTCCATTCTTGATTAATGTTCTTGCTTCTTTTGAAAAACCCCCAAAACAACAAAAATATTGTAGCGGGATCGGGACGGTCTCATCAACAACCAGTATATGTTTAAGTAGCGTGGAACTGGTTGGCTATGAATAATACCCCTGTCACACATACGGCGATCAGGCCTTGCGCTCTCGTTGCACTGAAAAAAGGATCAAAACGCCATGCAAAACGCATTAAGGTCACCGAGAACCGATTGGGAACGCAGTGGACACCATCTATACTCTGTTTGGCCATCTCGAGACAGTGACGTAACCGCGTATTCTACTAATTGCATCACATAACGCGCGCGCATACTCGCGCCGCTGGCGTACAAACACGAGCGTTGAAAGGCGGAAGATACACACGCGTGCGTAAAAGCTGCGCCTGTTCAGTTACGTCACTGTCTCGAGATGGCCAAACAGAGTATAGAGCGGTGTAGTGTTCCCATGATCGCCCATGAGCGCCATACAAAGCGCGGCGCTTGTTTACGCTCTGCTGCGATCAAGCCAGCGCTTGTATTGCGCTTATAAGTCGCTGTCTGCGTTACTACACCTTCTCAACACGTTTTCATAACGTTCTCTGCGTCAGCGCAGAGATACAGAGCGAGTGCACGAAGGGTATTAAATTCAAACATTGAAATAGTAGAAATTATACAGTCCTTAAAATAAGTAACTGCCTATAGGTTATAGATTTATTTATTTATTTATTTATTTATTTATTCACGGTATAAAAATAGCCAGCAGGCAGCATAAGCTGAAAAAGCCGGCTTTACAATAAAAAAGAAAAAATATAAATATCAAAAATACATGCATAAAAATATTGCAACGAAATACAGACATCAGCTAAATACATTAATTATCCAAAACGCCATTGAGCTTTTTTATGATGTAAGGAATGGTGGATTTTTGGTATTTGTTGGTATTGCACAATGGTTGAGGAAATATGTTGCTGCGACGGAGGTTGTGGTTAATCGATCTCTTCTCTGGGAGAAGGTGGCGATGTCTTTCAGAGTTGAGGACCTGCTGACCAAATTTCAAAACTAATTCTTCCCTGCGATCGACAAGACTGGTGATGTTTAATTCGCGAAGCGCAGACTCGTAGTCTTGATATTTGTTGCCAAGGATGATTTTGCAAGTGCGCTTTTGAATCCTTTCAATTTGGTAGCTTTGATTTTTGGTAAGCGCAGGATGCCAGACAGCACAAGCATATTCCAGAATTGGTCGGATATATGTTTGAAAGATGGTCAGCATGTCCTCAACTGGGGCAGCATGTTTACGATGAGAATATAACATAAATAAACGTCTACTGGCACGGGATATCATATTTTTGACTTGGATGTCCCATCCCAGATTGTTTTGGATTTCAAGACCAAGTAATTTCATGTGATCAACAACTTGCAGGACCTCACCACCAAGAGAAAGTTGTGGAAGCAAGACAGGTTTTTTTAAAAAGTTTACATGCAAAACATGACATTTGGTTGGCTTAGGCAGCATATCGTTAACCTTACACCAATCATCTAAAGCATTCAGATGGTGTTGGAGCTGATGATTGTTTGTTTTAGAGTTAATAATTTCTGCCAGGGTGAGATCATCGACAAATTTCCATCGATCAGAAGAAGTTTCAGCAGCGTCATTAACCATCACAGTAAAGATACCGGGCCCTAACTTTGTTCCCTGTGGAACACCACAAGTGATGGTTTTGAGACTAGAAAGTTTGCCTTTGTGCTTAACGCATTGGGTACGATGTGTCAAAAAACTACTGATCGTTGGAATTATCGAGGGTCTTACTCCGGAAGAAATAATTTTGTTAACAGCAACATTATGGTTTATTCGGTCGAATGCTTTTGTGAAATCAACCGCGACCAAAGTAGCATAGTTGGAAGGTTTTTCAATACCTGAGATAACGTTATTCAACATGTCAACAAGATAATGGGTTGTACTTGTATCTTTGACATTACCATATTGTTTAGTGTCAAGAAATGGGCTAAAATCATCCCTCAACCAAACTGCCAAAAAAGACTCAAACACCCTCCCCAAGATTTTTGTCAAGGCAATAGGGCGCAAATCATTAGCCGAAACAGGTTTTTTGACTTTGGGCACTGGAACAATGGAAGTAGTTTTCCAAACAGATGGGAATTTGCCTTCCTGTAGACTAGCATTGAAGATTTTTGTCAGAGGTTCTGCCAACTCATAGGAGAATTCCTTAATGATCTTAATAGGAATATCTTCTGGATGACCTGCCTTGGCAGCATTAAGTTTACCTAAGCGGTTTTGAACCTCCCAAACATGTATTGTTGGAGGAGAAAGGGCTGGTAGGTAGGAAGGCAGAGATTCCAATCTGAGTGGCGGCAATTGACAGCAAACACTAGAAAAATGCTCATTTAGGTTATCAGCTTGTTCACTGACAGAGTCACCTAACCCGGGTAAATCAAAATCACCAGCTTTGTTGTTATGGCCAGTTATATTTCTGATGTTTTTATGCCATTTGCCAGGTTGCATCTTTTTCAAACCTTCAACATTTTTTGCATAGAAGTTCTTTTTTGCTTGCTTGATTTCATATATAACCTTGTTTCTTAGTGATATATATAGTGTCATATTACTGGATCGAAAGACCTTATTCCGTTGAGACATGAGTCTTCGTATGGTACCATTTATCCAAGGTTTATCATTGTTTCTGTGCACCATAGATTTCTGAGGAAAATGTTTTTTATATTTTTCTGAGAGCATGTCCTCAAGTGATCGTCTTAACTCCAACACTATAGCTCCTACGTAAACATATTAAATTATGAAGTAGGCCTAGTAAAGAAAATACTTCTCTTTAATTCGAGAGATATTGTTCACGAATGTCGGTTAATAATTAAGAACGCAACATTGTGAAGGATTGAACAAAGTGCAGTTTACATTTTCACACTTGGGATTTGAATACGCGGGACAGTGTGACAGGTATGTGTATGGGCTGCATTGATCAATTGAAGCATCCCAAACCCTCATCTTATTACTGAGTTGTCGCTACCAGTTAATCAATAATCTGCCTGTTGCTACATGTAGTCCGAGGCTGCGTGTAGGCGAACAAAATGTTAAAATGAAAAACGGACTTAAATTTGTTTTGGCTTTAGGCAAATAACAAAACGTGAAGATTGAATCATGAATATGTTAATATTCATGAATATGTTAATATTCATGAATATGTTAATATTCATGAATATGTTAATATTCATGAATATGTTAATATTCATGAATATGTTAATATTCATGAATATGTTAATATTCATGAATATGTTAATATTCATGAATATGTTAATATTCATGAATATGTTAATATTCATGAATATGTTAATATTCATGAATATGTTAATATTCATGAATATGTTAATATTCATGAATATGTTAATATTCATGAATATGTTAATATTCATGAATATAAACATATTCATTCAATCTTCACGTGTAATATCACAAATTAAAGAATTGTCCATACCACTTTATAATTGAATACTTTTACGAAGAAGCTATTATTGTGTTGAAGTTGAGAGCATATTAATGTATTACCTGGTCAGTTACTTATTTTGAGGACTGTATCAGGGGTGTGCCTCTCAGCTTGCCGATCGGGTCCACTTTTAAATTACAATTTAGTCAGTATAGAATTGATGGCGCTATACTGATAAGGCGTGATTGTACAGACGATGGTAGACACGAACGGCCGTTAATTTTGAATTTCCATTGCTTTCAATGTAACAATGGATTTTGCCCGGGATTTTGATTATATGACCCCATAAAATTCATCACACGTTGGAACTAAATTATTTCATCCAAAAACCGCTGGAGTTGGATAACCAACTCCAGTGTCAGTATTTTTTTTTGACAGCAAGCTGTGTGTAAATCTACCGCGTGCACAGCGCCACCAATTCTATGCTGACTAACACGCCGGTCACCGACGCATTCCAGACGAGTATCATAATTTATTCAAATATTCAAAAGGACCGTTTTCGCTACGTACGTTAGTATACGACTTTCCTATCCCAAAATTAATAGTATTCCTGACTGTATACTCATTGTAGTAGCTCTACAGAAGGAATAACAATGACCCATGTTTAAAGCTCTAATCACATTGCCGATACGTTGATTGTTACGTAAATCCTGTTTAGAGAGTATTATCCTAGCTTAGCGTAATGCGATAATGCCACTTTTATAGCCATGGAAATAGTAGAGTGTCAATTGGCGGGAATTTTGAACAGGTGTATCAATAACATTGTTGAATCTAAATATATATACCTCATAACTTTGCTATTGTATAAGCCAGTTGTATGAAATATTCCACAATTGTAGTTTAGAATCTCAGCTACAAATTCATAGTAGATTGGTCTGAGTACTGGTTGTACTTTTCAGGAGATGCAGTACAAACCAAAGGTCCAAGTAGTGCGACGGAAACGGTTAAAAAACAGCCAAATGTTTCATAAGAGCTATATACTTCTGGCCAATTCTAATTGGTAGATTATAACCGTTCTAAATTACAGATATCTCTTGAACAGACTATAAACAATAACATTAATTGATGTACCCTACGTATATAATAGTATGGGTGATGCCCTTTAATAAGCCAGAACCAGACTAGGACAGCCATTAGTTTTAACCCTACCACAGAGAACCGCTGCAAAAGTCATATTTGCTCTTCACTATGGCTTGACTTGGCTTGACTTGTAACAATGAAGAATTGACTTGATAGCGGTATTCCAGTTTGCTAAAGGCGTAGCAATACATTCGAGTTGATATTATACTATTTGCAAGCCTACAAAGGTTAATATTGCCTACAATCTGATTTATACATGATAATACAATATTATATTCAGAAAAAAAACCCCAAAAACATATTTATCTTTAGGATAATGTTCCGTGTCTGTTGTCCAAAACCTCTCTCTGGTTTTGACCGCATCATTATAAAAGTGAGAGAGATACCAATTATCATTTACTATAAATGTGTAGCTATGATTATACGCATGACAAAAGTCATGAGGCAGCTGCCATTCATATTAACGATGTTATGAATGAGGAGGTATAACTCATTGAATGACCCTCGTATTATTAATGAAGTTTTGATATTCAATTGGTCAAAACAGGTTAATATTATTCAAATCCTTGCCCCAAGTACAATACCAAACACCTGTTAAACTAATAATCCAAGTGAATGGACTCCATCCATGCATGTCTTTGTCTAAAGGATGCTCAGTATGTGTTTGGAGTTTGACGAGTGAACAACTACAGGATGACAGGACAGGACAGGACAGCGCTCTGAAAGCGCCAGTGTACTACGCTTGTTTTGAGCATGCACAAAACAAGCGTAGTACACTGGCGCTTAAGGGCGACCATGGGAACGCTCTCACGACCCTCTCACGTCCCAGCCAATTCCCACTGCGTCACCAAGGGGTTCGTAGAGATCTTGATGCGTTTAGCTTGGAGTTTTTATAATTTATAAGCGTAATCTAAGCGCCGGCCTGATCATGACATAAATTGCCCGCTTAGAAGCGCTATTAATTCGCTCTGGTAAACCTATTGTTATCAATACTACGAGAGGATTACCCAGTGCATATATTTAAATTCGGGGCTAACTGCATGGGTAAGTTTCCATTATGTTGCAAATTACATATACGCTCATGCCTTTAAACTACTCAATACAGCCGGTTGGTTGCACACGAGAATTATGTCATATATAGCATCCAGCTTAAATGTAAGGCGAATATTCAAATTTGTTGACGGTTTTTAGGGCATCAATTTATAGCGCTGCTAAGCGGGCCTTGTAACCTAATGCGCAGCAGAATGTGAAAGGGTTTTAGCGACCTTGACTTAAAAACGGACAATTTCGGACAGTTTTCCGCGCTCTCACTGCGTATTATACATATTTTTGAGCGCAGTTCAGTCGCTGTTCTGATCGCCGTATGTGTGACAGGGCCATAACATAACACAACGCGTTCGTTGGATAAAAACAATTATCCGTTTGCGAGGCGAATTATTAAAGATTAACACATTTCTATAATTTAAATTTCAACAACATTTATTTATATACACTGTATATTTTACAAATAGGCATATACATTAATTTCCATAAATCACTTTTTTGGCATCCACTTCTCCCGTGATTATTCTTTCCTGATTGTAGTTATGGGTACTCCCGGACGTAAATTAATCCCGATGCAATAATATATTTTGGAGACTATCGCTGCATGTCCACACGACCGCTACTTCCACCTTACGTCCGATAGCTAGCTACTATACACCCGATATGAATTGACTTACGATTACGGAGTATATAATAGGAGGGGACTCTGGCTAATTAGCATATGGATGTTCATTATTTTTTAAAATGAGAAACGGGACGTTTTGTTCTCGGGCGAAAGAGCGGCCGCGGATCGCATCAGGCGTGAGGAACCGTTAATTAACTGTGAGCTTTACATCAACGTGTGAGCTTGAATCCGTTTATATATAAAAAGCAACCCTTATGAATGTAGTTTTTATTGGATCCTGAGTCTCATACGTTATAGGCACTGAACGCAAATACATAACTCACATGACCGTGTGTCTTCATCACCATGTATTGCTATCTCTATAGTTGTAAAAGAGTGGTTTTCCACTCTTTCAAGGAGTTAAACGCAGGACGACACGTTTTTGAGTGAAAAAACACTCTAAAAGAAGTGAAAGGGGATTTTATATGACAATGTTCCACTCCGTATATTTTGGAGTGGAAATTTTCCACTCTAAAACGGGTTGTCCTGCGTTTGACTTTCCATTCTTTCCACTCGTTTTACATTTAGAGAGATATAGTGCATCCATGTCGTCCTTGTGGCTCTCTAGATTTGGTCTGTACGTGCTATGAGATATGACCTACACATACAACATGTGCAATGTACTCACCGTTACATATTTCGTCTATTTCTTCAACATCCTCTTTGTTTTAGCACTCCACACACGCGGACATATTGTCCGCCATCTTCCTGATTGGCTAATAGTTCACTCCAAAATAGCGATAAACGGGTTATTAGCCACTCGGCACGCGAGCCAGTGATCACTCTATAAAAGAGCGGTGTTTTCGTGCCACTCTGCAGCGAGCGGATATCACTCTGATGTGAGAGTGAATAGCTGGAACGTGTTTTCGTTCTTTCAGAGCTAAACCCACTCGATTAGAGTTAAATCATATTCACTCGAAATTTAGAGTGATTTTTCACTCTTTTTTAACATTGAGAGTGCACCTGTCACGCTACAAATAGCAAACTTTCATTCTTTTCGGTGTAGTGTGTTCGTTATTGTTTGCCGATCGTCGTCATAACATATCATGACTTACACGCGGCAAACGCGGCATTATGCCATCAGCAGCAGAATACTCATGACACTACTTACTGTCTTCAAAAGTATCTTAGTTACCAGGTAATAATTTTAGATGTTACTCGTGGTGTCATGTATAGATATCTATGTGTGAACAAATGATTCTCGGTGATCTCGAAACCAGACTATGCCTCTCGGCTAACGCCTCGGGGCATAGTCTGGTTTCGATATCACCTTGGGCCTATAATTTGAACCATGCCCTTCATTGCAGTCAATATTTGTATACTATCGCCCATAGATATCTGCAGATGATATCGTCATATTAAAGACCACCATAGCCATAATATGATAACTAGTCGCCGGTTGACACTTACCATTATAATAAACGGTGCCAGGTGTACTATACAAGTATGTAATAACGAATATTATCCCTAGACAAAATGTGGCTTGGAAACCAGTGATGATTAACAGGCTGGTACGGTTAGATATATGTAGGTTTATATTGACGACCTCCTTCGATCGTAAGATGGCTTTCCTGCTTCTCTCCGCATCCCTCATGCGTTCCATCCTGGCTTGGAATAAAGTAGAAATCTACTTACTCCAATATCCTTGTAACCCTCAATACTAAAATATGCAGCGAGTTTTTTCTGTTGTCTACTTTACTAATACCATGTTAATTGTAGCAAAACCGAGTCGTTGTCAGTAGGCCGGCCTATGACTTTACCCCATTACAATATTTACAGTCTATAGTTGTTTCCCCCAAGTGAAAGAAAATCAATTCGATTGTTTAGTCCTATATCGAGACTATAACTTGGATCAGATCAATACATGATTATTGGTATATTCCCATAATCGATGACAAGTAAAGTCGCTATATTAATCAATTCATTTTTCTATCCAAAACTAAGTATTCTGAGGTATAAAATCAGTTGAACTTTTTTGTTATTTTTTATGTCCCCGAATTATGATCAAAGGAAATGTTTGAGCTGTTTCAAGGTTGTTTACATCTGTCGATTTTGTCGAAGGCAAGTGTACAAAAAGAAAAAGGAACTTGTGTCTCAGCACTAATTTGGGCCCTAAGATAGTATGACCAGGGAGGTGTAAGACAGTATTTGCAGTACGTGGGTGTAAGTTTATGGTGGTACTTTATTAAAGTTGTGGTTAATAAAAGGTACGGTAAATGGTCAACTATTGTCATACAGTTTCTCTTTTTAAGACGGAAGTCCTCTGTAAGTGGATACTTGACTTTTTGAAAATGCTTAATACGGTTAATTATATAGGAAAAGAAATTGAATGGGTATTTCTAAACAAGAGTCCAGAATTGCGACAGGCTTTTGAAATCACTACAATACAAAGGAATCATTTTAGATACTCTTTTTTTTTTATTTCAGTACTTTTTCAAATCCATTACAAAACAATATAAATAATAATATTCACTAAAACAGAAAATTGCACAAAATGAATTGGCAAGACATCAATAAAGGCACTTTGTTAAATCGTGATCTTGTGAGTTGTTTATGAAGGTGTGTTTGAAACGGTTCTTAATATAAAGAACTGCATTAATTAATTAAATTATTTACACAAGTAGTACAAATCAGGAGTATTTGCAAATGCAAACCATGCTTATTGAGTGCAGAACACAATTAACTCCCTATGCGCTAAAAGAAATAAACAGAAGCAGATAGTACAGTAACAAAAGACAAAAAATAAGAAATTAACCAGTAACATTAAGCAGATAAGTTTGAGTTTTAGCGACGATTTGAACTGTTCAAGAGTTTGGGCTGATTTAATATGATATGGTAAATTGTTCCAAAGTTCAACAGAAGCATCTTGAAAAGAACGGCGACCATGTCGGATTTAGAATACTGTAGAAAGTGCAAGAAGAAACACGTGCAAGAAGATATTTCGAGCCAGAACGAAGATCCCGTGTAATGTTGAATAAGATATCTGCTCCATGTATTAGAAGGTGAGAAGGCATGCAGACGACCCTCGACTGCTAATTTTTACTTTTTAGCACATGCTGGATTTTTTAATCTATTGCAAATAGTAAATTGGTGAAATTGTGGTTGTGTTCGCACGTTTCAAAGAACAAAGGTGAATATGTTACTAATTTCATAGAATCGAGTTTGAAAACAAGACTGAGAAAAAGCAATCTCATATCGAGACCCCGAGTACAGTTACAATGCCAACAAAGATTGTCAAGTTGAGCAGTTTTGAGATGATTTGAATTCTTAATTGCAAAATAAGAAAATATATTTACATAATACTCGCGAAAATATATTTACATAATACTCGCGAAAATACTGTATATTTACATAATACTCGCGAAAATATATTTACATAATACTCGCGAAAATATATTTACATAATACTTGCTCAATTCCAATTTACATAATACTCGCTCAATTCTTCCACTCGTGTATAAACCAGTAGGCTAGTGTAACAAGGATTGTCATGTGAGATACAGCAAGTGCACACAGAAAACACTATGTAAAAAATTATGTAAATATAGAACTCCATAATTATTATGTAAGAGTTTACATAAAACATGTAATATATACCCAAGCTTGTGTAAATTCCTATGCAAAAGCTTAACACAACTGTTTACATAGTATTATGGAGTTCTATTTTTACACAGATTGTGTATTTTTTACATAATTTGTGTAATTTCTTTACATAATGTTTTCTGTGTGTGTAACAAGGATTGTCATGTGATATACAGCAAGTGTAACAAGGATTGTCATGTGAGATACAGCAAGTGTAACAAGGATTGTCATGTGAGATACAGCAAGTGTAACAAGGATTGTCATGTGAGATACAGCAAGTGTAACAAGGATTGTCATGTGAGATACAGCAAGTGTAACAAGGATTGTCATACAGCAAGAAGCTATTGATGAAGGGACATGAGGGCAAGAACAATTCTTAAAAAACGCAAACTGTATGCCCTGACTATCCATGTTATTTTTGTCACTATCACAATATTTAAACAATGCGTTAATTTTAAGATCAAAGGCAAAAAAAGAATATCATGCAATTCTTACAATACATGATTTTACTTAAATTATAATATAATATCCACCCACCTCTCCCAACTAGTCAAGAAATCAGATGAAATGTTATTCCGAAAATTTGAATCAGTTTTTCAAAACCCCGATGTGTCACGACCATGGCATTAGATTATACTGATGGTATCGATAGGTATACTTATATAATGCTGCTGCTAATATTTCAATTTCAAATCACCATTTTCTTTTATTGCTATTGAAATTTAGTAATGTTAAATGATAAAAGTTAAAGCAGATTTGTAGCATAAATTATTTGGAAAAAGTGTACTTTAGGTCCCAAATATTGGACCGATGCTGGAACACCCAGTATCGTTTGACACTGGCACAATTATATCAGTATCGACCAATACTGGGACAAATCATTGGTAGCACGTTAGTATCGCTCGATCTGGAACACAATTTGGTGTTCCAGTATCGGTCGATACTGGAACAGTAAAATCGTACCAATACGAGCGATACGGGCATGTTTTATGTTCCAGGATTGAACGATATACCAGTATCTGGGACCTAGAGTACACTTTTTCCAAGTTTCAGTTTTGTTATGATGCGATCAAAGCCAGAGAGAGGTTTTGGACAACGGACACGGAAAATTACCCTAAAGATAAATACACTTTTTTTCTCCTATTGTATGATTAGATATAACAGCCCGATTAAAATACTGAAAATAGAAATCAATGGATGATTTCTAAATATAAGATTGTATTGACATTTATAAATCAGATTGTAGTCAATATTACACTTTGTAGGCTTGCAAAAAATATAATGTCAACTCGAATGTATTGCTACGCCTTTCGAATACTGCTATTCAGTCAAATTTTCGTTGTTACAAGTCAAGTCTCAAGGATCCCTCGAATGTTAAATCTTAACATGATAGTAACTTTATGAGTTTTCCTTATATACAACCTTTAGAATAGTCAATCAGTTAGTCAGTGCTAGAAAATTATCTCTTCGAGAGACTTGAAATCCCTCCAAATAGTCCAGTATAATAAAGATCTCTTAGTTCTTATGAAAAGCAAATATAACTGTGGCAGCGGTTATCTAGGGTAAGGTTAAGATTAATAGCTGTCCTGTTCTAGTTCTGGCTAATAAGATGGTATTTCCCCAGTGAAATCAGTCACTGTTATTGTTTATATTCTGTTCAAGAGAAATTTGTAATTTCGAAAGGTTTTAATTGACCAACAGAATAGCACTTATGAGACATTTGGTTATTTTTTCCCCGTTTCTATCGCACTAAATGGACGTTTGGTTTGCACTGCATCTCCAGAAAAAGTACAATAAGTACTCAGACCAATCTACTATGAATTTGTAGCTGAGATTCAAAGCTACAATTGTGGAATATGTCATACGACTTGCTTATTTGATAGCAAAGGTATGAGGTATGAAGCAAAGTAAAACTTATTGAATGACCCTCGTATGTTTATAAACATCTCAACTCTAAATCAATCATAATTGATATGATTTAAACATCTCAGGTCTAAAATGTTTACACCTCATACATATTTATAAGGCTATACTCTTTTTTGAATTGTTCATTTTTAACCATGTCGCATAAATAGAAATACCTACCCAATGTTTGATTAGGTTTATTGTACTACCAAACATGCGAGAGTTTGAACTACTCCCGCTGATCAACACACCGTCACCCGAATCAATACTAGAGCCTATGAATATTACGTACATCTTACGGTGACGCCAAGTACGAGGTTGCTTGAAAACAACAAATATGGCGTCGTCTGTTAAACATTTGCCGAAGAAATTCGCGAACTAAACAAGTTTACGCAGATTTGGGGCTTCTTTTGGATGGTCATGCTGCATCAAAATCCGTGAAGGTCTGCAGCAATGATTGTGAAGAATAGGAAACGGGTTAAAATGATATTGTTCTTCTGCCAAGGGAATTGAGTCCGCTGCTTCTTGGCTAGCTGTGTGTAATGTAACCTGTAGTGTAGGTGTAGGCAGGCATAGGCCTACTTCTACGACTACGAGCCTACGCGGGAGCAACGTAAGCTTTTTTCGACTTTTAATTTAGTTTAGACAATGAAATATGTATGAGGTGTAATAAAACAAATACAACATGGTTTCTTTCGGGAAAATTGTGCAAACTACTGGCCCTTGGTGTTGGATAACTGGTGACTACTTCCCTCCGCTCCGCGTCGGGAGGTAGTCACCAGTCATCCAACACCGCGGGGCCAGTAGTTTGCACTACTTTCCCTCAAACCATGTTGTATTTGTTAACTACCGTTCAATTGGTTCCTGTCTATATACGTATAATAAATACAATATTCAACACGTTGGCTGCGCCAAACATGTTGAATATCTGTCATATATTTGGCATGGATACACACACAGTATAATGTTGTAAACCTGAATATTAATATATCTTATTACATGTATACATGTTTGCATCTTATTAAATGCTCATATAAATATACTATTAATATTTTACAATAAATTATATAATATTGCTTACTTTTGGAGTACTGAACACGTAATCATATTATCTATATATCAAACATTTAATTTTCGTAATAAAGAACATTGTATATACACTCTTTGGGGGAAATACCATTAAGGCACGATGATATCTCAAAAGGCTTCATACAGCATGTCTCAAAAGAATTCGGTCCAAAATTGTCAAACTGTTAATTTGGTTAATAATGTGAATTCCTTCGTAATATTTTAAGTCGAACTGTTTTATCAACTCAAATGCAAACTCTTTGAGATACAGAATGCCGGGACAGAATGTTGAAGTGGGCATGTCGAAAACCATCCATAAGGGTTGGTTTTTTTTAGACAAAGCTAGACAAGTTGGTAATCTGTTTAACGACTCTAGAAATGCTTAAAATGAGTATATCATCATCCCAATAAATTTGTTCGCTAAATTTATACTGTTACATTTTTGTTAAGTAATGGTTTTAGATGTCTATCAACCCAACCAAATCTCGCTATGGTAACATGTTTAGCTGGCTCCGACTACTGTACTAAAGTGTACCTTCTTGAATTGGATGAATTGAGAGCGTGTGTGGTCTAGTGGATAAGACACCGGTCTCACGATGCAAAGGTTGTGAGTTCGAGCCCCACTACGGCCAACATGTTTGTATCCTTGGGCAAGGTACTTAGTCTCAATTGTCTCGTGGTTCAGAAGTCACGTATAAATGGTGGTCTCGTGTATCGGAAGTGCAATAATCCGAGCACGTTAAAAGGTAACAGACTCCTTCGTAAAGAGTAGGGGATCATCCCGGTCTGTGTCAGTATACTCACTTTCCTAGGTTACAGGAAACAGTTTCCTTACAGGGAACAGTTGGTGAAGTACAGTTTATCTGCGCATACCGACTTAACCGAAACAGAAACAGAAACAGACTGATTTTCCCGTTAATTTGGGGGAATGGGTTTAACCTGCTTACACCGCATATATCTCAAAAGGTGTCTGATGTATTTGTCTGAATAATTGCAGGTATTACTCTTTCCAATTCTTAAATATGAAAATTTGATTTGCTTCATTCCAAACTTTATCAGTACTATTTTAGACCCAATCTTTTGGGACACGCTATATAAGCATAAGGCGTTTACATTCAGTCTCTCTAATGCGAGCAGATCGTAATGAAAGTTATAAATACAATTATACTATTCGATGACGAACTCATCATGTCACACACGTAAACAAGTATTTACAAATAAATCAATCAAGGTTTTGCGTCGTTGTATTATCTCGGTTTGCTATAGGTGACTAGTTCTATTATTTTGAAGAATTAACTGACAAACACAATTAGTTGAATAAGTTCAGAAGGCACTCATCTTAAACATGCCTGGCTTATTATAAAAACAGACTTTTTGTGAAACTGTTTATTTCGCTAGTCACTCTGTAAGAAAACACTCCTACTTGAAAAACTGATGCTTATTGTTAATTGGCTAATATCGATTACATCCACAACATCTTTCTTGGAGGAAACACCCCAAAACAACAACGCCAAAACAATAGTTAGTAGTTAGATAGTTAAGTTGCAACAGCACGGTTAAGATCATGTCGCAATACTTGCCAATACCTTGCCAAATTTCAAGCTGATATCTCGGTTAGCCCATCACCATTAGATCTTGGTGGGAGATACAACACAGGAGAAGCAGGTGGCAGAAGCATCTGGCGTGATGAGGACCTCTCGTGCTGCAATGAAGAATCCAAAGGCGGTGGCGGTGGAGCATTGCCAGGTGTTGTTTGAGTCATAGCCACTGGAACAGTTACAACGTGCACCAGGTGCTGCTGAGGTTGTCCTGTCGGCAGAACTGTGGGTGTATTTGATTGACCAGGGTACGGCGCATAAGTAGGAGGTGCATCGGCAGGTAGCGTAGGATATATTGGCTGATGTGCCGGTGCGGTAGGTTGCCGCGGACCTGAATAAGCTGGTGGTGGAGTGCGAGGTTTGTCGTTGTTAGCGCCTTGGTTGCCTTCCTCATGGAAAGGTACTACCTTGGTCTTGTTATTATTTGACTTCTTGATACATATAATAACGATTATGACCAGAATTATGACGATGACGACAAGTCCGACGAGGACACCTACAATTATTATCACGAGGTTGTTGCCGTTTCGACGTCCAGCTTTGAAATAAAAGAGAGTAAAGAAGAATGAACGTTATAAGTTAACATTTTTGAATCACCAGGCAACCATTTGAAAATTAATAATAACCTCACGCAGGTATCTTATATCTTACATCATCACCTTATTTGTGAGAGCGATGCCGCATCTGGCTGTATTGGCTCATTTCTTAACATTTCGTCGTTGGTATTACATAGTGACGTGTAACGTATACAAAATAGTTGTATTATAGTTGTCATGGTTGTAGTCGACCACCGTTTACCATACGTCACTATGTAATACCACCGACCATCGCTACTATGTAATGCTTCTGATGAGTTTACATTGGCGGCGGCCATGTTGGCAGCCATCGTGGACTTTAATGAATCATAAGTCAAAATGCTGGGAATGAGTAATTGGTGGTGTAGGCTAATACATTATATCCTTGTTTAGATTATATTGTCATCAGTAAGTTTATTTTATCTTATTAATTTATTCTATTTTTTATTAATTATCATTTTGTGTTACTATTCATTTTATGAATTCTATGACTTTTTTCAGAATTTGTGCAGGCTGGGGATAAGATTTGTTCAAATGTGCATTTAGTATCTATTTAACATTGGGCTATTCCATTTGAAATCCATACACCCACCAGGGAAGACATGAGGTAAGCTTAAGGTAATGTCTTCTATAGGGGGTGTTTGGATTTAATGGAATAGCCCATTATCACCTGATCTCTATAGTACTCTCTACAGTAAAAATGCAGTCTACAATTTTGACAAGGGCCAATTGTTTCCATGATTTTAACATCCAATACAATTACACATTTTGTAAGACTGACCGTCCCTATCCGAGAGTCCCGTTTTCCCAAAATAGGGGTTTTTCATCGCCTAAAGTGGGAGATTTGTAAGAGTTATCCAAGAAGCCTGATTGTTACTTACGTCCAACGTCTGTTGTCGTCAGCGGTTCTTGCGTAGGAGTAGTAGGCTGAGCAGTAGGTGGTAAGTCCACTGCAATGGCTGTGAAGTACGTCAGGTGACTGGACAGACATTGTACTGATGTACTGCTTTCAATGACGGTAGTAATACCATCAGATGACCAGGTACTATCACTAGAAGACCAAGAACGGCATTCATAGGTTTTGCCCAGTTGTGGGCGGCTGATGGACATGGTGATGGTTATAGGTGTGATCAAATCGGCGACGGTAAGTTCAGCGTCTACATATCGTAAGAAAAAGTAATAAGAGGATACTTACACATTACACACGAAATACCTTCTATGGCGGTACATCGAGATGAATATTGCGAGTTTACATTGTGATACATATTGCAGATAATTAGTAGCAATTGCTATCAAAGATGTGGTTAGTCCTGCGAGGTTTAGTTCATCGTTTACAAATAGTAGTAACATTTTATTCAGATTATTGTACATGGAACGCACGAGAAATGTTCTCGATCTTCTAAATATTTCATTAAGACATGTCAAGATACTGGTCGTTACGGTTCCATTGAACCGAGCATTCACACTTTCAAAGAGTCAAATAAAATGAACAGCATTGTGTTTCAATCAAAATGAGAGTGTCATCTTTCTTCGAAGAGTTTGTCAACCATGAAACATCTTTGATACAAAATGTAAGGGTTCCGTGTAAGATCATGTTAATTTTGAATTGAAATGTTGTGCTTGTCATGCAGAACTTTATTGGATGAAGCGGCATAATACTGCTAATTTACCAGACCCCCCTCCCAACAACAAAAATACTACAGGAATGTTCGTTCTAACAAGTTCTATACCTGAATCTGGATCATGCAGTGATATACTGATGATGTCCGCAGCTCTGTTCACAATGTCCTCATTGGATGCGGAAAAATGGTCTACAGCCGTTTCGTAGTGGCCATAATGAATGACCACACCGGAACATATGTCCCCACTGCTGCAACTCCATATTGCCCCATACCTATAATAAAAGAAATGTTTGTGGTTTTTTTTAAATCTGAGGCCATGAATGATTAAATAATAGATGGTGTTTTCTTTGTCATAAATAGTAACATATGTCTTAAAAGAAATCATTAATGAATTAGAATCCTTTCAAAGACTAAGAAAACGTGATATGTATTATTAGGCCCTGTAAGTTTCATATGGCTTTATTAGAAAGTTGTAAAGCGTCCACCAAACTCAGGTCTGTGTAAAACTGTATTGACATTTAAGGGGGATGTGCACCTTCGTATAGCCTCCGTAAAACTGCCGTAACTTCTTCATTATTTATTTAATCTACACTGTAAAATGTTTGGACGCCTGAAGCGTAATTTTGGTGTGCAATGAACACTAGGTGTTAAGTCTTTGAACCAGTGGCGTAGCTAGGATTTTTTTCAGGGGGGCAAGATTTCTAAAATTTTCGTAAAAGGTTGCCCCCAAAAAATTATAGTCACTTACCTCGTGAATTTCACGTAAGTGGGGGTGGGGGGGGGGGGGGGGGGGGGGGGGATGGGGGGCTCAAAACATTTCGCACAGTCAAAAAAAATCGCACAGTCAAAAAATATCGCACAGTAAATGTACTACATTTACAATTTTGCCTTCTATTTGGCTAATAACCTCGGTTTTTTTTCTCACATTTTTCCTATTTCCTTTTTTTCTCCCTTTTTTTTTTAGAGGGGTGGGGGGCGGGGGCACAAATTGGATTTTTTCGTCAGGGGGGGCATTTGCCCCCCCTGCCCCCCCCCCCCTGAGCTACGCCACTGCTTTGAACACTAACCAAGTTTACTTGAACATACATGTGCGTTCAAATCTTAACACCGCGTGTTCAATATCCGTTCATAAGTTTAATACCTGTGTTCAATATACCATATAGCTAATAACATCCATGTTCATGATTTGTAAATACATTTTTATATGTTGAAGTTGAGGAGACTGAGATAAATACTAAGACCCTCAAACAAATTTGAACGTTTTAACAGTATTGTTTTCATTGCTGAGGGCCTATAATAGTGCATTGGCCTACATGCACCATGTTTTATGCCCAAACCATAGGCAAACACGCTCCCTAAATATGTAATTATGATATATTGGACGCGATGAGGCTAACATACCAGCAACATAAAAAAAGAATGAAAAATATTAAAATAAAATAAAATAGTCAAATGACATTGATGATATATTGGACGCGATGAGGCTAACATACCAGCAACATAAAAAAGAATGAAAAATATTAAAATAAAATAAAATAGTCAAATGACATTGATAACAGTGTTCTGTTTGAGAACATGAAATGAACACTGGTGTTCAAATGATGTTAAGCTCTTTGAATGTCAGTGTTCTATTTGTGAACATATTGTATGAACACTGGTATTCAAATCATGAACATCTGCGTGTGTAAATACCCACAATACATTGCGTTCCCGCCTTTATTCTTTTCGACGATCGAATTTGCCTGGCGATGCTCGGAAAACTGGAGAAGTATAAGTTTAGAATCCGTTTAAATCTGTGCCGTAATTGTCGTTATTTTTATCAATAGTATTAATATCAAATAGTACATACCATAAAGACAAAAACTAGATGTTTTTTGTAAAGCTTTATCCTCCGTATCGATCAGAATCAGTGAATTTCGTGTGAATTAAACATATCAATAAGCTTATTTAAGTCTAAAGGTTCTGGTGTGCCCAAATTATAAATTATCCGTTTGTGAGTAATCTACAGTGTTATTTCCCTGAAAATGAAATAATTGAGTGTATGCTTAAAGTTTAATGGCTTGAATATAGGTTTTATTATAGTTAATAATAATAATAATCACAGTCTTTATTATGGTATGTATTTTTTTTATATTAGCCTAATACTATCAATAAAATAACGACTATTACGGCACGGATTTAATTGGATTCTTACCTTTTAATACTTCTCCAGTTTTTCGAGCACTGCAATCTTGAACGCCAATTATATTGGCGAAGTTGAACACTTTTATATAGCATTGGATCTGTGTTTAGATGTTCTCATTTTGTACACTCTCATATTGAACACATTTTTTACACGTTCTGAATGTTAACACTTTTTAAGTTGCACGCCGTCAAGTGTTCCAGAACTGTTACAATTGAACACCTGCTCCAAGAACGCGTTCTGCTCACATAAAAGTGTTCAAAGCCTGAACACTTTACGTTTCAACTGTCAAATACGCAAGTGTTCCAAATGCGAACGTCTATATGTCAATATGGTGTTCAAGTAGGTGTTCATGATTTTAACATCCAGTGTTAAATAGTAGAACATAAAAGGTGTTCCCAAACTGTTACAGAAAATGTGTTTAAAACGTGTTCATTCTTTTAACATCAGGCGTCCAAAAATTTACAGTGTAGATAAAGGTATACATTTTTTTTTGCAGGAAAGGGTTCAATGAATCCAACTATGATCATGAAATTGACCATTTTGGAGAAAATTATAAAAAACACCTTTTTTGACCCATTTTAGGTTTGGAAAAGATAACTCGAAATATATTTTGTCAAATTTTGTCATACTAGTTTTATTATATTCCTCATACAATTCCCTAGGAATCGTTTTTTGTTGTTGAAAATCTTTATTATTTTTTGGATTATCGACCAAAAGGTGCTAAAAGCATGATTTTTTAACCTCCAAAATCGTGAAAATCACCATTTTTGGTTAAAAAAATCACCAAAATAGGCCAAAAACGTGATTTTTTACCGCCAAAATCATGAAAATCACATTTTTTGGCACTTTTCGATTCAATTCGATTATTCAAAACAAAACAAAAAACGCTCCTGGGGAATGTTATCAGGATTATCCTAAAACTAGTATGACAACATTTAACAAAATATATTTTGAGTTATCTTTTCCAAACCTAAAATGGGTCAAAAAACGTGTTTTTTATAATCTTTTCCAAAATGGTTAATTTCATTATCATGGTTGGATTCATTGAACCCTTTTCTGCAAAAAACTGTATACGTTTATAAAGATTAAATGAATATTGAAGAAGTTACGGCAGTTTTACGGAGGCTGTACCTGAGAGTCCACACCCCCCTTAACAGTAATAATAATAATAACAATAATAAACAGGCATATCAAACCGCAAGGAAACACAATTCGCCTATGGCAAGCTCAGTGTATAATAATTCGATAAACAGTGTTTTTCGAGCGAAAAACAGTGTTCAATTTGATAAATTATGTTTTTCGATCGTAAAACATAGTTTATCGATAAACACTGTATGTTTATCGGTAAACACTGTTTTTTGATCGAAAAACAGTGTTTATCAGTCGAAAACTGTCTACTGGTCGAAAAATAGTGTTTATCTGCGAAAAACAGTGATTTATTATACAATGAGTTTGCCATATGCGCTGCACAAAGATAAAACAAAGACATAATTACAAAACATTCATAACATTCATTCAGATTCGGAATATAAGTAAACTATGATTTAAATGTGAATTCCACAGAACTGTCATGGATAGATCATCCATATACATGAAATGGCGCCCTCGCTCGTTTGATCGAGGTCAACTCTAGTTAGCCTGGGATTTCTATCGTTCAGATTTGATTGTAGCGTCGACCAAGATGGTCGCTAATGTTTGATGGAATAAATTGTGTTTATAAGGAAGCGAGTGCTATACCTCTGAGTCTAGTATACCCGATGACGGAAGACAAGAGAGAAACGGCACAGAACGCTAGTTAAATATGGTTTATATTAAAATTAAATGAAACAACAATAACAACACAACTTACATCGCGGCAATCTCCTCGCCAAAATTGATAGTAGCACCATTTGAAGATTTTGTATGGAATATTCCTGTTGGAATAGCTTTCTGAACCGAGCTGGTCACTTGTTCTGATGAGATTTCAACTGGATCTGCATTTAGTGAGAGTGCCGCAATCTGTGAGCTCACCAGTTTGGAAGTGATGGTGCTACATAAAATTAAAACAAAAGAAAGAATTATTGGGAGAATTGTGAATAAGAGTTGCAAAGTAAGAGGCGACCATGACTGGAGAGCAACACAACAATTTGTGTGTGCCTTAATATGGTCGTCAATAGTCATATGATTTGTGTATTGAGTAAAATATTGTATCAGTATTGATTTCGTAATGATTCAGTGTAAAGAAGTCTTATACTCGAGACTTTTACGTTGGCACTACCACCGAAATAATTGTTTGTTATCCAGTGCACACATTCTGGGTAAACTTGGTTACAGTGGACTTTCCAGGACCTGGCTCAATTTGCATTCATATCAATTCGTTGTCCCTGAATATTTGTGCAATATGTGACGCAAATTATTCACGCATGGTGTAGAAGTCTTGTTTGTTTGTTTGTTTGTTTTTATTAGGCATCGTCAGCATAAATATAAACAATGTAGGCCTAATAGAAGAAAACAAAACAAAACTAACATTTCACCACAATGACATCCAGGATGACAGACGCTGACACCAAAAACTGACATACCAGGATAACCCATTAAGCCTGACAATAAAGAGCAAGCTTATTTCCAATGGGGTCCCAAAAAGTCTTAAGTATACAAATGTTCTAGGCTAATGATATATTAGGCTATTCCATTTGAAATCCATCCATACATGCAGGTAATTGGTATCATTAATATTGAATTTCCTTAGGTAATATCATAATTAAGCCAAAATATCATTTGGTTCCTTTTGTCGTGGTGGGGCAGAATTATTGTTGTCAGTGATCTCGTAGAAATGGTGCATTAAATTAAAAATGTTCAGTTTATAAACAATTTTTGAAGTAAACCATAAGGTTCAATCTATTATACCAGTATATGACTAGGTCCAAACGCTAATCACTCATATTTTAAAATTCATGCGCAATTAATGACCAATGCAAATATTTCTATATCATTATGGAAATGATTTGCATTGGTTTAGTTCAAGGCGCTACTACTACGTAGGCTATAGTTTTGTAGGGCGGACTAAATCATGTGACTCCGATGCCGGGGATTGTAGGTATTTACATGGTTTTTTGTATGCATTTTGAGATGAGATGAATGAAATTGTTCTACAGTCCGTAATGGCAATCTTAAAATGTTTTGAAAAATTCTAAAAAGGTTTCAAATAAAAAACTTTAAAAAAAATTGGTTGGCCTATTCCCCCCTTGTCATTACCGTATCAGTTGTAGCTGCTGCGGGATCAAATCCTCGGCAATAGTTCCAGTTATATCCAGGATAATTGAAATTATATTCTCAGGAATCGCTTCTTCTTCACTGTTTTCAAACACAATTACTATCTTGTTTATTACGTCCAGTAGGCGTCCTGTTGAACAGAGAAGATTCAGAATGCACAATTATATAATCAAATGTATAACCAACCATACATTTTTATAAGTAACTTCATTTCTTACTGTTATCAGGGTTGTTACATTTGTGACTACCTGAAATTAGTAGTATATTGTCCTTGTACAGTTGTATAGGCCTATGTATTTGAATTCACGTATACGTCACAACAGCGAAACTAAAATTAAAATATATTTTGTTAAAGTTGTGAAATTGTTACCTTTGATTTTAAAGACTCACTCTGATCTAATATTTCCTTTCAAATGCAATGACTCAATAGTAAATTGACCTATAAAAGCACAAATGACATGTTCACCTTTAAAATACACGCACCACTTTCATGATTATTTCTATGTCTGCTCGTTAATGTTCGTGTTTAGCATATCGTTCATTCCATTTGAAAAGTCGATTGGGTCCAAATTGATACAATTATAAAGAATTAAAGATCAAATTTGAAAAAAAAAAAGGCAAAATGCATTCTACGACTCAAGTCATGCTTAAGAAATCACATAAGCCTAATACTATGGTGACCAAATGGAAATTGTATTAATACTTTGGGATCTTATCCATGCATATATTATATTAACCAGTGTGTATTTATGAAGATAATAAAAATTAATTTCATACCACGATCATTATAAGTCAAATCCTCAATCACAATAAATGACAATTGGTCTACGAGTAGTTCAGCGTTGCTGGGATCCAGAACGGTCGTCTCCAGTACGGTCTCAGCAAGCTCTAGCTGTTCTGTAGCCGTTGGCGTAGACTTTTCCAATACAGCACGTTTTCGTCGTCGACGGTTGTTCTCCCCTTCCTTCGTTTTGATTGTATTGAAATTTGCAAGTGCTGGTAGATATCGTTCTGATGATTCAAAATCATAATAGTTAACAGCTGTTCACATGGATTGTTTTGGTTTAAAAATTATTATGAATTGAGTATACAACTGGAATATTGAAAGAGTTTGAACGTCCAGCAGTTCACATCGAGTTTCTATATCATTATTATGCATTAAACTAGGCCGTTATTCTTGGTTTATTATGATTCATGCCAACGATATTTTAAAATGTACTATTGATTTGTCCAAAGGAAAACCGTGTCTGATGCTGAACAGGAATTTCAAATCTGATACAACAGCGTCTTCATTTCCTCGCAGTTGTTCAGACTGGAATATTGACTGAATCAAGCCACAAGGATAATAAGTATAAGTGCGCCCACTTTTAATTACATTATAACACATATCAATTATACCGTGTTCAAATGTGGTTGCAAAAAAATACTTACGCTTTAGTTTGAAATCATCAACCAGTGTCTCTATAAGCTGTAATACTTCTTCTTCGTTTAATGACTGTCGTTGCGTTACAGATACCGTAAGTTCGAAGAACTTGCAATTACCGAGGGAGTTACACACCTGTAATATACATCAACATTATATTGCAAAGTGAGTTCTAAACAAAGCCAAGTTACCATTACCAGGACATACTTAATGCTAAATGGCATCTTATTTTTATGAATGAAAATTGACCATGCTTTTGAAGAGGAAGATGTTTTCACTGACCGTGGACATCTGGATATAATATCATAGTCAATGCATTTCCAGACGACGCTGGACACGGGCGTATTCACGAATATTCAGGTTAAAATATGCGAACGAGGTTACGTGATCAAGTGAATGGGACGAACGCTTAACAACGGTTTAAATTCAAAAAATGATACTGACAGTGTGGATGGTTATAGCCATAGCCACCCACAGTGGTTTTAGGATGAAATATTTTAGTTCTAACGTGTGATGAATTTTATGGGGTCATATAATCAAAATCCATTGTTATATTGAAACCAACGGAAATTCAAAATTAACGGCCGTTCGTGTCCACCGTCGTCTGGCATTTCATACATTCGACATTGCACCCTCTATTGACAAGAAACTGTCCAACTTACAGATTAGCCTAATTAGGCCGTTTGTGTAACGCAACACCTCTATATCTATATGTATCTACTGTTCCAAATCTAAAAAAAATCTTATTTTGTATAATGACAGGGTATTATTAATAGTAAGAAGCTATCAACATTGTGAACACTTACCACGGAACCATTACTTATACCAATCAATGAATGGTATAATGTATGTACGAGGAGTTCTATGTGCTTTCATCGGTTGGCTCTAAACAAAAGAATCGAACCTTATTCTTTGCCGTAGCATAGTGTATTCTTATTCACAAGGAACTTATAACCAACCTAAGATAATACTATACGGAAAGGTGTAGGTCTACGTCAGGATAAGTGTATTATGCTTCAGTTAAATGTATTTGAAAATGTCGCCAAAATCTGTTTTACCAGCAGCAAATGTTACTATTTTAGATTACCGCAATTTCACAGAGGGGACAATACATCCAAGTAATATCTGCCGTCGGAATGGTCTTTACCAATACATATATATCGGAAATAGCGAATTATGTTGCTAACGTACAATATGTTGCTTGTTAGATTAAAAAAACCTATTTCCCACTTAACAAATAGCTAGTACCCTACCTTCACGATGAAAGTGTTTTGTGAAGTTCCATCTCTGGCCGATTTGCCTACGGTATCAATTACAAGGTTTGATTGTAGTTCAGTTATTGCTTCGAGAGTTCCAGCATCATCCGTCAGGCGATACATCTGATAGCTTAGGGGATATGCAGTGATGTCGGTGGCGCAGTTGTCCACATTGAAAGTAATCTAAGTACAAAATGTATTAAAACTGATCTTTGAGAGAGGTACCTACTGTTTTATATTCAATATTTGAAATTATGTGATTAGGCCTACTATTCGTAATAAATAAGCTAGTAATGCTCGTGTGTTAGCTCTATAAAGTAACTGGACTTATGTGAATGGAGTTGTATAATATGACAGGTCGAGAACCAGCTGGCGGCACAAGGAGCTTTCCGCTTTTGATATTGCCGGTATTATTGCTACCACGGTCATCACAAGGCAATCTTAACACTTTCTACGCGGCTATTTGTTTTACCATAATTATACAAAACATATTTTTCAGTAACCTTTCAGAAACCTTTCCCAACTTTCGAGGTCTGTCTCAAGGATTACTGAATCAATATTAGGTATGTTTATACTTATTTTAATGCATGTCTCATGGTGATTCCAGATATGGTAATGAAATCTAATGATCTTGACATTTTTGAAACATTTTGTGAAACTTTTGGAATGACGTCGGCAGACGCCTGCCGCGTGGAAAGTGTTAACCAAGTCATTTAACCTACCACGTCTAATTCGGTGTAGAAATTCCCGCTTTCCAAAGAGAGAACGCATGACGTCACAGTCGGAAGAACTTTGACCTCCACAAGGGCATCTCCACACTTATCAACAGCGCATGCGCTGATTTTGAATAAGTAGTTATAACCAGGGGAAAGAGTACCTGTAAAATGTGTAAGTTTATCAAATGAAAGTAAATTGAATTGAATATATATGGCATGAGAGACTCGAGAGTCATCCAAAGTGCTGATCATTAGTCCACACTTATATCGCAGCGAAACCAATAGATACTAAACGATGCCAACATCGTCGTGGTCATTTTAGGTTACGCTAATGTAAATGAATAGGTCCAAATCAATAACCGATCCGCCAATGTTATGAATTTACTTATGATCTACGGTACCATAGTGTAGCCTAATTCACCGTCAGCTACTCTGCATTTTATTTGAAATAGACCCTATGTGGACAAATTAAAGAGTGTACTTCTTGGACCGATTTCATGAATTCTGCTTCTGACAGCATTCACAATGTTACACAAGTGATAACCATGTGTTTTTTTGAGCTGGGGATTGCACAAACCTGATTAACACCTTCAACGAATGTCGCCCAGTAAATAAATTACATAACATAAATATAGAATTATAATCATGATAATTAAACAGCCCATGCTCACCTTCTTCAATAAAGAGCGTAATGGTATACTGTCCCGACGATGTGCGACTGGGTTGGTTGTTAATGGTTTGCAAATCTACGTATCCATAACCTTGGTAAGAATAAAGGCGCACAAAAATTGAGATTGACACACAGATGTCCGTGAACGTCACGTCAGCAAAAAGCTGTGTTGAATTTATGATAAAAAGACAAAAACTACACAACTTTGACACAAACCTGCTGCTAACAGTCCAAAGCAGTGTTCAAAAAGTCAGATTTTGTAGTTATTTTGGATAGAATACGCGGGAGAATACGCAGAAACTCAAAAATCTGCGGCGGAAGCAGACGACACTCTAAATCGGAGTAGCTACATGCATGCAATGGAGCAGAACAGGTAGGATGAAGGATACTAAGACTGCTATCAATTCAATATTTCATTGGGATATTGGGGTCAGAAGATCATGAGCTACAAATATGAACAGAGATGAGGGAGTTGTAGTTGGAGTCATGCATATCGTCAGCCTGCATGCTTCGATAATTGCCTAACTCACTTTTCAGCGAAATTGAGCTTTTTGCATAAATCATGACTGTATTACATTATGAACATGCTGTTATAATGCCCAAGTCGTTGACCAAATAAAAGTGTTGATAAATGCACAATTTCAATTCTGCCAAAGTCAGCCGTGTGAGTTAGGCAGTTTGTAATAATGATGTAAAAATGTTCAAAATGGGTCATATTAACTTTTATCCTACCATCGAGACGATTCTCGTGTTCCTATTGGATAAGCGCCTGTATTTAGTGACTAGATATCCGTATCCGACCCCCGTACCCCATATCCGGTCAGTAAGGAACTGCGCATGCGTTGGAGTAGGGTTGCGCGTGGCCCAACAATGGCGTTTCTGTGTCAGCGTCAAAGCCAGTCCCTTGTAAATCCGGGGTAAATCATTTGTTCTTGTTTTGTTTTAATAGTGTTTTAGTAGGATAAATCGTTATTAGGTGAGGTTGGGTCGGATACTCGTCCCGATACAGCATCCTCGGCTAGATATAATCCGTATCCGACCCAACCTCACCTAATAACTAAAGGCCTATAACAAGCCACATTTCACTTAAAGGTATATCTCCAACCTAATTCCATCCAACAGTCACTGATCCTGTTGGATTTCACCTGTACTATTCATGGTGCTATTCAACATATATAGGCAGCCTGCTTCGATAATTGCCCAACTCACTTTTCATATTTTTGATGTTTTCTAAAAACTAGAAAAAAGAGTTATTGAAGCAGGCTGACGATATGGCTCAGTGATTGGTAACATGTGATATTCTACTGTAAAGCTACAAGAAAGGTTTCTGCAAATTGAATGCAATAGGCAGTGCATTATGGTAATAAAAACCCTTTAAAGGGGAAGTGCTAGTACAAATGAAAGACTTTGATATTTTTTAGGAAAGCATTTGGTAGAATAATGACATGTAATTGGGTAATCAGTATTGGCACAAGAGCAGGCAGTGAACGTATTGGCAAATTTGGGCATGATATCAAGTAATGAATATGAAGACAAATTTGCAGTAGTTGTCCGTACTGTATATATGTGAAAATCAGACACAATTAGGCAAGATATCAACATTGAGCTTGTATTTGATTATTGTAGTAGAGATCTTCCGCTTAACAATGGTACTCTTTTTTTAAGCGGAGTTATATAATTTTTCAGTTATAGTCTTTATGAAAACTCCAAACTGAGATATCATCCTTTAAAGATGTACTTATAATGTACTAACGATGTACTTTTATTTGTATTTTTTTATTTTTTTATTTTTTGGTTTGAATTTTTTATCTGAAACTTTCACATTAATGTTATAAACACTCTGAAAATTAATTATTTACAAGAATCACCTCCAATTAGGGTTTGGGCTGTACTCTTTTTTTAAGCGGAGTTATATAATTTTTCAGTTATAGTCTTTATGAAAACTCCAAACTGAGATATCATCCTTTAAAGATGTACTTATAATGTACTAACGATGTACTTTTATTTGTATTTTTTTATTTTTTTATTTTTTGGTTTGAATTTTTAATCTGAAACTTTCACATTAATGTTATAAACACTCTGAAAATTAATTATTTACAAGAATCACCTCCAATTAGGGTTTGGGCTATTACTCAGCTTGGAGCTCTGCCCAATTCGTGAATTAAAAAGAAATTTGGAAGAAATGAAACAATCATTTGATCTTGTTGTGTGCATTCATTGGCGGCGTAGCTACAGGTAACCCACCAAGGGTCATTCGGGGGGGGGGGGGGGGGGGGGGGGGGTGCAATTAACAATTCAGGGGAGTTAAAGGGTTTTATATATATACTTATCTCCAATTTCATGGCGTTTCTCGTCGTGGGGAATCAATACCAATCCTAATCACCTGCAGCAGAGGCTTTGTCCCAGGACCTACCGGGCCGGGGCCCTTATGTAATGTGGGCCCTGGACCCCACGCCACTCTCGTGCCCCCGGGATGACAAGCCTCCTGGCTACGCCCATATGTCGCAAACAATTGACTTCAAAACTCATAAAACGACCGCCAATTTTGTATTTATTTCATTAAGCCTACCAAAGAATGGAAATTAACTACCCAGTATTTGTTTGTGCAGTTATAAACGATATCTCCATCTTTGGCAAACACGAGAGTAAACATTTTAGAACCACCCTCTCCATAGGCTTTATTGGTATAAGTGTTGTAAAAATCAACACAGATTGTCAGAGGTATATTTGCTCAATAGTGAATTAAAAAGTACAATAGTTTTTAAACGGCTTTCGTTGAATAACAAAATAACAGACATAAGGGACACTTTCTATGCGGCTAGTTTTACCAGAGTGATATTACCTATTACACCTCCCTGGTTTTGCCATATAAAAAAGATTTTGCAAAAACTTTTTCTAAACTTTCAAAGTCTTATCTCAAGAATAACTGACCTAATACTAGACGTGCTTGTACTTATGTTAATTAATTTCTCATGGTGATTCGAAATATATGATGATGAAAGCCAATAAATTAAATACGTTTGTGAAACATTTTGTGAATTGTATTTTGCGTGTGCATAACCGCTCGCATGGACAGCGTTAATCTATTCTATATTTGCCTAAAATTCTCAGTTTTCTTCCCCCCTCCATTTCTTTACATTGCCACAAGCTAGTGGATATTTATCGCTTTGTTTACCTATCGGAGTAAATATACTTTACACAGGCTAGGCAAACAACTGCGGACATCATCTCAAAATTTCACCCCGGGCGCTAAACAACTGAACACATCTCTCGTCCAATCAAAGCCATGGACATAGATGGATTAGGCGGCGCTTGTAAGTGACCCTGATGCAATACACATAGCATCCAAGCGTCACACTTCTCGATCAACCAATATACCCGTATGAGAGTGTCATTTGGCTGGACCCGTTCGATAATTATACCGATTTGGTCACGGTTTCCTGAACCAAGTGACTCGAAGTCATCGCGTACTTGGAATATTGATTTTGAATTCAGGCTATAAGAGCTAGCTATCGTGATAGCTAGCACAAAAAGTCGACATCTAAAGCCCGCGTTATACAAATCAAACAGGATTTTTTTTATTATTATTATCAAAACCTTTTTGGGAGCTGTAAAACGGTGGTGTCGATCTTAGAGGTCAAAAATTGACCTGGCACGAACAACCCTGGCGGAGCATCGTATTGCCAATACCGGGAATTCTTGTGTGTTTGTAGACTAACTTCCAGCTTGTCACATGGGGTCATAAAATCACATTTTCAATTACCATCTTTAGCTTCGTTGATAATTTCCCCGGTAATAGAGTCGACATCTATATTCTCAGATATAACAACTGCATCCAGTTGAAAAGGCTGGTCTGCTTTGACTCTTGTGGTATATGAATCAGCTGTTACGATCACCTAAATACAAAATGTCATCAAACATAATGTTACACGTCACGCTTCAACATTGTTGGATAAAATCAATGTTTCTATAAATAATCTTGAAGATCTTGCCCAAGTTTGAAACTCAGCATAATGTTTTGCTAAATGCGCGTACGAATTCATAAATGAGGATTATTTAAAAATAATCAATAAACACTACCTGCAGACATAGAAAAGGGTATTGTTGAAGCAAGTAATATAATAATAAGATAAATTAGTGAAGTATATGTACCGTCTAAATCAAGCATGTGCACCTCATTGTGATTTTGAGATCCATTCACAGACCGCAGTGATTGTCAAACATTCCAAAACACGTCCGGAGGAGGGGTAATAGGGGGAGGGGAAGCTTTCCCCTCTTTATTTGCTGTTACTGCTACAAGCGCCATTTAACCTTGGATTTTAACACACAATCACGCCTCGAGTTGTATTTACTGTGCAACGTGTCACCCTACTATAAGGGAGCACACCTCTAAATTAATCCGCCATTTGTATAAATAACCTAGGGAGTTCCGGTTAAAACGGGCCGCATAAATGGGAATTTTGGGATTGCTTCGCGGGCCGCAGATAAGAGGCTGGCGTGCCGCATGCGGCCCGCGGGCCGCTGGTTGCACACGCTTGGTCTAAATTGATAACAACATCAACAACATCATATCTGTAGTATTTATGTACATGTACACATTTTCAATGTATAAGTTTACCGATCATGTAATATGTGTTCAAAAAACAAAAACAAAACTACCCTATATCAAATATAAAAAAGATCCTACCATTGGAGGGCTCCCGTCAATTACATTGATCACCACACTAATACTCTGTCGTCTGTTTCCTTTGGATATCGTCAACGTTATCTCGTATGAAACATCCGGGAACATTTGTAATGGGTCAAGAACAATGGCGTCATTTGTGCTGTCGCCTGCACTTGGGAAAGTTTTACCACCTTCGCCACCGTTGATGTAACATGCGGTGTTATCAGTTACCTGTGTTGCAAAGGGATGGAAAATCATGTAGCTTACACAATTTTTAAAGCTGTCAATAGATAAACAACATGTTTTCCAGAAGTAATTTAACGAGAATCTATCACATTTTAGCACCCATCGTCAATCAACATGAACCCACTACCGCGCCAAACACTAACAAATCTTCTGCAACACCCCACATCTATTCACATCAACATACAGAAGATTTCTCTATAGGCCTATACGTTGAACTGCTGCACCTATGCAGTTGACTAAGTTTATATTGGTGGATGATTGGAAAGTGAAATCCAGCTTTTACACAGTCAGATAATAAAATCCTTGTGTCGTACTTTAGGCGAGAATACCAATTACGCAGTAGGTTTCGCACAAACATATTTGAGTGTCCAAAACATTGGGTCCGTATTCTCGTACATATTCAAACACGGGTTTAAGCTAAACACGCGTTTGAATTTGACTTTAAAATGCCACATCGTTTAACTAATTCTCAAAAATCTGTTTAACTTATTTAAACACGCGTCTAACTTTTAACATGGTATGGGGTAAGTTTAACGTGCATTTTATCTAAATCATACACCAACAGTATGCCTGGAATGATTACTTAAATCGCGCCCGGTGCAAGCTGACGTGCAGGATCGTGCATTTGAGGAATTCGGTCGATATATCTATTGTAACCCTATTTGGGCGGCAATAAATTGATACCTGTTTACAGTGAGATTCGCAGAGTTTAAAAGCAGGTTTTGTTAAGGGCCAAACCCAAAACCGCCGTTTTTGCGAGGGACGGAATTTGAGTGGTATTTTAATTATCCTGATATCCCAGTTAGGAAATTAGATACCTTAAGTATATTACTTGAATGATCTACCAATACACTACAACATGCAAGAAAAAAACATATCCACGGTTAAGCAAGTTGCCATAGCAACACATTTTATCCATGCGAGGGACGGAATTGACTACATTCAAAATTCCGTCCCTCGCATTTTAAATAATGTGTTGCTGCAGGAACACAATTCATCCTAGCTATTTTGTTTGTCTTTGATGTTGAAGTGTATTGGTTACTTGTTCAAATAATATCATTAATTTGTCTAATCAGTGTAACTGGAAAAGCAGACCATTAAAAGTGTAAAATTCCGTCCCTCGCAAAATTACAGAGAAATTCCGTCCCTCGCACACAAAAATGTAATAAATAACATACTTGGGCTGATTAAATTCCTAACTGGAACAAACTGACAATCAAAAATGAAAAGTATGTCTCTTGCAGTTGACATACTTTTGGATTTGGCCCTTAAACACGTCGTTAAAGCTAAAACAGCGTTTAGTATGAGTATTCGGCCCTGGGTGTTTCTCCTGCCGCTCCTTTACGGAGCTAATATCGTTGTCCAGCAATAATTAGTAACTTACTATGGTAAGTTGCTCATTTCTGTTTCCCAGTAAAAGTATATAGTAAATTTACCGTAACTGGTACATTGATATCTCGACCATTGACTGGTGACCTGGATACATTATGACAAATCCATGTCACATATTAGAAAGCAAAGGATGATAGAACGTTGGTTTATTATTTTGGGACGTCTATCAGAGTCAACTTACTTGCAAGCATTGCCATTGGTAATTCATATTCAGTGGAACATCATCAGGATCTGTGGACCACCTGGCATCTAATGTAAGTTCACCATTCTGTCTCCCAACCACAAATACCGGCGGCTTGTCAATTATTGGCTTCAACTCAGAATACTTGGTCGTCAGGGTTATGCGTTTTTCTACACAGTTTGAGATGTCACTGGATTTACAGACTTTCACGGTGAATGTTAATGTCTTCTCACCTGCGAAAATACAAATGCAACATAATTGTCTTTTCGTCGGTAACTCCTTACTTATTATGGGACAATTACGTTATTATATTGTAGAAATATTTTGTATTGTCCGGATATTTGCCTCAAGGTATAGAGTGTTGGTGGTAATATCATTGTGGAGAGAATTCTAGTTTCTTCACATCGCAATTACTTGGGCTTGATCTATCTACACTAGAGACTTACCGGGTAGGGAATTAGCAGCTACATAGAGCGAGGGAGTGGTCCTCGTTAGCAGATTAAGTAAAACAGTGTCGTCGACGTCATCCAAAGACCATACAAAAAATACTCCACTTGGCGGGAAGCATTCCGTGAACGTCACATCAGCAAAGAGGTAGAAGCTGTATCGGATGTATGATGAAAGACAGAAAATCGACACTACTTTTACACAAACCTGCTATATTAACAGTTGAAAGCAGTGCTCAGAGTTTGTAGATTTTGTTGTTGCATTTTTGCATAGAATATGCATAAATCAAAATTCTGCGACGGAGGCAGACTAGACACTCCGAAATCAGAGTAGTTACATGCATGCAATAGAGCAGCTAGTGGGAGGAAGGGTATTGGGACTGCTATCACGCTATTAATCATATGTTGTTTAAATCCATTGATTGAAACCTTCAGCTATAATCTTGCTATTTGAACACACGCTTGTACCAGAAACAACTCAAAACAATCACGCGTCATATATGCCTAAGTGTTTCGAGAATATATTTATTGGAATGAAACAGCGCCAGAGTAGCTTTTTACCCAGCCTTACCTTTTTGAAACCGGTACATTGTTGCGATCAGCCATTCCTAGTAGAATGATCTCCACGTCCGGTCTCGCTTCGGATGATCGCCTGACAGTTACAATAGTAGTGACAACGTCTTGTGCATCTCTTTTCATAAAGTTCGACAGTTCTAAGCAGAGGTCATAGTCTTGGTCAGTTTGCAGATATTGGCCCTCGATTTTGATTATCCTGGGATCGTCGGAACCTATGCAAAAATGTACAGGTTACTGTTTGGGGTTTGCGATGGACAACATTTATAATCATACATAACTGCATATGCAAAATATATCAATCAATCAATCGATCAATCAATCAATCAATCATTTAATCAATCAATCAATTTAAAAAATCACCCTACTAATCTAAATAAACTACTAATAAATATAATTATTATATAAATTAATATTATTACAAGTTGTGACTTACTGTCAACAATTTGGCTCAGATCCCCCGGTCCGTTACAGACCGTCCATTGGTAGTTCATATCTCTTCCCCCATTACCTGTGGATCCTCTAGCAGAGAGTACCACAGTACCGCATGTTGATATCTCCCTATTACCGTAAATAACTGGCACTGGTACTATGGGATTGTCTGGTAACTCAACTATCAGTTGTCCAGATGCAAAGTGGGAGAAGTCTTCGCTGTATGCTCCAAGAGTGTCTTCTTTCAAAACCAAAGGATCTCCTTTATAGAATGAAGATAAGTAACAATGTCAGAAAATAAAACACAAACGTTTGATTCCAATTTAAATTTGATGTTTGTCATGTTGGTCTCATATATAGTTGATGTAAACTGGGTATTTCATCGTTTGGTCCGGTTTAAATGTGATAAACTTATTTTTATTAGGAAATAATTTTCTAAATTGAAATACATCACATTTTAGATAGAGGATAACATGACCTCTTTAACGTTAAAAGTATACAATCAACGATTTCACTAATTCACCATTGCTGAAGAAGACCCTCGAAGTCGAACCAAATTGATGTTGACGTTTTTATCTAGCTTATATTGACATTTATAATAGTTACATTAATAAAGACGGTTCTCACCAATTTTTATGAGGCCGTCATTTCCAGATTTCCCCACAGTAATCACAAGCTTGGTAGGTCCTGCCCATTTGCATGATGGTGAGATGCCCAACTTGGAAACATCTTTAAATATTTTGTCGCAAGAATTAAGACCCTTGTTATGAACTCCAGGAAAGAAATTGGCCTCAATATGAGCTCCTAAAATGATAAACGTGGTTTAGAAATTGGGATGTTAGCACACAGTACTGTAGCACATTGGGGTCTACCTATGCTCATTAACATTGTTAGAAAAAAAGTAAGTATGAAGCACGCATTTATCATATGTTTAAAAAAGGTTTATTCATGGGTGAAGGCCTGGCACCAACCTAAATACTTAGGAATACTTAAAGGAGGGGTCCCGCAAGCACAACATTGTGCATTATATGTTAGAAAAATAAATATCGAGCTATCATTTTGTAATTATATAGAACAAAACACCACACTTTTGCCAAAAATGAATAAATACCGCCATCTCTCATCATGCAATTTTTAAAATCCGCGGCGATCGAAAATCCCGGTGTCGATGAGGTCATAGTCATAAAATGCACATGCGCAGATTTGAGCACCGATAACCATGACGTCATCGACACCGGGACTTTCGATCGCCGCGAATTTTAAAAATTGCATGTTGAGAGATGGCAGTTTTTATTCATTTTTGTGACTAGCATGATGTTTTTTTCTATATAATTACGCAATTTCGGCTCGATTATTATTTTTCTAACAAATAATGCTAAATAATGTGCTTGCAGGACCCCTTCTTTAAGCATTTAGTTTGGGGCCAGGCCTTCACCCATGATTCATGAAGAACAGATTTTGAGAACAGTTTCTATCTTTGTTTTGAAAATAAGTCAACTGGAAAAAGAGAATAGAATTGGAAAAACGTGGACTAAATATATATTGACGTTTTCACAGGTGTTTATAAACATTTACAAGAGAAATTACCAGAGGGATCGAACTTCACTTCTTCAAGATGAGGAGCTGCAGCCCAGAATGTAACGGTCAGCCCTGACGACGAAGGTGCCGGTAGTGTAAATTCCTCCCCAAAACTCACAAGTAGCTTGACCTCCGCAGAATGACTTGGAACTCTTGTTATATCAAACGCGATATCGCTGTCAGTGGCCAGAAATACGTAACTATCAAACTGCACAACTTCACCGTCGCTTAAATGTGCCTCTGTGACAAAGTAATGGTATTATAAATAATGACGTTACAATCATCTATAGACCATTTCAAATCCGAAAATATACGACCACCCGAATGCTTCCGATTAGCCGAGTGATTTGACGCTCGGTTACATGACCTGTCAGCTCCTGACAGGTCATGGCCATGTGCCGGAGAAAACAAACGTGTTTTTCACCCGTCTGCCCGTGTATCCCTCACAAAGTTGATGTTGCGGCATTTCAGTAACAACAAACGGTGAGATGAAAGAGATTTGGGGTAATATTTTCACTTTTTACCGTCTGCTCGATACATTTGGAATTTGCCGGTCAACGCCTTTGTTGATAAAAAAACAAAATAGTCTCGTTCCACGTTTTACTTCTCATGTGTGCACGCGTGTATGTAAACATAGTAAATCACTAGGCGGACAACCAACAAGGACAATGCTATGAATGCGATCAACTGTTGCGAAGAACGCGCAACGCACCTACTCCACGTGACCTGTTTTTCCGAAGATTTCCGATCTCAATTTGAAATGGTCTATAACAAGGTGATCAGCGAATCACGAGTGTCGCCCGATTTAGCGGTCACTATATTGCCTGTTTTTCAAAGTTTGGTTCCAATTGGACAAGTTGATTTTGAACATGATGTCTTTAAACTACATTTCATGAACAAAATAAACCAATTCTTAGAAATGTTGTTCAGTGAAGTTCAATAACCAGAATGTTAGGTGAAAATGTTTTCAACTTTAACTAGCCTGTATTATCATTCTTAATACGGGTAATGTTGTAGATGCCCTACAATGTAATTTTAAACAGATAGCATAGGCTACCTTGTTTCTTACAAGAATATGGAAGATTGCAGAGTAAATGAGTACACTCAAAAAAAATCAAAATACTGACAACATGGATAATCATCTTTCTCTCGTGGTGGTCAAGATTTGTTTTTCTTTACCAGGATTGGTACCCAGGACCATCCAAACTCTAATGAACATTATCATAACTTCCAACTTGTGAATTAAGTAACACTGAAGTCATTCTTAGCAATTCGGAGACAGAATCTGGAGAACATGTTATAAAAATATATATATTTCTTACCAAGATGCAATAGGTCTGCCGCGGAGTCCGAATACTCCAATAGTGTCTTCACGTGTTCAAATGCCGACGGTGTCTCTGAATGAATTGTAACCTGAAATTCCTCGAATTCACCTTGCAGCAGATCTATTTCTATAGGATCCACGGTGATAGACATGTCTGTATAAAAAATGACAGGTAAACAAGTATTTCTGCTAATGACAAACGCTGTACTGAACAAAACCGGGAAACTACAGTCTATTTTCTAGTAGGTGTCATTTGCTTTAGTTTTACATGTAGCTATAAACATGATTTAAGAATATATAACTATGAAACAGATATAGCGAAAACCCTATCAAAAATCTCATCGCCCGGATTTGAACCGGGGACCTCGGGCGTCATATGCCAATGCCTTTACCGCTTGGCCACGACGGCTCTTCGGAAATGATGAGTCATAATCCAGTGTATTTAGGCGATATCTTGCTTCAATAACTATCCAATTAACGGTGGTTCATGACATATGCCTTTATAAGAATGATGCATGTATCTAAATTATCAAACTGTTTAATAGCAAAGGGAAAATATGAACAACTTACATAATTATTATAAAGGTACGCATAGAAATGTTTTGTAAAGTCGATTTGCATAAGTATTAAGTTGATACCCCGTCATAAAGATTTTTATTGAGAAAGGTCAGTATATGTGGTCGAAACGGAAGCAATAAATAAATTCTTTTTGACAAGAACCGTATTTACTTGAAGCAGTCAATAATACAAGTTCATCATACAAGATATTAGATTTGTATATCCGGATAACGTTGACAATTTGTTATTGATCATCTTCAGTGATTGAACTAAATAATAAGCATGATTTCTATAAACTTTCTTACCGTGTTGATATATGGCCAAGTAAACGGGATCCTCATCTACTGGAGTACCTTCAAACTCAACTGTTACCTCATACAGACCTACAATAGATTTACACGTGTTATGAAACAACTATACACATATTTTACAATGAAGAATGCATTAAGTCTATGATATCTAAAATTATATATCCAAAAGGTAGGAGACCACCGGTGGTGACCGCCACGTTGGCTGCTCTTCCTATAAAGTTATTGATATACCGGGTGTCCCTAAAAAAAATGTGCACGTGTTTACCCAACTTGTTGACCATGAAGTTCTAATATTTGGTGTAAGATGTTTACACATATTAAAGGACTAAACACCTGGCTTCCAGATGCTGCTTATTTCATCTGATTCAGATTTGTCAATCCTGAGATATGGACAGTTATCTAGAGCTACCCAGAATCGATGTTGTGCCACTTTACAGTTTCAAAGGTTTACTCCTAAGATCATGAAACTACAACTTCCACTTGTACGACTGCCCTTCACCAGTGTTATGCAAAATAACATTTTTGTATTGAGATTGAATAGGTTTGAATAATAGAATGAGTGCCTGTGTATCCAAGCAGAACTGAATATAAAGATGTTTGCTACATGATTCGAACCAGTCCCTTTGACGAGGTTTCACAAAATGTTTATTGAGCCTACATTTTCAACAAAAAAAAACAGACGTCCATATGGCTGGGTCGGCCTCGATTTTCATTAGAAGAGGGTGTTCATGGTCTTAAATATCATGAAACGAGAAGTCCAGCAGAAGTCACCAGAGAGTTTGCCATTCATTTCCCAAACACTCACGTACCATCTATAGGATTACACCTACAAAGGAGTATTGTAAATACTTGGTAAATGGTACATCACCAATATGAATAAAGAACATTCTGGAAGACTAAGATATAAAAAGTGGCAGGACACAGTAACACATTGATAACGTGCGGCGTGCACTTCAGAGAGATCCCAGAATAACTGCTCGTAGAAATCCCTTACCACATATTCCAAGGACATCATTTTTGTTCCTCAGCCTCTTTTAAACAATTCTGGTCAAATGCCCACCCCAATGTTTCTAGACGATTGATGCCCATGGATAGACCAATGTTAGTATCGTTTTGACGCTCATAATCATTCTTTCTGTAAAAGTGGCACAACATCGATTTTTGGTAGCTTTAATAAACTGGGCATATCTCAGGATTGACAAATCCAACAGATAAAATAAACGGCATCTGAGTTTTCCCTTTCCGTGTGTATAAACATATTACACCAAACTTTAAGACTTCATGGTCAACAAGTTGCGCAAACACGTGCACAATTTTTTTAGGGACACCCTGTATATTGAATATATATTATGCTTTGTCACCACTTATGCAAAATTTGATACTTTAGGTTTTGGGTGCGCGTGCGTAGGTTGTACTTTGTACGTTTGTACTAAAGTTGCCCAATTGATTGCTGAAGAAACAAAATTCCAATTAAACCCACAACTGGATTCATTTACTGTACTTTTCCAAGTATTTATGGACTCGAGTACTTGATAAGATATCAGATAATTGTATTGATATATTATTGATCGATCAACACTATAGAGTCAGCTGATTGATATGATCTATATTTCTGGTTTTAAAAACACATTGTAGACGTTTGTGTGTAGGATTGTCATTCATGTTGTTGTGTCTGGCTATTATACCCTGATTGTACTGCGCGCAACATGCTGTTATCCGGTATAAAAACCTCGCCTAAGTCATGATGAAAAAATTAAGCTGGTTTAGGCCTACATTGTAAAATTTTCAGATTGCTTGCAATTGTTGCATCAGTCGTATTAGTACATACCAGGATTTAATTGTAATTGCTGGCAGGTTAAGATCTGAGGTCCATCTGAGTTACCGGCTACTTCTTCTACCCGCTCACCACCGCTTACAAAAACACACTTCATTCTATTTGCATTATTGTTCAGGCCAGCACCATGTAGCTTGAACTATATATGAAAGCAATTGTAATCAATATTTGAGAAAATCATTGGAGAGCATTTTACATTAATAAATATACTTATGTTTGATTATGAGCATGTTACAACAACAAATTGCTATCATTATTAAGGAGGAATTATGTCGTGAAGTTATGTCAGAACAAAGAAAAATTGACTTCATATTCTTCCTACGGTGATATGCCTGTATGTCAGAACTGAAGTTACACAAAATGAGTTTTTCATGCAGGTACCATGGCATATCACACTAATTAGTGCGGTATCTCATTAATTAAATAACTTTTTTTGTCTCAATGTAGGTGGAGTATAAAGAGTTTCATTCTTAGATATGAAAGGCAACTTAACTAATTTTGCCCAAAATTGCACATACATCAGACTAAAACTGCCCATACGTTGTATGCAAATATTATAGGTCAATAAATGAGCATGTGTTGTTTCGAGAGAAACGTGCAATTATTCACACATCAACATCAGCGCGCGTGCATTGATTTTTCAAATTTGTCGAGAAACAAAACATACGCATGTATTGACCTCATTCATACACGACACTTACAAATTAAAATTTACAATTTGATCATAATTGTTGATCTACAGTATGTAAAAACGAATAAAAACATGTTAACAAGTTTGCTAACACCCGCAGTGAAAATCGGCGAACCCACGATTCCTGAATAACGAATCAAAACAAAGCACGTGGTGTGGGCAGTGAAAGGCGCACAAGCGGAGTGCATTAGACACTTTCAATGCACTCCGCGTTTTTTAGCTTCTTGCTTTCTGATTGGTTCGACACCACTAAGAGTGTATGAATTGTTAATAATGGATTGCAAAACTGATATAAGTTACAGAAACTTGATTGTGTGTATTTTATCAAATTTCCACGCGTCATATACCTTAATGGTTTTTACTACAGAATATCAAATAGCCACATTTCGATCATTACAAGTGGAGTAGCTACGTCCTTGATTAAAAGTTGTTCCCCATTGTTATCTGATTATGTAACAAGTATACCCAACATTGCACAGTTTAGACCAGGGCTTCGACCAAACGCTCGATACATCAGATCAAGAAGCTTCATGATCAGATCCCCACCAAATTTATCGTGCAGTAAAATCATCTGGGCTTTTACATCAAGGGTGATCCGGGCTGGCACATCAAATTGCGATACTATGCGATATAATTCATAGAAATTCATGCAAAAATGCTTACTTCAAGTTCCCCTTCAGATGACGCTATTTCTGGATCTATAGCTGAAACCGTAACACACGATGTACCGTCTCCGTCACAGACCCCACATGCATCGTTTCTCTTACCACTGAAAATACAATGGTTCAATAGCCCATTAGACTTGTGGATTCCACTTTTACCCATTTTGAATGCCGCTACTGTCCTTAAAATGGGATAATTTCCTGTCAAGCCATAGTAACATATCACTAGGTAAATAGCTGCTTCATTTTGCGAAATAACTTTCTCTCAAGGTTTTTATGCCAACAGGGTTGAGATACATTACATAGAATAGATGAATTATACAAGGGGCAGCTATTTACTGTGTCAAACACCTGCCTGCCTCCGCCAGTTACTGGGCTGGCGTGTATATTGAGGGTAAATTAAGAATTCCTATGGAAGGGCTACGCAAGTGGTGTTGAATGGGTACGCAAGTGGTGTTGAATTAAGATTAATTTATACACTGTCCATTGGAATGAGATTTGGCGTAGCGCCTTTTAGAGGCCTAGAATCCAGGCTTAGCCCATTACGGATCTTGGTCGAGTCAACAAGTACATCAATTTCAGTGGCATACCTAGATGCGCTTCGCGTTGGACATTAACATTGATATTGGCCTTCAGTAGCAAGGGCCAAGATAGAAGATTTTGCCATCTGCTCAGTCTTTATTCCCAAACTATTTGAAGACTAACAACAATCAAAAATATGTTACAAATTCTTTCTGTTTCTCCCCGATTTTCGGGTGCTCAAAAAATCTTTTCACATCCTTCGGCTAGTGGTGTGCTGCTTGGATCAAAGTTTAAAAATGATTGAAGAAAGATTGCTCCCTGGTTAAAAAGATTACCGAAGATAAATGAAAATGAAAAGCAGATGGAGTGTTTCTGCTATTATGACCGGGTTCTCCGGTTTCCTCCTGCTTTCAAAATCGGTGATCAGTTGTTTCGGTTATCAAAAATTTCCTTCACCCAATGGAATTTGGGGAGCTGCACTGAAAAATGGTGGATGTTACAATCTAAGTGCGGATAGGTTTGTGCCTGCAAAGAAGTCTAATAATTTCATTGGGCTATTCCATATATGAAATCTATAGGGAGTGAAGATTTTAATCGGAGTCACTCATTCATTCATGTAATTGTAACTCCATTTGAAATGCACACTCCTTGAGGGGATGATTATGGTAAATGCTTTCCATATGTGGGTTTCAAATGGAATGGCCCATTACCTGAAGGGTTCGCCGTCGCATCCTAAACAGCTTGCGTCGCTTCCACAAGATCCACACTCGTTCTTTCCGTATGTGTCATCGTGACCTGTTGCGCCTCCAACGCATTCCAAACAGTCATTGAGCCTTGCCCTCTCAGTTTTGCTGGATGCTGATGAGGAAAAGAAATGATAGTAGGACGAAGGAAAAAAACAAACATATTCTATGGGCGCATGGACTTCTCTGGCGCTGGTAGGGTTTGTCGTTTGGGCGGGGATATTTGTCATAAAACAGTTTGAAGATAAAATTGACACAAAAACTCAAAATTAGGTCCGTAGAACAGGGTATTTACTTATCTGGAAGAATACGACAACATCCGGGAATTCCATAGGACAGTTTGTATTACATACCACCAAAGTGAAATGTATATTTGGCCAGTGATTCGTGTTGCTTGATATTACCATAATGATCGATTATTTTGGAGATTTATTTATTTATTATCATATAAATCGTCAGGAGCGGGAAGTTGTTGGCCTGACTTCAACCCCCCCCCCCCCCCCCCCCCCTCCACCCCACTAACAACACCATTGACTTGCACCTCTGAGTTGGCGGAAGGAACTGACCTGGACCGTGACATTGATCATTGCAATCTTTATAGAAGCTTCCAAATTTTCCGAGATATGGCGGTCCGCAAAGGTCACATGTATCTACACGCCAATCGCCGTCGCATTTACCACGACAGTCCAATCTGTCATCGTTGTTATCCAGTGGGATACCGGTGTTGCCACCTGAAGCAGAATAAAGCACCAATAGCTATCAGTTTTATAAAGTGTTAAAAAAATTAAATCACGTTTGTTTGCATAACTCTACACACAATTGGACGTTTTGAGAGATTGAAACACTTATGAAATAGAAAGTTTTACCCTTTCAATATCATTATTACTTTTTTTAAAATACCGGTAGTCAAATTTCCCCCAACATGATGTTTTCAGATACTAGTTTGTTTGAATATCGAATAACTTCACATACAATTAGAAAAAAAGTGATTTTTTTAACCTCAAAAATCATGAAAATCACATTTTTGGGGGGAAACAAAATCACATTTGTTGGCACTTTTTGGTCTATAGCTCAAAAAATAAATAAGATATTCAAAAACAAAAAAAGGACCCTGGGGAATGTTATCAGGATTATCATAAAACTAGTATGACAAAATTTGACAAAATATATTTTGAGTTATCTTAGCAGAACCTAAAATGGGTCAAAAACGTGTTTTTTATAATTTTTCGAAAATGGTCAATTTCATTATCATAGTTGGATTCATTGAACACTTTCCTGCAAAAAACTGTATAGGCCTACTTTTATTAAGATGAAATGAATATTGAAGAGGTTACAGCAGTTTTACTGAGGCTATGGTGAGGGTCCAATCCATACCCCCCTTAAGGATGCCTTGTAACTTCTCAGTAACATGAAGGTATTACAAACTTGAAATGTTAACCTATGACAGGAATTATATGTAAGTAACATTGTCACGGGCTAAAACTCAAGCGGCGTGCCTACTTTGAACTTACCGACACATTCCCCACAGATATCTGTTACAGCTTCACCATCGCAAACACCATTACAATCGACATTCAGGCGATATGTATCGCTTGTAGCAGAGATGCACACGCCACATTTATCACGTCCGAAATTGAGCCCTCTACCGGTGTTCCCGTCAGCGCAATACTTGCAGTCGTTAATTACCGCAACCCCACGGCAGTCGCCATTGCAGTCCAATTTGGCCTCTCCATTGCAGGTTCCGGAACAATCTTCTTCCGCAGATCCATCGCATGTGCCATCGCAATCTACGATGGTATTACAAGCTGCCTCTATTTGAGAAAAGGTTGAATGGATGATGTTATATTGATTGAACATGCAACAACCAGCCTACATAGAGCAGCGACGAATATTTCTTGAACATTAACATTGAACATTGCTTCCTTTTTCTTGTCAAATGTTTACAGTATGGCGACACCTTTTCAACAAGCCAAAACACTAGTGCCATAATTTTTGGACATCGTGTTTCAGAACTAGTGCGATGGCTTATGTATAAGTAACTTTTACATCAGATTATTACGATAGACGCCAAAGTAATATTTTGCATCTTTGAAAATTGACTGAGACCGATGCAATTTTGGTTTATAATATTTAAATAAAAAAATAAAAAAATGGATTCTTGTGCGTACCTGTATGATGATGCAAACTATTACCATGGCCCCTTTCGTAAGGACTTACGTAAAAGTCACGTACGTATGCACTACTTTTGCAGGTGAGTGCAGCTTAGACACATTCTGTTAGAACTAAAGTTAGGTACATGTTGGTCAAATGTCTTCCAAAACATTGTTGCATATAACATTATTGACGCACCATTAGATTTTTTCAGGGGGGCGGGGTAGGAAGTTGGGTTCGGTGGTGATTTTTTTTTTGCGCCGCTAAAGGCGGCGATTTAAAAAGAAATGTATTCATTCATATTGAGTTGGGTGGGGTAGAGTTTTTTATTAGTTTTTTTATTCATCAAATGGTGAGTCCCTTATGTACGTGTCGGAAACAACATTTCAATTGCTATTACAAAAACATTTTCAATATCATTTTACATACAAATAAGCAGAAATAATGCATGCTTTACCTGTTGTTGAGACTATCGTTGCCGTATATGTTTTTGCAGCAGGAGATGATGATAAGGCAAAATCCGAGCATAGTGAAGATTTGTGTGTCAGATTAAGGCAAAGTTATGGAAAGTATCATGTTCAAGGTGTAAGTGTAGTATTATTAAGTGTGCAGATGGTGTGCCACGTACAGAAAAGAGATATGGTGAGAAAAGTTTGATAAATAAATTAGTATGTGTACACAATAATTATGTATATCACACTTGATGAGATCCAATCACCAAACCTGGAGAAACAATGTTAACGAGCATTAGTTGTGATAATTGATGAGTTTCTATATAAGATTGTGCACTATTCCTGAGCCGGTATTACCAGTCCAGGCAAATGACCAAATCTGGAAATGTACTATATCTGGAAATCGATTGCCTGATCTGGAAACCAATGCTGTACACTTTGTGATTAGATTCAAAAACTACAAAATTGATTAAAACATAGATTTCAGCAATTGTTTTTACTTTTTAAATTTAAAAGTTAATTAGACATACCTACCAATTAATGAAAAGCAAAAATTATTACCCGATGACCATTTCTCCACTAATTAATGCTTAATTAAATTAGTTAATGAATCAATTAATTCCTTTATTTTTAAAATGCCCCGATCAAAATTAATTCCTTTATTTTTAAAAAGCCCCGATCAAAATTAAAACGCCACGGTGATAATTTAGGTTATTATCGTAGCATGATTTACCAAAAAAATAGTTTGTCGCCAAACTTAAAATAAGGTCGTCCCCGTGCAGAAAACTGTTAATTTCGTGAACAATTTAATTTCGCAAAAATAGCTCTTGCTCAAATTCGCGAAAATAATAACCTTAAAAAATGGCAGTGTATTTATAATGGTATGTTTGTTTGGTTTCGACTCGCAAAATTAAGTATCCACAAAATTAAAGCATTTTGGTAGTTCACAAAAATAACTACCTGCAAAATAAGTTGTTGCGAAAAATGCAACGCATGGACGGTTCATGGGCAAAATCGGGAAAACGGGTTCTGACCACGCTGTATGCAAAGCTTTGTATTTCTCAAACCTTATATCCGATTGGTCTTATAATTTCAACAAATAATGTCAGATATATTTACTTTTATATTCCCAAACATGAAGCATCTATGTTTCCCATATTTGAAGTTAAAAGCTCTGAAAGTTTTGGACCCAGTTTTTTTGGGACACGCTGTATCTCTTCGTCAGTTCAACTTCAAAACACGTCTAAAACATTTGCAATCTAATGAGATGTAGAGGACAATTTTCCTCGCCTTAGATTACAAGGTTCTAACTGACAATTTGGTCATTTAGAATATCCTTTGGAACAATAGAACGCCTAAAAATTGACCGAGAGTGAGGACTTAACACATTTTAAGATCTTTAAGCCAAGTTATATATCATTTTAAAGCTGACAAAATGTATATTTCCAAATATCAATAACTTCAGAAACCCTGAAATGTTAGTTAGAACCTTCACCTTGTGACTCTAAGATGAAGAGTTCTTGCTTGGCTGATGGATGGTACTCGTAGAACACATACTCATGTATTATTGGCCTTCATGTAACACCAATACAGGAGTCATGGTATTTCTTGGGTCATACTTGTCTGGACTTTGGAGAAGATTGGTTGTATTGAGCATTATCTTCATCTCGCTTTTTATATGTAGTAAAGTGTTCTTGCCAATCATTCGTTGGCTATATTGTGTACAACAAAATATGTTTACATCGAGAATTATTGTAGCCTTCCCCCTACAACAACATCTTCAAAATCACAGCGAGTTGCAATATAACCATGATAACATTTACTTCATGTTTCAATAGCATTGTATAGGGCACACTATTTCCCCCTAGCCACACTAAGTCATTGTAAGCAGTGTATTTAAAACATCATTCTTGGAAATATCATTATTTTAAATACAAATAATTTGATGATGTTTTGGACCTTGCCCTCCCAATGTCAATTATGTTTGGGGTAGAAATACGAAGTTTAAAAATATGATGCGTATTAAAGGGAAGCGGTCATGGTGAGGAACTGAGGATTCTCACGAAAATTGAACAGCACGCGGCGACTATTTGAATCTAAACAAGTTGGACATTGGCGCAGTCTGTAATTGTTCTACGTATGTTTACATGCAAGCGGTATTGTGTGCGACTCTACAACAATCTCTTAACCCAATGTGAACGGCGCGCTCAATGAACCATCCTTCATTTGATTGAACGCAATTTCTATCGTGTGATATAAGTGATGTATTAGTTATTAGCTAAGGTTTAGCTGGACCAACAATCGCCGTCAGCGGTTCTTTTCCTCACCATGACCGCTTTCCTTTAAACAGAAATAACCACAACAACCCACGCATACTATTGGGCATTTCAGTTGAAATCCATACACCCCCTGTGGAAGACAAGATATCAATCTTCCCAAAAGGTAGGTAGGTGATTACAATTGAGATTGAGAGGTCATGTCTTCTACGGGAGGGGGGCGGGGGGTCAACTAGAATAGCCCATTATACGGGCGCATCTACCTGGTTCACAGCCTCCTTCATGACGTAACTGCAAATCGGGGTTATCGCAAATAGCGGTTTGTAGTATACACATATTATCGTACGTTACACCATCAGAGCCACATTGTGGGGCGTTGTTCTCGGTACACGATTGAGATGAGCAATCTGAATCTAAACGAAAGAAATGTCGAGAGTTTAAATCTAAATATATTTATGCAGATAATGATGATTGGTTTTTAATATTTCATTACTTTTATTTGGAGTTTTTAACTTTAAATAGTAGCGTCCAAATTTATTTTATTACCTTGAGATGCCACGAGATCCACAAAGTGCAGGCACAGCTCCGCTGTTGTTGGATATCCAGTGATGGTCGCGAATATGTCAATCGGCTCTGAATCCTCATCTTCGTCGCTTAAAACGCTGAACAATTCCATCAAGGCATCTAACAAAACCTGACACTGGTTAACATTTTCCACGAACTCCCATAGGCGTCCTTTAAGTTCTTCAGATATACTTTCCATGGCCTGTCTAGAGGTTATACCGTCTTGAAGTAGCTCACAGTCGAAATCACCATCGGAAGTGCGAAAACCGCTGACAGTGGCGACCATCCTCCATATTTCTAGAATGTGTTGCCTGCCACGCATATATTCTTCTACAACTTCTTGTTTCCATGAAGAGCTACTGCCTTCAAAAGGACCATCAATGGGAAAATCGTACTCCCACGGTTGAATGTATTCCAGAATTGTATCCCAATCTTTGCACACGTCAAGAGCATATTGTATTCCTAACGGTAGAAACCCATCAAGAAGATAATTTACAAGGAATCGAGCGCTCATGTCAGAGTTGATAAGAGTCTCTATTGCGGTAGCATAGACTGATTTATCAAGGATGACCTCTTCACCAACAAGTGCGAGCACTATTTTGGCGATTTCGTATTCAAAATTCAGTTGTTTGAGGGAAACTGGATAATCTGATCCGTAGAATAATGGGACAAGAAGATCAGTACAGTAGGTAACGATGCCATCAACATCGTTACTATCCATATGTACTATAACACACGCCTGGTCGATTTCCGTCAACACTTCCTCTGGGATCTCTAGCTCCGGATTATTCAACAAGGAAAGATAGTTTTCACACATGAACGACAGTATGGCTTGTATCGAAGGTTGATTATAGAGGTAACCCAATAAATCTAGTGCTTGTTGGAAAGTCAAGAAGGGAAGCAGTCTTCCGGCTTCTTGGAAAGGTTCAAAGCTCTCCATTTGGTCGAGGAAATCAGTTGGTATACTGAGTGGCTGATAGTCTGTATCTTGTTGCGCGCTGAATGCCTCTACTACCTTCGTGCAAAGATCGTCTGGTGTCGAGTAGCCAGTTATCAGTTGGATATAGTCAGTGTAGTTGTCTGGCACCATTGCTACCAACGCTCTGCATATCGTCACATCATCAATTGCCGACATTATCTTCGTAATCATATTAGTTGCAATGAGTTGTAGATCTTCATCATTGTCCGGGGCGATGCATGAACTACGACCTTCGTCATCCGGTAGAAGATTTGACAGATTTTCGCAAAATGCCGAAATACCTTGCGATTCGTAGTCTGCTAGGTACGCAATCAAATCCGATATAAGCTCAAATGGAAACTCGTCGATGTCATTGGTATCTTGATGATCAGTATCAAAACAGAACATGTCATGACGCGTTCTCAGGAACATATTTAAAACTAATGACATCCCATCCTCTACAATCGGTATTAGCTGATCTTTAAACGGCATCGTTATTACTGTCTCACCGGCTTCGCATATAGCGTAAGGGTTGTTCACATCTAGACCAAATTTTCCTCTTGCAAAGTTGTAAAAAGCTTCAATTTCTGGAGGAAGGTCCCATTGGTCGTCCTCACTACCTTCACTATAGTGAGGATTATCAATAGCATCATAATCAGGCATGTTGTCGTGATGATCATCAGGATAATGTCCGTCGTGGTCATCGTTGTAGAAATCATCGTTGCCCGCAAGATCCAAAAGTTGACATATCTCCCCGCGAAGTTTGACATCTGACCCGGAAGTTAAAGCCTCTCGGACAGGACCACATATGACATTGATATCCAAATCGGCTTCGCTGCTAGAGCTGGAATCTTTTACACCGACCTCGTCACCTCCATCACCACCACTGCCGGATTCATGGTTCAAAAGCGAATCTAAGATGGGAGTGATACTATCACACGCTTCGCCGAGTGAATCTTTTAACTTCGGTGCATTTACCAGATTGGCAAATCTGCGCATAAGGTCGTCGAATGTTAGTCCCGGTAGAATTTCACCGCGGGTTTGGAACGGCTCATCATTTCCATCGCCGTCATTGATTGGTTGGGATATGACACAGCCAATCAAAAGAAATCCCAAACACAAGCAGTGTACCACCCAACTGGTGATGTGCATTGTGACACAATGGTCAGCCGGAGAACATTGATTGAAATGTTAGGGTTATCTATCAGGTGGTGACATGCAACATGCTTGTAGATCCCACTGCGATAGATCTACATGTATAGTGAAGAACAAGAAAAACAATATAAATAGAAGTGAGGAATTGTGCAGGTAATACTCAGAGGATGCTTATTTTCAATTGATAATCATTTACAGAAGAGAATGAAAGTCAAAGACCATTTTGACTTTCAGATGTCAATTACATATTAAAATTCTAGTTTTTGGTCATCTCATACCCCGACTATGTCGAATTCTATATCTCTGTATTTGTGCAACCAACAGTATAAGGTGCATCTTTTTTCTTTTCATTTTTTTCTTTTGTGTCTTTTAAATTGTTACATTGCTTATCCTTTTTAATTAGAATTAAAATAAAGTTCTCGAGTGGTTTGTTAACTTTGAGTTAAACTAAGACATTCTATTTAAAATAAACTAGAACACATATTATTTTGAATTTACTTGGAAATACCGTTACAAAATTACTGCAAAAATTGGACGAAAGTGTAATTGGACGAAAGTGTAATAAAGATCATTAACCTTACGATACGCTCAAAATTTAACCTACGACATGTTGTTAAGTTCGGAATACGAGCGCATTTCTCCTTCTTAATTATGTACAAAATATTTTGGAAATATGTGCAAAAAGGATCAGATGCTATATCCTAAAATCATCAGATAGAGGAGCAAGTAGGTTCGAAGCAATTATGATGATGCAGTATTAAAGGATTTGTTGACTGAACAACTTACTATTTAAAAAAGGTAAGGCATTGTAAAGATTAATTGATTGTCTTTTACGAAAGCCGCACATTTTATTTTTCACGTATACATTTTCTATGCACAATCGTACTTTTGGTTTGTTTTTTGACACATAACTTTGTTAACATCCTGTCTTCACTTTTAATATCTCAAATTAAAGAGAAGAAGTTGATACAATATGTAATAATACATTGGAGCTATAGTTTTGGAGTTATGGAGTATATTAACCCCACCCCGCTCTCTCATTCCTCACTAATGCAACAGACTAAAATCTTTACTTTTATTGGCAAGGATACCTGCCCTAGTGCCAGTGGCGTAACTAGACTTTTTCATTGGGGGGGGGGGGGGGGGGGGGGGGGGGGGGAAAGAAGGGGCAATGACTTGAAATGGGGGGGGGGGGGGGGCTCTAAGATTTTTTAAGTGAAGAGATGCGTACGTAGCGCGCGAAAATGTTCGACTTTACAGCTATTTTTTGGACAATTGAGCTACGTAACCAGCGGGGGGGGGGGGGGGGGGGGGGCTCCCGCCCCCCTGCCCCCCCCCCCCCCGCTGGTTACGCCACTGCCTAGTGCTGTACCGCTCTCTCATTCCTCTCTCGCCTCAACTAATGCAACGGACTCAAGTTTTTACTTTCATTGGCAAGGATACATGCCCTCATGCTGTACGCTCTCTCATTCCTCTCCCGCCTCAACTAATGCAACAGACTCAAATCTTTACTTTCCTTGGCAAGGATACATGCCCTCATGCTGTACGCTCTCTCATTCCTCTCCCGCCTCAACTAATGCAACGGACTCAAATCTTTACTTTCCTTGGCAAGGATGCATGCCCTCATGCTGTACGCGCTCTCATTCCTCCCCCGCCTCAACTAATGCAACGGACTCAAATATTTACATTCATTGGCAAGGATACATGCCCTCATGCTGTACGCTCTCTCATTCCTCTCTCGCCTCAAATATTGCAACAGACTCGAATCTTTACTTTCATTGGCAAGGATACCTGCCCTAGTGCTGTACGCTCTCTCATTCCTCTCCCGCCTCAACTAATGCAAAACGGACACAAATCTTTACTTCCAAAATCAGACACTATTCGTTTACAGCAGTGTTTATAGTGTTTACTAGTACTAAACTGGGCTGCAAGAATTCTTCTTTTTAATGTTTATATACAGTACAGCATGGTCTGCTCCGCGGCTACAATATCTCAATTGGCCACCTTGAACAAACAAAGAATATCTTTTAATTAAATTGTTTTCTTTATGTTTATAAGTCACTCGATGGTCTTGCACGTAATGTATCTATCAATATCTTTAAAATTCGATGTTGAAAATAGAAACTTCAGATCATCCAAGGATACTCTCCGTCTTTAGTACCCTATAACAAGAGTTTCAATCTGTTGAAAGACTTTTACTGTTTGTGCATCGAAATTATGGAAAATATCTTTCTATATAGCATATTAGTTAGGGGAGACGTCAAAACTCGACCGCCCGTTACGGGCGGTTCCGCCCGGTTCTTTCAGGTCAAATGTTTTACTGGTATATGAATATTCGCGCATGCAACACTGAACAACCGCCGGTTGACTTAATGCTGTAATCTGACCAATTTACACTATCAATCTGTTACTTTGCGGTCATAATAGCTCTCTCTATAATCGTTCTATAAAAAAAAACATTCATAGACTTTCGGTATTGATTTTAAAAAGTTAATTGAGCTATAAACAGATTGAAAAAGCCAACCCCAGCGAAAATCAATAGCTGTATTGTACTGGTTGTCAACTGAGACTTTTAAGTCTTAAAAGAGCCCATTACTTCAAGATGTTATTGCTCACGTGTGTGACGAGGCACTTTCAACCGGTCGTGTTCACCAGAGTGTTACTATTTGACCTCATTATGTGTGTATATTATAACAGACGACACGTTTTGTGAGAACCGAACGGAACCGGCGGTTGCCGGGCGGTCGAGTTTTGACGTGATCCCGTATACACCTATCAGTTGTAAGACGCACTATACGACTCCCGGGAGTGGTGCGTCACTTTACCGAGGTGCGTCAACTTCTCATGTACCATGACACACCCTGTGTCAAAAAAAACGACGGACCATTGCCATCCAAATACGCACCCTCAGTCAGTTTTTGGACGCACCATTGGTGGATTCTGACGGACCATGACGACGCACCCCGTCGTCAGATATCGTTGATTAAACTGGATAAAACACGATGACTACTGAAAATGAAACTACCTTCGATTAACGGGGATCTGCCCTTATTCGGTGTTGTCAACCCTGGCCCTCGAATAATTATATAGACCCCAGACCGGGACCGAATGGACGGAACCAAGAGGAGAACTTTTATATGCACAATAATGTCTGACTGTTCTAAAATTCATAAAATATTTAACTGATTGTCATAAACGTCAGGATGAGGAGGAAACAATTTCGAGAACATTTCCCATTCTGCTTCGACCCGTTCAGTGGCGTAACCAGGAGGTGGGTTGGGGTGGGGTGGGATGGGGTGGGGTGGGGTGGGGGAGGGGCATTCTTCATCCCTTGTTATACATGTAGGCTTGCGCCTATTTACAATAAGGGGAGGTAAGTAGAAAATTTGGTTCTCGAAAGTGTATTTTAACCAAAATTAGGTTCTCGAAATTACACCTTCTATAAACCATCAAAGAATTTAAGGGGGCATTTACAAATACCAAAAACATTTCTGATTTAATCAATACCACCCATATACTTCGAGAAAAGTCACCCCAAAAGGCGGCACATAGACGTATACCGCTATTGTGATAAGTCCCCCGGGGCTCCCCCCCCACACCATGATTCCCCCCAAATGAAATTACAAACTCGATGTAAACCGTTGTATACTAAAACAAATAGTCAGATATGCACCCCCCTGATGACCCCCACATGCGATGCCCTAAATTTGATTAAATTTGCATGGACAACACGGGTGATTACGAGTGCTTCCCCCGGTAGCAGAGTCTCGGGTCAAGACTGCTGTATACTCCATCCATCGGCTCGTAGGACGATAGTAAGCGACTGCGCGGAGCAATTGGCGATGCATGATCGAGTGATTTCATGCATTTTGGAACATGCGGTATAAAATATCGGAGTGATGTTTGCGGTATTAAAGTGGAGCTTGGTTGGCGGTATCAAGGAGTTATGTGGTACAGTAGGCCTATAACGTATATTTAAAGGTCGTATTTTGTTGATCGTAAACAGATGTACACTGTGACGACAGTGACGCACCCATGTTAAGTGACGGACCTTTACGCAACCTCCGTCATTTTGTTGACGGACCAAAGGCTGCCACTGACGTACCCTCCGTCAAGAATTATTGGTAAACGACGCACCCACGACGCACCTCTCCCGGTGTCGTATAGTGCGTCTTACAATTGATAGGTGTATTACACTGTCAAGAAGGGATTTATAGCCTAGGACATGTAACCAAAAAAGGGGTGTACCTAGACAAAATTGCAACATAAAACATTTTTGATGTAATTGTTTCAAAATGCTCTTCCGAACATTATATTAAAAATCGATAAAATCTGAAGTTGGGGAAAAAATGCTAATTTGCATAACAATATATTTGTATATTTAGTCATTAGAAGGGTATATACAGGGGTTACCGTGCAACCCCACCACCCAGGACTCCCCAAACCAACTTTCCTGACTCTTTTCATGGTCCTAAAACATATTCAGGATGTTAACAAAAACAATTTCGTGTTATTCAAGATGGCGTCCAAAATGGCCGCCATAACTGGTCAAATTTCATAAAATGACATATAACAATCAAAATGCGTGGTGAAAGAAAAGTTTTAATAGTGGGATGTATGTATATTAAACCCATAAGACAATAATACCCTGTATTTTTGCTTTGTTAACATACCTAAATCCAAGATGGCCACTAAAATGGCCGCCAAAATGATGGTCAAAATTCCATAAAATTGCACAATATCAACCAAAATGTATGATAAAAATATAGGTGTAACAATGGGATGTAAGTATTAGACCACGAATAGCTCATGTCAAGTATGTTTGCTTTGTTTACATACTTAACATAAAAAATGGCTGCCAGAACGGGCCTCATAATGGGTCCCAAAATGGCTGCAAAAATGTCAAATTCCATCAAATGGAATAATATCAACCAAAACGTATGATGAAAGTATAGTTTTAACATTGGGATGTACGTTTCAGACCACTAGTAACTCATATCCAGTATTTTTGCTTTGTAATGACATACCTTTAAATCAAGATGGCTGCCAAATTGGCCATTGTAAAAATACTCTATAAGAGTATTATAATAATAATAATAATAATCAGTATTTATATAGCGCATTTTCCACAGGGCTGAAAGCGCTGTAATTTTGCAGCACATTCACTAAACAGTATGTTATAAACTGCTAAGCTATTGCTTTAGATAGGAGACCCACCTCTGTGACAATTTGTCATTGTTTATTATTAGTGTTACATTAGAAATGACCAAATTATATATATATCTTTTAATCCGTCAAGTAAACGTATTTGTACATGACACGATGTGATTGAATGAATTTTGACAATGTAACGTTATTAAGATGGCCATCATAATGACAATATAATTAAAATTACCTCAAATGGACAATAAAACTACCTCCAAATGGTCAAAACAATTACCAAGGTGGCAACTACTGATCTTAATATGGTCAGAAATAGCTGATTCGACATCATCCAGTAATATAAACTAAATACCTGTATCTAACTTTCCCAGCAGATCGGTCAGTGATGTTATGGTGTTAATTATTGACTTGAAAAACCTACCTTAGTAATTGAAATATCCATCCAATAGGATCAACAAGCAGTTAAATTTGGCCAAACCAGTATTTATGGCCAACCATATCGCGAGTTGTATGAATGTATCAATGAACATAATAATCAGAGATATATAGTAAGATATATAGTATCCAATATCCTTTACTTACTGTTATAATATCTGCAATTAACCGGCTATTTCTGACCACATTTTGGTCAATTGGTGGCCACCTTGGTAAATATTTTGACCATTTGAAGCGGGAATTTTATTGACCAATTGGAGGTAATTTTAATGGTCATTATGATGGCCATCTTAATAACATTACATTGTAAAAATGGAGTCTATACCATTCAATCATACCTTGTCATATACTTAAAGAGTATGCAAATACGTTTACTGAGTAGATTAAAAGCTATAGATATAATAATTTATTAATAATGTAACACTTAAACAATAAACTAATACTGCTCTTAAGTTATTTTAACCTTTTGCAGCAATCCGGATATTTCATAAATACTCAAACTAGATAAACAGCCCAAGACTTTATCATATATAATAGTGGATGTTGTCCCATTATATTTGGGGTATTGGTGTTATACAGTATGGTCATTTACAATACAAAACCATTTGATTTATGTAGGTCATTTAGCATCAACTTCAACCATCTGGAAGCCATTTTGGAAAGTGATACCGAATCAAAATTGTCAGAGAGGGGGGTCTTATACAACTAAAAGCAATAGCTTAGCAGTTAAGAACATAATATTACTAAATTGTATTTGGGGAATGCGATGCAATAATACACTCTTATAGACTATTTTTACATTGACAACGGCCATTATGGCAGCCATTTTGGACTTAAAGTATGTGATTACAAAGCAACAAATCTGGATATGAATTACTAGTAGTGTATAATATATCATCCCATTTTATGGATTTTCACAATATTTAGAGCCATTTTGGGGCCATGTTGGCGGCCATTTTGGATTTCAAGTATGTTAACAAAGCCAACATATTGGATATTAGTTTCTAGTGGTCTAACATACATTCCATTGTTAAAACTATACTCTGATCATTCATGTTGGTTGATATATGCCATTTTATGTAATTTTACAATATTTGGCGGCCATCTTGGATTTTGGTATGTTAACAAAGCAAAACTACTGGATATGAGTCTCTAGTTGTCTAATACATACATCCCACTATTACAACTATACTTTCACCACGCATTTTGATTGCTATATGTCATTTTATGAAATTTGACCAGTTTTGGCGGCCATTTTGGACGCCATCTTGAATAACACGATTTTTTTTCTTTCGGTAACATCCTGACTATGTGTTGGACTATGAAAAGAGTCTTGAAAGATGGTTTGGGGGAGTCTTGGGTGGTGGGGGTGCACGGTAACTCCTGTATATACCCGACTAATATGGCTAAATGTACCCATATATTGTTATGCAAATTAGCATTTTTTCCCCAACTTCAGATTTTATCGATTTTTAATATAATGTTTGGAAGGACATTTTGAAACAATTACAACAAAAACCATTTATGTTGCAATTTTGTCTAGGTCAAACCGTACATGTCCTAGGCTATTAAGAAATGTGTTGGTTTCCAAACTAATTTAATAAAGTTTCCTGAAACGACTGTAATGGAAACTAATTTGCTAACGGTTAGAGGTTGAGACCTGGGTTGACCTTTCAGGTCCGTTTGGCCAATCAGCGCTCTGTTTAAATTTTCGCGCGAGTTCGTGTTGGTCTTGCTTCGTTTTTCCTCCATTCTGCATTTCGGTTGCATCGGGTCATGTTGCAGTAAAAAACCCACCCATCCCACCCATGTTGTTTAAGTGGGTACCACATTTCAATGTGGGCCAATTTACTAAGGTTGTGTTTTGCTATAGTATCTTGCTAGGTTTTTTTTTCCTTTTCGTGATGTACTGTTGTAAGAATACATCCACTCGTGCCAGTGGCCGTCATTGAAATAAATCTGATAATATAAATAGAAACACTCGAGTTAGTGATTTCGTAGAAATAAATCCGTAAAAGAATAAAACCACTCGTGGTAGTGGAGTTTGTTGAAATGAATCCGGAAAAGAAAAGAATAAACCCACTCGCTGTAGTGGCTTTCATTGAAATCAATAAAAGAATAAAACCACTCGAGGTAGTGGAAGTCGTGGAAATCAAAATATAAAAGAATAAACCCACTCGCGGTAGTGGCTTTCGTTGAAATCAATATAAGAATAAAACCACTCGAGGAAGTGGAAGTCGTGGATTCAAATTATAAAAGAATAAAACCACTCAAGGTAGTGGCTTTTCGTTGCAATCAATAAAGGAATAAAACCACTCGAGGTAGTGGAAGTTGTGGAAATCAAATTATAAAAGAATAAACCCACTCGCGCTAGTGGCTTTCGTTGAAATCAATAAAAGAATAAAACCACTCGAGGTAGTGGAAGTCGTGGAAATCAAAATATAAAAGATTAAACCCACTCGCGGTAGTGGCTTTCGTTGGAATCAATAAAAGAATAAAACCACTCGAGGTAGTGGAGTTCGTTGAAATCAAAGTATAAAAGGTTAAAACCACTCGAAGTAGTGGAGTTCGTGGTAATCAAATTATAAATAAAAAATAGAAAACACACTTGTGGTAGTGGTTTTCGTTGAATTTAATACTTAAAGGAATAATATCACTCATGATAGGGGTGTTGAGGTCATAAATGAGTAAGGCGGAAGTGATTGTGGGCAATTGCTCACTACTTTCGCAATTGGCAGTAGGTATATTACGTAATTTGGATAATTGTCCTTGTGCTCTGTCCGTTACCTCCAGAGCTACGGATTGTCTGATGGACTTGGATGGAACCCACAGTCATTTCCGGCGGACAATTATCCGAGTGTATTCACAATATTACAAATTCCTCATTATAATAAATGGGTGCGACAACTGAAGTATGTATATTGATCACTGCGTGTTAACAAGTATATGAGGAGAAGGGGATAATGTGAATGTAGCGAAAATTAAATGAACATGGATATAAAGAATGGGAAAATCGTGTAAATCTTAAAGTGAAAAATCGTGTAAATCATGTATGTTGCGTAGGGCAACAGAAGTGGAAAATCGTATACCAAATCGTATACCAGTTATTCAGCGTTAATAAAATGACCCGTATGTAGCCAAAAATGCTACCAAGACCAATCCACGCTTTCTCGTCTTCTTTCAATCTCTATACGGTAGCAAGTTATATTAATATGTTTACATTTTAGTATTTAGTATTTTTTTGTGAGCGCGATGAATGGTGCATCATACATACTTATTTTACGAGAACATGTATGTAGCATGTATGTAGGGTGGGGGGGGGGGGGGGGGGGTGTATGTATATTAGGGAACTCGTATAATCCTTATCAAATAAAAATACATTTTGTATTTCTTAGATCTTCTTGTAATTTTTTTTTAATATTCTTAATCGATTATTAAAATGAAATATTCAACTAATTTGATAAATTGCTAATGATATTTTATTATTTATAATTATAAATAGGAGCAAACGAGAGAGTGGCTGCTGTGTTTTTGTTTAAGTAGAAAGCTTGTCGTCAAGCTAGAAAATTGTTTATATCGGTTGTTATGGTGATGAAAACAGAAAGGCTAATCGATCACTGCATAATATAACATTGCCTACTTATCATGCTTATAGCTAGGGGTAAAATTGTTAGCGGTCAACAATGAACCACTCAAAATAATTGATAAAACGATGATCATACTATTTTATACATTGATACTTATAAATAGAAAGAGTGCGTACGGTATCATGCTTTTGTTATAATACAAACTCGCAGGCTCCGTCGTTAAGGCATGACAATATTGTTTATACCGGATGCTATGGTGATGGATAAAGAGAAATCAATCGATGATTGAACATCTTGAACGTGACCGTCGTTTTGCAGATATAGTGCATGACAGTGCAGTTGACATGGCTCGTTATAAATGATGTTATCAAATCGATAATTCTATTTTTATGTATCATAATAATATAATTATAATATGAAATTAGGCACATTTCGTGCACAATTAACAAAAATGTCCATTTTTAGGTAAACTCAAATCTAATTCATACACACACGAAGGTATATAAAAGTGTGATATTTTCACTTTATATAATTTAGTTATGTTCTTGGTATTGTGGTGAAGTGTCAATTCATTAACCCTCCAAGAAATAATGTATTTTAGTAGTTTCAATACAGGCGCAAAATCTACCATTGAGTTGTACACAGAATTCACCTGTCGTCTCATTTCTTATAAACGCACCTGTAACCACCCATCATGGTAGCCCTGACATTCAGCTACATCCCCATTCATGTACTATTCTATCATGTCTATATTTATTTCCATAACTCGAGATAGGACTGTTTGAATGATTCCACGCATTTTGCTCAAAATACCTAATTTTGGGGCCAAATACCTTATTTTGGGGGACATTTTAAAAGGAGCTGACTATATTCCATCTTGTACTGAACATTCCTATGAATTTATTAGTATAATTGGATTTTCAAAACAATGAGTGCATACAAGCATTTAGATATGTATTCATAATTTGATACAATTCAATGGTTACCATGGTTACAATAAAAAAAGTAGTGCAATGTACTTTTAATTAATAAACATGGTGACACACATGTATTTAGGAATATTATAATCATGTCAAAAATATTGTGTAAGGTACCTATTTTTTGTATTTTGAGATTTGAATAATTCATTAGCTAACTAGCATTTTAGATATCAGCCTGATTGTAAGTTTAAAAGATACATCTTAGCACAGGTAACCATCATACCATGTGTCATTAGTTAACTACTTACAGAACTTGAGATATCTAGTTTATGCATATTTAATTACGCATATATTTTAGGAACCCACATTGCGGATTGCATTTTTGCGAAAATTTGCATTTTCAGGAACCTGATTTTATTCAAGGAACTCTAAGGTTGCCCTCTTTCGAAGAATGATCAACATATCATTTCCTCCAAGACTTAGGCTTAGGTAAAACTGAATACAATTTATACGCTAGTATTAATAATAATCGGTATTTGAGGAAAATGTGATAATTTAAGGTGTGTAAAAAAGTATGAACAAATGCTATAACAAAGCAATTGATAATTTTCTTGGAACTTTTAAACTATAGACTTTGTGTTCTTTTTTTATTTAAATAACAAAATAACACAAAACAATTATGTTCTTTGATGATATCTACGAGGGTTATCCTCACTCATAACATCGCTAATATGAATGTCAGCCTCATGACATTTGTCATAAGTATAGCTCCGAATCATAGCTACACATCTATAGTAGATGATGATTGATATCTGTTTCACTTTATGATATGTACGATCAAAGCCAGAGAGAGATTTTGGACAACGGATACGGAAAATTACCCTAAAGATAAATACATGGTTTTTCGTTTTCTCTCCCTATTGTATGATTAGATATAACAGCCCGATTTAAATACTAAAAACAATGGATGTTTTCTGAATATAATACTGTATTATCATGTATAAATCAGATTGTAAGCAATATTACCCTTTGTAGGCTTGCAAAAAGTATAATCCCAATTCGAATGCATTGCTACACCTCTATAGCATACTGGAATACTGCTATTCAGTCAAATTGTTGTTGTTACAAGTCAAGCCACAGTGATGCCTCGAATGTTAAATCTTAACATGATAGTAATTTTATGAGTTTTCCTTATATGCAACCTTTAGAATAGTCATGCAGGTAGTCAGTGATAGAAAATGATCTCTTCGAGAGACTTGAAATCCCTCCATTTAGTCCAGTATAATGATGAAAAGCAAAAATGACTTTTGCAGCGTTTCTCGAGGGTAGGGTTAAAATTAATAGCTGTCCTGGTCTAGTTCTGGCTAATTAGAGGGTATTTCCCGCCAAGACTGTTATTGTTTCTATTCCGTTCAAGAGATATTCGTAATTTAGACCGGTTTTAATTGACCGATAGGTACGTTTTGTCTCGTAGAATTGTCCAAAAAATTAGCACTAATGAGAAATTTGGCTGTTTTTTATCCGTTTCCGTCGCACTAAATGAACGTTTGGTTTTCACTGCATCTCCAGAAAAGTACAACAAGTACTCAGACCAATTTACTATGAATTTGTAGCTGAGATTCAAAGCTACAACTATGGAATATTTCATACGACTGCATGGCTTATAAAATAGCAAAGTTATGAGGTAGGAGGTAGAACTTATTGAAATACACTATTTCTCTGGTATAAAACAGAGGATTTAAATCCCTTCCCATTCCAGAAAATAGTTACAAAACGTGCCTCTTTCTCTTAGACCGTCCCAGTTCCATTTTTATTTGGATATGTGTTTACAAACGATAAAAAGAAGTACGATAATTATAGGGGGTGAGCCCTAATTTTGTTTTGTAATGTCGCAACATGTAGAACAATTCTTTTTCAGTTTATGAACTAAAAAGATAAAACAATCTCCTGAAGCCATCTTGTGTGACAATATTGAGCTTATTCAATCTTAAATTGATGAAACATTGAAACTAATTCGCGCGAATAGACCAAAAATTGGCAATTTAAGTACTAGGGTATACGCAGTAGTTTGCGTGAGATTGACTTGCAGAACGAAGCGGACGAACGAACACGTGTCACCGTCACCGGTCACCGATGAATCAGGAATAATTATAGATGTAAAAACACAATTTCCTTTCTAAACTAAAACAACTAATAAGTCGAATTTGGAAAATAAGTACTACTTATTGCGCTCAAGTTTTGATTATTCTGAAATAAACTTTCTTTTTTAAAATCCACTACCAGACAATTGTCGCGACGCTAACCTTATCCCACTTCATACATATCTTTTTTAGGTTGGACCTGTTTGTTTCCTTAAATTAAATTACATTATTCTAGTTATTTTCATTAGTTATAATTTAATCTGTTAATGGCGTGCGAATGAATTTGCATACAAAACAGGAAACTTTGTAGAAAAATAAGCATAAAATTGGGCTTAAAAGACAAAATAACGGGGCTAAAAATAAATAAAAATGCGGAAATTTGGGTGACAAAAAATCATGAATTCCTAAAAATAATCAGGAAGATTCTCATGCCTGAATTTAGGCTGCGATGTTTAAACCTGGCATCATTTCGCGAGCGCGGTATTTGAATTCTCCTTTCCTGTACAAGGTGTCAGTTCCGGTTTATTCGTCGCATAGTATGCATGCTGTCTATTCCATCCAGTGATTCGTCGCATAGTATGCATGCTGTCTATTCCATCCAGTGATTCGTCGCATAGTATGCATGCTGTCTATTCCATCCAGTGATTCGTCGCATAGTATGCATGCTGTCTATTCCATCCAGTGATTCGTCGCATAGTATGCATGCTGTCTATTCCATCCAGTGATTCGTCGCATAGTATGCATGCTGTCTATTCCATCCAGTGATTCGTCGCATAGTATGCATGCTGTCTATTCCATCCAGTGATTCGTCGCATAGTATGCATGCTGTCTATTCCATCCAGTGATTCGTCGCATAGTATGCATGCTGTCTATTCCATCCAGTGATTCGTCGCATAGTATGCATGCTGTCTATTCCATCCAGTGATTCGTCGCATAGTATGCATGCTGTCTATTCCATCCAGTGATTCGTCGCATAGTATGCATGCTGTCTATTCCATCCAGTGATACATTTTATAAAATTAGAACGATATCCGATCTAATAATCGACAATCAATGATGTTTCTATACATTTTAGAAATTTGGATTTATGCGCGTTAGTTCTAGGTTTAAATTGTTCTTCATTCGAGTCGCTTAGATGTACATTTCACGTAAGCGATTATAATGAAATAAAATACTCTGTACAGTATATGGGTCATTCTTTAGTAAATATTACATTTCATGTCCCGATACTTTGATATCCTATATCTGGTAATTTCGTCACTTTTAACTACATATTTTTGTGTATTTCTGTTCATAAACACAATCCCCATCAAAACAAAATCATAAAACGCTGGAGAAATATTTGTTTATAGAACATTTGTTCAATTAATGTTTGATGCCAATACCCTACAAAACCCCGTGTCCCGATGGTTACGCGTAAAATTTCCGATTGCCATATTAATTTAGTGGAGGGGATTTTCGTCATCGTTAATGTCAACGTATGTCTAACGTACCACGAACGTACCGGGAACTTATGCAGAACGTATAGCACAGGTTGAGTCCCGGGGGGGGGGGGGGGGGGGGTACTCGGATTTGGTTTGGTCGGGGGTGTGCCGCTGGAGATTCAAAACCCATACCCATTTTTAGGGGTGATTTTGGAAAAATCGGTACCCATTTTTAGGGGTTTTGCTTCATTTTAGACCAAATTTTCGCAAATTATTGGGAAAATAGACCTAATTTTGGCAAATTTTGGCAAATTTTCGCAAAAATAGACAAAAAGTTCGCGAAAATAGACCCATTTGTAAAAAGTGACCCCATTATTAGGGATTTCCAGCACAAAATCATACCCCATAAGTAAAGTAAAGACTCGCGCCGAGCTTCTTAAGCTCGCGCGCGGAGTGCCCATCTCTCTTTCATTAGCGTTTAGGCCAGACTCCCCCATGTAATTTTTGGCTGTGGGGGGTTCGCCACTCCTCCCGCACAGCGAGTCTGTTTTACTTCCCAACATGAATTAATGCCGGTACCCAATTATACACCTGGGTGAAGCGTGGCAAGTGCGGTAAAGTGCCTTGCCCAAGGACACAGCACGCTGGCAGCAACGGGACTCGAACCCACAATCTTTGTATTGTGGAGCGAGAGAGAATCCGTTGGACCACGCATACCCCATGTTTAGGGATTTTGTGCCCAAAAAGCTACCCATTAGAGCGGCACACCCCCGTATACCGTCTCAGGCGAGTACCCCCCCCCCCCGGGGGTTGAGTACGCCGAGAAATTTTGAACATGCTCAATAATTTTTCGCGGGCTCGACGTATTCCAAATTTTCACAGCGTATCACAGCGTGCTCTTAACGTAAACGACGTATCCCCAACTTGGTTGGTTGGTTGGTTCGGTCCTGTCATGACTGGCAGCTCGTGACCTTACAGATACTACGCCACAAATAACGATTTTCAGCATAGGAGTAACAATCAAGGAGAGGGTGTCCAGTAATCAATTTTATTTGGTCAATCCACCGGGAACGAGGTCTGCCTCTCTTGCGCTTCCCTTCAATCATGCCTTGCATGATCATCTTCTCTAGGTTGTTACCCTTGCGACGTGAGATATGGCCGAAGTAACTCAGCATTTGGGTGTTGATAGCATGAAGAAGTCGTTTAGACACCCCTATTTCTTCAATAATACTGGCATTGGTCCTTCTCATTGTCCATACGATACGAAGCATACGCCTCCAACACCACATCTCGAAAGCAGCTATTCTGTTTTTGTCAGCTTTGGGTATGGTCCACGTCTCACATGCATACATGGCAATTGGAAATACAAGGGCTTGGACCAGCCTGGTTTTTGTTGCTCTGGTTATTCCTCTGTCAGCCCAGATCTTGCTTAGGTTGATCATTGCTGATCTAGCCATTGCTAAACGGTGTCTAATCTCTTGGCTGCAACTACCCTCTTTGGTGATCAGGGATCCAAGAAAGTTGAATTTTGAGACCGATTCCACCTCATTACCATCAATTATGAGAGGCTCTCCAACACCATCTGTGCCTATGGACATGATCTTGGTCTTGCTGACATTTAGACGTTAGTCCAAGCTGCTCACTCTCCACCTTGACTTTCTTCAGGAGTTCCGCCATCTCTTCCATATTTGTTGCAAACAGGGTGGTGTCATCAGCATAACGTAGAAGGTGTATTTGGTATCCACCTACTGACAGCCCCCCCCCCCCCCCCCCCCCCTGGCCAATCATCCAATGCACGTCTCATTATAGACTCTGCATAAAGGTTGAAGAGTGCTGGTGAAAGTATGCGCCCTTGACGGACTCCCTGACCTAGAGCAAACTAGTCACTATTTCCTTTCTCAGTGCGCACACAGGCAGCTTGACCATCATACAGATTGCGAATAAGGTGGACGAGGTGGTAAGGGATTCCCATTTCTTGCAGTGCTGTCCACAATGCGGAATATCTCACACAATCAAAGGCCTTAGCGAAGTCTATGAAGAACATGAAGAGCTCCCTCTGGAATTCAAAACATTTTCCCATTATGTGACGTACATTGGCTATCTGATCTCTTGTGCCGCGGCCTTTCCGGAAACCGGCTTGCTCAGCAGGAAGTTCACGTTCAAGATGAGGTCTGAGACGTTCGTTGATGATGTGTAGCAGGATTTTGCTTGCATGTGATATCAGAGCGATAGTGCGATGATTTTGATATTCGCTAGCATCCCCTTTCTTTGGAAGTGTTAGGAAAACTGATCTCTTCCAATCCTCTGGCCATACTCTTGTCTTCCACACAGTATTGCATAGCTTTTGCATAATAACAGCTACAGAATCATCAGCTTGCTTCAGGAGCTCACTTGGAATATCGTCTAGACCAGGTGCCTTTTGACTTTTTAACTTCTTGATGGCTTCCTGGACCTCTGATAGAAGAATATCAGGCTCATCTTCACCTATTGGAGGCAAGGGAAGCCTGTAAGCCATTTGTCTCTTCGGACGCATACAGATTTTCACAGTAGCTTTTCCAACGATCCTTGATTTCGTCACTCTCAGTTAAGACCTTTCCTTGCTCGTCCTTGATGATAGCCAATCTAGTTGTCGTTTTTGAGGTGATGTTTTTATACATCTAAAGAGCTCTCTGCTGTTTTGTGAAAACTGTGATCCTCAAGTTCTTGGCATTGCTGTCGGATATGCTTATTTTTATCTCTCCTAGAATTCAATTGAACCTCACTTGAAAGTATTCTGTATAGGTTACTGCCTTGCAGACCAGCTTCCTTCAATTGGCGTCTTTCATCTGCTAAGTTGATGGTTTCATGTGACAGCCATGATGTGGTCTTTCTCTTATGTTTCTTATGAACATGTTTTTTGGCTGCGCTGAGAATAGAGTTTTTGATGTCCAGCCAGAGTTCATCAGGAGTTGTTTCCTCGTCTCTAACCATCAGTTCTTGAAACAGATTTCTGGTCTCCACTCTGTATTTGTCATCAAGATGCTGCAAATCAAATCTGCAGGGTTTGGGAGCACCTTTGGTCATCTTCAACTTGATTCGAAAATCAGCAATCAGAAGTTGATGGTCACTACCTATATCTGCCCCTGGCAGGGTTTTTGCTATCTTGATAGAAGACTTCCACCTACTGCTAATGAGGATGTAGTCAATCTGGTTTCTTGTGAGGCCGTTTGGTGATATCCAAGTATACTTCCGCCTCGGGTGTTGTTGGAAGATTGTGTTTGTGATATTAAGTCTGTTTGCGACACAGAAATCCACGAGTGTACTACCTCTTTCGTTTCTGCTTCCCAAGCCATGCGGGCCCAAGGCCATGGTTTCGTCTTCGCTTTGAATGCCTTCTCCAACTTTTGCGTTGAAATCACCTGTTATCATGATGATATCTCTCTTCGGAATGCCATCAGGGGTTTCCTGCAGTTGGCTGTAAAAACATTCCAGATCTTCATCAGAGGCTGCGGAGGTTGGTGCATATATTTGAATGACCGAGAGGTTAATAGGCCGAGCTTGGAATCTGATGGAGATGAACCTGTCACTGACTGGGTTGTAGCCCAAGACAAACTTTGAGATGATTTTACTGGTGATGAAAGCTACACCTTTGCTCCCTCCTTTCTCATTTCCTGAGTAGTATATGGTGTGATCATCTGTGGAGAAGTGGCCTTTTCCTGACCAGCGTACTTCAGCAATACTTAGGATGTTCACTTTGCATCTGTTCATCTGTCTGGTCAGAAGCTCCAGAGTGCCAGGCTGTGATAGAGTTCTCACATTCCATGTACCAAATCGTATGACTTTTCTTAACTTAAGATCCTTTCCCATAGTCCTTCCTTCGGCTCCATTCGGTGCGTCATCACAGGACAAGGGTCGGGATTGGTTTTGTTGCCCGTTACTTTCCCCTCTGGGTCCGGAGGTACCACCTTGGTATGCTAAGCTGGTGGCTGGCCATTTCTAAGTTTCGTCATCATAGGTTATCTATCCCCAACTTACCCCTAACTTATATCAGCGTACACCGACGGATTTTCGATATTTTCGCATACGTTGGCATATATACGTTCATGCGATACGCCATTGTGTGACAGGGCCTAAAGGCGTTGACATACGCTGACATACGTTAGACATATGTTGACATACGCTGACATAAGTTAGAGGTTGGACCTGTTGGTTTCGTTTTATTTTAATAATTTATCCTTCTAGATATTTTAATTGGTAACACTTGTCCCGCCGTGTACGAAACTCCATTTCTACAGCGGCATAAGTTAAGCATACGTTGGTCATACGCTCGCATACGCTGTGATACGCTATGATAAGTTTGTTATAAGTTAGTGATACGCTATCAATACGTTAGTCATACACTATGTATACGTTCAATACGCTATGGATACGCTATGGATACGTCCATTCCAACACCGATGTCGACTTTTCCTATGCAATTCGTTGGGAAGTTGGACGTTCTTGGACGTTCTTGGACAATTTTCGAGCTATTTTTTGTATACGTCGGCATACGTTCAGGCCATACGCCATGGTGTTGAACGCCATCGTATTGAACGTATACATAGCGTATGACTAACGTATTGATAGCGTATCACTAACTTATAACAAACTTATGACAGCGTATTATAGCGTATTCGAGCGTATGACCAACGTATGCTTAACGTATTCGTAGCGTATGTCTGCCGTGTTCGTCGTATCCTTAGCGTATCCTCGGCGTACAACGAACACGTGACTTATGCCGCTGTAGAAATTTAGTTTCGTACACGGCGGGACAAGTGTTGCCAATTCAAGTAAACGCGGCCTAAATGATAACTATTAAAATATCTAGAAGGATATATTATTAAAGTAAAAGGAAACCAACAGGTCCAACCTATAACTTACAAGTAACATACCTCTAACGTATGTCAGCGTATGTCAACGTATGTCTAACGTATGTCAGCGTATGTAAACTTATGTCTAACATACCACGAACTTATGCAGAACGTATAGCACAGGTTGAGTACGCCGAGAAATTTTGAACATGTTCAATAATTTTTCGCGGGCTCGACGTATTCGAAATTTTCACAGCGTATCACAGCGTGCTCTTAACGTAAGCGACGTATCCCCAACTTACCACTAACTTATATCAGCGTACACCAACGTACACCAACGTATTTTTCGATATTTCGCATATGTTGGCATACGTTCAGGCGATACGCCATGGTGTGACAGGGCCTTTAATATCATATAGCATGTATGGTAAAGACGAGATTTTTTTCTGATCGACAAATGTATAATTTAATATTTTCATGCTGGAGCTATTATAGTTAAGAACGTATTTATTACCCTCGTAAGTTCCTTTTTTGTTGACCGTATCTTACGAGCGAATGACAAACTAACACGAATGTACAGCCACATTTCCAAAACGTCGGGCCTTTTAGATAGGCCTATACGGACTAAAATCTAAATATAACCACTTAGAATATTTTTGACTCAATCTTCACTACATGCTCGGGATCAAATTATTACAAACCCTGATCTAAAAACGATCATGGAAATAGATTCATCTGAAATGTCACTAATATACGTACGTGTACTTATAATCTCAGGATTTACAATATGAAAAGTTCTGATGCTTGAGATACTGTTAATGATACATGGAATGATAAACAACCAATGTTACGCTATGTTTGGCTTCACTATATTTTTTCAATGAAGGGAATATTTTCTGTTATCAATTCTGCAATATTGTATTATTTCTAGAAATATTATGATAATTTTGTTTTCCTTGCGCCATTCGTTATATTTTATATGTATACACTCTGCATGCACCGTTGAGTCACGTTTTGCATATGGTCAGGCCCGTAACTAGGGGGGGGGGGGGCGGGGGGGGGGGGGGGGGGCGGACGCCCCCCCCCCCCCAAATCTGAAAAAGTCCTTTTTTTTGGTACCAATATACCTTTTTTTTGGTACCAATGTACCTTTTTTGGGTACCAATGTACCTTTTTTGGGTACGAATGTACCTTTTTTTGTTACTAATGTACCTTTTTTGGTGTGAAAACGCCCCCACCCACCCCAATTTTCCGAAAAACGCCCCATTTTCAATTATGTAAAGCGTTTTTTCGGGCCGTTTTGGAGTAAAACATGTCCTAACCCCCCCCCCCCCGCTCTCAAAATTGTCTTATATGACCAAAAAAAATTGGGGGCAACCTTTTACGATTTTTTGGGTACCAATGTACCTTTTCAAAAAAATACGCCCCCCCCCCTAAAAAAATCCTGCTTACGGGCCTGCATATGGTTACGAAATACGATCAAAGATCATAAAAATATGTGTGCTACCAGTAATACAGGGTGTCCCAAAAGTCTATGCACGTTTTTGAAGAGTCATATCTCATAAAATATAAATCATATGGTATGAATTTAACCATATTTTGATAGACGAGATTTGGGAAATTAATTTGATACCAAACACAACCCTATTGGTGAACCCACAACATTATAAAACTGGTTGACAGTCATTGGCCGTGTGCCAGACCAATCCATACTAAAGTACCACACACACACACTGTTGCTAAAGGTGCGCATAAATTAACGGTATGAAAGCAACGTTGCGCATTAGTCACAGTTCACTGCTTACCTTGCAACATTAATGTTATTTAATACCAAACTCGGTCACTCACAACATAAATAAACGTAGTAGACAACATTGCACAGCAAAAGTCTTCATTCAAGATGGTTTACAGCATAGATAAGCGAATACAAATTGTATGGTTCTACGCTGAAACACATTCAGTTCAACTTATTCAACAAAAGTTCAGAAAACATTTCAAAGCGCACCAGGAATAATATCCATTCTGAAGTTGGTGGCCCGGTTGGTGGATACATTTTTGAACACAGGAACATATTCTAAATGGGTAAAACAACCTTCGGTGAGGCCTTCAAGCAGCATTAAAATAATCCGCTAAGTTTAAATTTTAACATGTTTGACAGCTGTGTGATGTGTGTGTTCACTTTTCTGTTACGTTATTCAATTGTTTAGGTCTGTGTTTTTGCATTAGCACACGTCTTTGTATACATGGAAAACATTTAAATTAGATTTCACTATAGAAACGAAAATTATGTGTGATATAGTTTGTTATTATGATGATATCACTGTAATGTAAAATTCTGAATATTACAATTGACGGATCACTTTCCGTGTAACCAACTCTACCCGTATTTTTGTTAATCTCAATAGGTATGGATTTATGAACTTCATTCCTCCAAAGAATAACATTACATTTTTGCAGTAATACATATTTTACTTCTAGGGTGGCATTACAAACAGATGTTACTCCAATGTTTGGTATCAAAATTATTTCCCACATCTCCTCTTTCTAAATATGTATTCATATTTTCAATACGACTTATATTTTGTGAAATACAAAGCTTCAAAGTCGTGCATAGACTTTTGGGACACCCTGTAGTTACGACTATAATTCTAAACCATAATTACCAGGTGCTTGCACTTGTATCAATACCTATCATAATCATTTATAATTTATATAATTTTTGCAATAATGTAATAAAATTATCTATCTCGAAAATGTGCAGAAGGCTACTTAAAAATAATGCCGGCTAATCCGTAATGGCGTGAGAATTTCAGTGATTTAGTAGGTTTTGTTTGTTTGTCTTTTTGTTTCTTTTGTCCATTTATTTGATTATTTGTATTTATTTGTGTGTAATAGCTGTCACTTGTGTTTTATGGGTTTGACCGGTCACAATTACATTTGTTTTGAAAAAGGTGATTAAAAATGGAGCGGCACCGGTTGCTGTCACATGTGTTTTATGGGTTTACCAGTGTTTTGTTTTGAAAGGTTTAGTCATGTCATCCTAAACATAGAGCCTAATGTTTTGTTTTGGTCATTGTGGCATGTCATGGATCGACTACAATGAAACATGACCAATATATCCACTGTAAACAGAGTGTCTGTAGCACTCAAATCATTACCTTGAGCGTACAATATTAGATAATCAAACCTCGGGCTTCGCCCTCGGTGATTATCTGTCATATGTCGTGAATTGGTGTATCAAAATAAGGTGGACTTGTCACACATATTAAAATAATTGTGATAAGATATCAATTGATTTTTAAAGTAAATTACCTATTGAATTAAGTAGGGTGTAATTTTGTTGCTAAATATGTCCTCTTTTAAATAAAAAATTCCCAGTTCATTACGATAAATTAAGGAGCTGGACCGTTAAATGCGCATGTAGTCATGGATGGACTAGGTGGGGGTGCTGCAGGTATGTGGGGGGGGGGGGGGGGGGGGGGGGGCTGTCATAGAGTTTACACACAAAACGGTCAAAATAGTGTCTTCTTTAAAGTCTTATATATTGAAAACTTTAACTCATATAGGCATCACATACTGCACAGGCATTACAATCAATAACACACATATCTGATAATATATCATTTGTTACCAAAAATCTAATTAATTAATTGCTTAATTAAGTGCTAATTAGTTAATTTTGAAAGTGAATTTAACAGATTTCCGTGTGTTAAAACGTATTTAAGTAATAATATTCCACATCGGTTATCAGATTAAATGTTGTTTCTGAACTTACTATAATTGATTGCAACAATTATATTGACCACCCTGTATATTAAATTGTTGTCAACTAAATTCTGCTATAATTGTCTTTCTTCATCTATATAACCCAATGGTTCAAAACATAATTACTGCCGCAAAACTCAAAATATAATTTATTTTGTCTCTAAAGCATTATTTTTCATTATTCTATATACATGACTTTGGCCACCCTGTATATTTTAACGGAGGACCGGTGGTCGATTTACTTATGATCTGAAAGCCCTATATCCTGCCTTTTTTCTGATCCCCCCCTCCATTTTTCCAACCCCACCAAGGTATTTATGAACACTCCCTTATAGGGGTAAAATTGTTAGTGGTCAACAATGAACCACTCAAATTAATTGATAAAACGATGATCATACTATTTTATATATTGATATACTTATAAATAGAAAGCGTGCGTGAGGTATCATGCTTTTGTTATAATACAAACTCACAGGCTCCGTCGTCACGGCATGACAATATTGTTTATACCGGTTGCTATGGTGATGGATAAGAGAAATCGATCATCTTGAACTTGAACGTCGTTTTGCAGGTGCAGTGCATGCCAGTGCAGTTGTATGGCTCGTTATAAATGATATAATATCAAATCAATAATTCTATTTTTATGTATCATAATAATATAATTATAATATGAAATTAGGCATAGCACATTTCGTGCACAATTAACAAAAAATCCCATTTTTAGGTAAACTCAAATATAATTCATACACGAACGCGTGGCGGGAAAAAAAAAAGATAAACAAGGAAAGAGGAACAGACAAGAAAGGCGGGGAGCAGGGGAGCGACGATACCGCGGATGCGGAACTACGAGGAGATTCCTATGAGACATTGCTAGAATTATTACTACTGGCGTCGGACCCGTGACTCAGACCTGGTTTGAGATATATACATATTAACCAGTGTGGCTGTATAACGTTGTCTTACACAACCGGATTGACATTGCACCGACTTCCTGGTCTCGTCCTCCGGCGTAGCAAGACCTCTACCGATCATCGCCATGAATGTCAACCGTCGGGTGGAACCCTCGTCCTCCGGCTTGTAAAGACCGGGATAAAGACATTCACTGAGCATCGCCGTGCGTGGATGCCAACCGTCTGGTGGACCTCTCATCTTCCGGTCATCGCCGTGGACCATCGGACAGAACTCTCAGGAAACAGTCAACGGAACATCAAGACCTTCTCAGAACCGATAAGTGCACGCGTAACAATAACTTATCCAGTTATCACTGGCGTCGCGTTCGCGTATATTTGTGTTGCCAATAATGTCATAATACATATAATATGTCGTGTCTAGGATATTAAAGTGCTGTTAATCCAGTTTGTCTCTTATTACGTATTTCACTTGAATGCATGCTAACTCGGCTTGTGACAATAATCATGTCAAAAATATTGTGTAAGGTACCTAATTTTTGTATATTTGAGATTTGAATAATTAATTAGCTAATTATCATTTTAGATATCGAACTGATTGTAAGTTTAAAAGATACATCTTAGCACAGGTAACCATCATACCATGTGTCATTAGTTAACTACTTACAGAACTTCAGGAATTCCACATTGCGGATTGATTTTTTGCGAAAATGTGCATTTTCAGGAACCTGATTTTATTCAAGGAACTCTAAGGTTGCCCTCTTTCGAAAAATGATCAAAATATAATTTCCCCCAAGACTTAGGCTTAGGTAAAACTGAATACAATGTATACGCTAGTATTAATAATAATCGGTATTTGAGGAAAATGTGATGATTTAAGGTGTGTAAAAAAGTATGAACAAATGCTATAACAAAGCAATTGATAATTTTCTTGGAACTTTTAAACTATAGACTTTTTATTTTAATTTTATTTAAATAACAAAATAACACAATACAATTATGTTCTTTGATGATATCTACGAGGGTTTTCCTCACTCATAACATCGCTAATATGAATGTCAGCCTCATGACATTTGTCATAATTATAGCTCCGAATCATAGCTACACATCTATAGTAAATGATAATTGATATCTGTTTCACTTTATGATATGTACGATCAAAGCCAGAGAGAGATTTTGGACAACGGACACGGAAAATTACCCTAAAGATGAATACATGATTTTTCGTTTTCTCTTATTGAAATACACCATTTCCCTGGTATGAAACAGAGGATTTAAATCACTTCCCATTCCAGAAAATGGTTACAAAACGTGCCTTTTTCTCTTAGACCGTCCCAGTTCCATTTTTATTTGGATATGTGTTTACAAACGATAAAAAGAAGTACGATAATTATAGGTGACTAGCGGGCACCAGCGCTTCGCGCTGGACCCGCTAGAAGATTTCACGGGGAATAAGTAAACAAAGCGTAAGAAAATTTGATACAATAATATCAAGAACATGTCCTATACATGTATACATAATCCAGACGGGGCCCTAAATAATCCGAATATCGCAGGTGCTTTTGATAATCCAGGTTATACATATACATTGCCTTAATCTAGGTAGGCCTACGTTCGTGTTTCCAGATACCTATGTAGGCCTCCCATGAGACCTGAAATGCAGGTACCCGTTGTCCCATTATATCCAGGGACCCCATAGGCCTAAGCCCTACCCCCTAATCCAGTTACCCCAGGTGCCCTTAATAATGCACTGGATACCACATAATCAAGGTAGGCCCACTGCAGTGTGCCGTTATCTCGAGATACCCAGGTGCCCTTACTTTATCATAGTCAAGTAAATTAAACGCGGGTGCCGAAGATAGCGGACAGTAAAAGTCATATCACAATAGGCAGAGGTCAGTAATATCAAAGCGTTATAAATGTTTATATAAATATCAATCAAGAGTATGTCCTTAAATAATTCAGGTACTAAGGTGCCCTTGATATAATGTAAGTAACATGGTGCCCTTAATACACCATGAGCCTAGGCCCAATGTGCTCTTAAATAACACAGATACCCAAGATCTTAATCCGAGTAGGCCTACTCCATCAACGTGTTCTTAATTCTTAATACCCCCACTCCTGTCAGCGCATGTCTCTACCTATTTTGTACCCCAAATAATAAAAAGTTGAATTTTAATGTCAAAATTGAAAGTTACTTAAAATTAGCTTTTAAATGTCCCCCCCCCCTGATTCTTTTATTGCCCTGTCACCCCGTTTTCCTCCTTTAAAGGTATATTATGTGATCTTTCCATGGAACGCCCTCAACATCGAAAAAAAATTGAAAGCAGATTTTCTTGCAGATTTACATTTCTGATCATAAATCGTACATACATTCCAAGTTACAGGGCGATACGATTCTTAATTACTTCAAAATCATGGTTTTAGAGTGAAAATAAACTGTCGGATATCCGACAACTTATTTTATTCTAGTCTAAATTCACTCTAAAATCATGATTTTGAGGTAATTAGGAATCGTATCGCTCTGTAACTTGGAATATATGTACGATTTATGATCAGAAATGTAACTTATCTGCAAGAAAATCTACTTTCTAAAAAAATCACGAATAGAGGGCGCTCTCTGGAAAAGATCACATAATATGCTTTTAACATATGGTGCTGGTGCAAGTGTCGCCACTGCCCATATGCACATACTGTATCCAGGTAATTCAGTAGGCCTACGTTCTGAGCGTTATAGTTTTATAGTCGGTCGTTTAGTGTTATGGTTGGCGGAGTCTATCATCAAGATCACTTGTACCATTCCACGCTTGTACTTGAGCACAATGTGTGCCATCCGGGTTTTGTTTGGCCTATTTACATTAAATACATTATTCCTCCAATAGGCATGTGGGGCCTTAACGTATAGTATATGTAGTCCCTTTATAATGTTTGCTGTGTTCTATAAAGCCTCCCGAGATACTACCTGAGTGTACACCCTTAAAATCCAGTTATCACAGGTGGCCCACCTGCGCATAGTATATCCAGGTAATTTGAGACACGTTTTATAGTGAACCCCGTAATCCAGATACCACGGATGCCCTGAATAATCCAGACACTCTATAATAATCATGATAATGTACCACACGTTCCGTTTATCCAGATGCCCCATGTGCCCTTATATCCAGATTATCAAGTAAGGGAAGTGCGGAGAGGAGGAGGTGGCTTTAGGGTACACTATTAGAAAAAGGGTGCTTCAGAGGGGTTCTTGGCTGTCCCGTATAATGGTTTAAAGGTTCTTTGATTTTAAAGGCCCCAAAAGGTTCTGTAGAGAACCTTTAGAGGTTCGAAAGACCAATGTTTGCCCATATTTTGCCTATTTTGAACCTTAAAATGGTTATTTTTGGAACCTTTTAAGGTGATATAAAGGGTTCCATACGGGACAGCCAAGAACCCCTGACGCCTGAAGCATCCTTTTTCTAAGAGTGTACGGACTGCCTGCTTTCACTCTGCTCCGTTACAATGTGCACGGTTTGCGCCACAAACGCGTACATTTTTGTCTGCGTCATTACGTGTGCGCCGAACCGCGTGCGCCACTGTTAAACGCGGTCGCGCAGCACAACATAGAAACGGTTGACATGGTACTGCCAGTTTCTTTATCGTTAGCAAACGTCGCATTCATCTATGTTACTAATGTGAAAGTGTCACTTTAAGATCTGTGTAAGAGTTTTTGTTTACATTTAGAAAATGTCGTGAAATATTTTTATTTGTCGGACGTATAAATGCTTGTTACTATGCGATCTTTAAGAATAACAAACAGCCGCATATACAGAAATGTAGCTATATCCCTGAAGAAAATATTTTGGGTGAAGACCATATGTCATCACTCACTCCGAAAACCACAATTTGTGTCCGAACAGTAGCTACCCGAGTAAAATAAATTCAACATTTTGGATTTTCACATGTGATCCTTTCTGCGCATGTCTGAAAACGGGAAAAACGGGTATTGAACTATCTAATTAGCTCGTGTATTAGAGGCGCAATTACCACGCTTTTTCAGTTGAAGAGGGACGCGAGTGCAAAATTATTATTGAACTATCTAATCAGGCGAGGGACCGAAAATTAGTATATAGATGAGCCCTAATTTTAGTTATATAATGTCGCAACATGTAGAACAATTCTTTTTCAGTTTGTGATAAAACACTCTCCCGAAGCCATCTTGTGTGACAATATTGAGCTTATTCAATCTTAAATTGATGAAACATTGAAACTAATTCGCGCGAATAGCCCAAAAATTGGCAATTTTAACTCCAAGAGACATGGGAAGTACTAGGGTACACGCAGTAGTTTGCGTGAGATTGACTTGCAGAACGAAGCGGACGAACGAACACGTGTCACTGGTCACCGATGAATCAGGAAAATTATAGATGTAAAAACACAATTTTTTCTAAACTAAAACAACTAATAAGTCGAATTTGGAAAATAAGTACTACTTATTGCGCTCAAGTTTTGATTATTCTGAAATAAACTTTTTTTTAAATACGCTACCAGACAATTGTCGCGACGCTAACCTTATCCCACGTCATACATTTTTTTTATAGGTTGGACCTGTTTGTTTCCTTAAATTAAATTACATTATTCTAGGTATTTTCATTAGTTATAATTTAATGGCATGCGAATGAATTTGCATACAAAACAGGAAACTTTGCTGCGTAAAAGTAGAAAAATAAGCATGACATTGGGCTTAAAAGACAAAATAACGGGGCTAAAAATAAATAAAAATGCGGAAATTTGGGTGACAAAAAATCAGGAATTCCTGAATAATCAGGAAGATTCTCATGCCTGAATTTAGGCTGCAATGTTTAAACCTAGCAACATTTCGCGAGCGCGGTATTTGAATTCTCCTTTCCTGTACACCGCGGTGTCAGTTCCGGTTTATTCGTCGCATAGTATGCATGCTGTCTATTCCATCCATTGATACATTTTATAAAATTAAGACGTTATCCGGTCTAATAATCGACAACCAATGATGTTTCTATACATTTTAGAAATTCGGATTCATGCGCGTTAGTTCTAGGTTTAAATTGTTCTTCATTCGAGACGCTTAGATGTACATTTCACGTAAGCGATTATAATGAAATAAAATACTCTGTATATGGGTCATTCTTTAGTAAATGTTACATTTAATGTCCCGATACTTTGATATCCTATATCTGGTAATTTCGTCACTCTTAACTACATATTTTTGTGTATTTCTGTTCATAAACATAATCCCCATCATAACTAAATCATAAAACGCTGGAGAATTATTTGTTTATAGAACATTTGTTCAATGTTTGATTCCAATACCCTACAAAACCCCGTGTCCCGATGGTTACGCGTAAAATGTCCGATTGCCATATTAATTTGGTGGAGGGGATTTCGTTGTGGAGGGGTCATCGTTAATGTCAACGTATGTCTAACGTACCACGAACGTACCGGGAACTTATGCAGAACGTATAGCACAGCTTGAGTACACGCTCAATAATTTTCGCGGGCTCGACGTATTCCAAATTTTCACAGCGTATCACAGCGTGCTCTTAAAGGAAAGCGGTCATGGTGAGGAAAAGAACCGCTGACGGCGATTGTTTGTCCATCTAAACCTTAGCTAATAACTAATACATCACTTATATCACACGATAGAAAATGCGTTCAATCAAATGAAGGATGGTTGATTGAGCGCGCCGTTCACATTGGGTTAAGAGATTGTTGTAGAGTCGCACACAATACCGCTTGCATGTAAACATACGTAGAACAATTACAGACTGCGCCAATGTCCAACTTGTTTAGATTCAAATAGTCGCCGCGCGCTGTTCAATTTTCGTTATAATCCTCACCATGACCGCTTCCCTTTAACGTAAACGACGTATCCCCAACTTACCCCTAATGCGCCCCTCACATGTATCCGTGTGAGCTGGGCGGCCCCTTACCGTGTGAAAAATGAGTGCGGACGGCGGCACACACGGTGGGCCGTTTCCCGTCCGTTGAACACGTTCAGGGGAATTTGCCGGCCACCGGAGTTTTGAACATGCTCAAAACTCCTGGCGGGTGAGTAAAAGCGGCGGCGAACGATGAGAGCCCGGTATGAAGATGGTATAAGGACGGCGCACCCGTTCCGCGCTCATTCGCAGGGCGGTGATGGAGGGTGGTGGACGTCGACCATCTTAGCAACGGGCTGCGAATGGCCGCATGCAGCTGGTGATTTTCACTCTAACGAGAGTTAAAATCACTCTGAAAAGAGTGGAAATCACTCTTAAAAGAGTGAAAATCACTCTTAAAAGAGTGGAAATCACTCTTAAAAGAGTGAACTTCACTTCTTAGAAGAGCCGTCCCTCCTAGAGCTCTCGAAAGAGTGATGTTTAGCTCTTTTACATTTAGAGAGTATTATAGATGTTGGTCGTACGAATTCTGGAATGCAAATGAAGCGGCGAGCTTGAGCGCTCAGCTTTAAAAGGGCGGTTTGATGATGTAATCAAGACGTTTCGGCCGGTACTTAGGCTTTCCGACCGGTTAGGAACCGGTATGGAGGTGGTATGCACACGGTGAGGACACGGTGAGAATGGTAAGCTAGACCTGTATGAAGCCGGTGAGCCCGGTACCAGGCCGGTGAGAACCCGGTACAGACCCGGTGTAGAGCGGTATGGACCGAGGACCGGTAAGGAGGTGTTATGCACCCGGTGAGAACTGTAAGCTAGCTACGTATGAGGACAGTGAGCCCGGTATTAGGCCGGTGAGGACCCGCATAGACCCGGTATACAACGGTATGGACCCCGTGACCACCAACAAAAATCAATGCGCCCGTTAACATTTTTTACTGATTGTTTGGACTCTGTTGTTTCTCTATTAGACGGTAAGGTGGCCGCCTACCATTACCGCCCTGCGAACGGGCGCGAAACGGGTGCGCCGTCTTTATACCGTCCTGAAACCGGGCTCTCACCGTTTGCCGCCGCTTTTACTCACCCGGCAGGAGTTTTGAGAACGGTCAAACTTCCTGCCGGGCGCGGATGGCCGGCAATGTCCCCGGCAACGTGTTCAACGGACGGGAAACGGCCCACCGTGTGACATCACCGTGTGCCGCCGTCTGCACCAATTTTGTCACACGATAATGGACCGGCCAGCTCACACGGATACATGTGAGTAATACAGAGATTCCCGGAATGTGAGTGAAGCGGCGAGCTTGAGCGCTTAGCTTATACAGGGCAGTTTGATGACGTTATCAAGGCAGTTCGGTCGGGGACCCAAGCGTTTCGGCCGGTGAGGACCTGGTGAGGAGGTGGTATGAGCCCGGTTCCAGGCCGATAAGGACCCGGTATAGAACAGTATGAACCCGGTGACAAATAAATATCAATGCGGCCGTTGACATTTTTTTGCTGATTGTTCACCGTGTTGGACTGTTTTTCTATAAGACGATAAGGGGTCGTCCAGCATACATGTGAGGGGCCCATAACTTATATCACCGTACACCAACGGATTTTCGATATTTTCGCATAATTTGGCATATATACGTTCATGCGATACGCCATTGTGTGACAGGGCCTAAAGGCGTTGACATACGCTGACATACGTTATACATATGTTGACATACGCTGACATAAGTTAGAGGTTGGACCTGTTGGTTTCGTTTTATTTTAATAATTTATCCTTCTAGATATTTTAATAGTTATCATTTAGGCCGCGTTTACTTTAACTGGTAACACTTGTCCCGCCGTGTACGAAACTCCATTTCTACAGCGGCATAGGTTAAGCATACGTTGGTCATACGCTCGCATACGCTGTGATAAGTTTGTTATAAGTTAGTGATACGCTATCAATACGTTAGTCATACGCTATGTATACGCTCAATACGCTATTATATGGATACGCTATGGATACGTCCATTCCAACACCGATGTCGAATTTTCCTATGCAATTCGTTGGGAAGTTGGACGTTCTTGGACGTTCTTGGACTCTGCCAATTTTCGAGCTATTTTTTGTATACGTCGGCATACGCTCAGGCCATACGCCATGGTGTGACAGGGCTTTTATCCATAGCGTATTGAACGTATACATAGCGTATGACTAACGTATTGATAGCGTATCACTAACTTATAACATATGACAGCGTATTGCGTATTGATAGCGTATCACTAACTTATAACATATGACAGCGTATTACAGCGTATTCGAGCGTATGACCAACGTATGCTTAACGTATTCGTAGCGTATGTCTGCCGTGTTCGTCGTATCCTTAGCGTATCCTCTCGGCGTACAACGAACACGTGACTTATGCCGCTGTAGAATTGAGTTTCGTACACGGCGGGCAAGTGTTGCCAGTTCAAGTAAACGCGGCCTAAATGATAACTATTAAAATATCTAGAAGGATATATCATTAAAGTAAAAGGAAACCAACAGGTTCAACCTATAAATTACGAGTAACGTACCTCTAACGTATATCAGCGTATGTCAACGTATGTCTAACGTATGTCAGCGTATGTAAACTTATGTCTAACGTACCACGAACTTATCGGGAACTTATGCAGAACGTATTAAGCACACGTTGAGTACGCCGAGAAATTTTGAACATGCTCAATAATTTTTCGCGGACTCGACGTGTTCCAAATTTTCACAGCGTATCACAACGTGCTCTTAACGTAAAACGACGTATCCCCAACTTACCACTAACTTGTATCAGCATACGTTTCCCCGTCAGCCTACGTTCATCAACGTATACCAACTTACGAGTAACGTACGAGTAACGTACCACTAACGTATGTCAGCGTATATTTAACGTACCGCAAACTTACCGGGAACTTATGCAGAACGTATTAAGCACACGTTGAGTACGTCGAGAAAGTTTTGAGCATGCTCAATATTTTTTCGCGGGCTCTACGTGTTCCAAATTGTCACAGCGTATCACAGCGTGCTCTTAACGTAAACGACGTATCCCCAACGTACCCCTAACTTATATCAGCGTACACCAACGTACACCAACGTATTTTTCGATATTTCACATACGTTGGCATACGTTGAGGCGATACGTTATGGTGTGACAGGGCCTTTAATATGTGACAGGGCCTTTTAGATAGGCCTATACGGACTAAAATATAATCACTTAGAATATTTTTGACTCAGTCTTTACTACATGGCTCGGGATCAAAATATTACAAACACTGATCTCAAAACGATCATGGAAATAGATTAATCTGAAATGTCACTATAATAATTAATATGTGTACGTGTACATATAATCTCAGGATTTACAATATGAAAAGTTCTGATGCTTGAGATACTGTTATTGATACATGGAATGACAAACAACCAATGTTACGTTATGTTTGTCATCACTATATTTTGTCAATGAAGGGAATATTTTCTGTTATCAATTCTGCAATATTGTATTATTTCTAGAAATATTATGATAATTTTGTTTTCCTTGCGCCTTTCGTTATATTTTATTTGTATACACTCTGCATGCACCGTTGAGTCACGTTTTGCATATGGTTACGAAATACGATCAAAGATAATAAAAATATGTGTGCTACCAGTAATAGTTACGACTATAATTCCAAACTGTAATTACCAGGTGCTGCCACTTGTATCGATACCTATCATAATCATTTATAATTTATATAATTTTTGCAATAATGTAATAAAATTATCTATCTCGAAAATGTGTAGAAGGCTACTTAAAAAAAATGCCGGCTAATCCGTAATGGCGTGAGAATTTCAGTGATTTAGTAGGTTTTGTTTGTTTGTTCGTTTATTTGTTTGTTTGTCTTTTTGTTTCATTTGTTCATTTGTCCATTTATTTGTATTTATTTGTGTGTTAAGTTGTTCGATCATTCAGGATCACATTTTGGTTCGTTCTGTTAGGACATGTGTGTCTATATGTGGCAGCCGTTGACGGCTGAAATATCTGTTTTGCTCTTTTTTGTTTTAAAATAACATATTTATTGAAATGTATTCTACTTTTAAATCATTAGAGATTTCGAATATTTTACGCAGTAATGTGCATGAAGGTCATTGGATCCGTGCCTACTCTAAAACCGAGCCCCTCTCCTCTACCTCTACAAATCCTCCCCAGCTATGCCACTGAAGAGATTATGGTTGTCAATGAAAAGGTGACACTATTGCGCATATAACATAACAAACACACCCAAAACAGATAATTCAGAAACGATACAAAAGATGCTACAGACGTAATTCTAATTTTGATAATCTAAATTAATACTCACTCTAATACCACTGGCCTCTTTAAGTTAAATCACACAAAATGACACAAGATATTTCTCCTTAAATCCAGGCTATCAGTAAGTTTGAGGACACATTAATCCATTGACGGCATTTTCACTCCTGTAATCCAGCGCTGAGATATTTATTCCGCAGGTAAATTTGAAGACAATTCTATCATAAAATGCCTGCCTTTCATAAATTGATGTCACCAGAGTTATTACACCACCAGAACGGAAGGTTCTCTGTGTCTATGGCTCCACCAGGTGTATGCGTACCTGCGTTTGAATCATAAAAATCGTTAAATGAACCACCAAAAAACCCCACATCATAGTCACAGAAAAGCGAGCGCGTAGCAACGAATTGTACCGGTTGGTATAGCAACAGTTGGGATCAGCAGATGATTGAATACCTGTATCTGAAATACAATTAGGAACAGCGGAGACAAATTGTAAGCATAATAGCTGTATTTTGGATGTACAATTTGATACGCATAAACATGAAATGAAGGCTATAAATATACGTCGTGGGAATGCAAGGATGCAAGTGACATTTTGTTCATTTTTGTTAACTTATTAATTGCTTTAAAAGAGCTTAATCATTATTTAATTCCAATTTCAAGGCTGGTAAAACGTTTTAAAATGTATGGATTTGCTTATATTTTCATAAATAAAGTAATATCTCAATTTCGCCGAAAATGTCACTTATGACGTTCTGTCTTCACCACAACAAAATAGCATTAATTACGATTAATTGATGGATACAGCCAAAAGGGCTTACAAACTGTTATGCAAGGACAGCTGAGAGGTGTTTTTTCGTTAAATGATCAATTATATATATATATATATATATATATATTTAATCAAATACAATGATTAGCTTGGATCTCTGCTTTGTAGAGCATCATCGTCATCATCATTATCATCATTATTCGGCTGCATAGCAAGCAGGCGTTCACAAGTTTCTTCCCTGCACAACGGTCTTGAGCAAGAGTGACTATCGTTCTTGGACCATGTCTTCATTGATTGTCCCCTAGTGAAAGTCCCAGGTCTTCTTTATAGGGCACAATATACAAACAAGTATATATCACAATGGTTTTCCTAAATGACTTATATAACCATTTATTAGGATAGACACATGGAAAATCTGTGTAAATTGCACAATGGTTTGTCCTAAATGACCAAGCTATACACATTTTATTATTCAAATACTTTAATTTACCTTAACAGATAACTATCGTATGTTGATGGTATTTGTGAACTAGTTGATATTGGATTTTATTTGACCCTTGACCCATGACTGTAAATAGAACAGATACAGATCATTTCCCGGGTCACTGACCTTTTGGAACCTTTCATTCAAAATCGGTGGCTTATACTTAAAAATGAGAAAAAATGAATACATTTCGAACAAATCAAATTAAATGCGAGGAAAATCATTTGCATTTAGGGAACAGTTACTCGATAAAATTATCGCTTTTGCGTCGAGGCTTGGTGCGTGTTTTATCGAGATTGATTTGAAAAGAGTGACACGTATCAAGCAGCAAGTTATGAGTTATCGAGTAGCATAATGTCCCTTTTATTTATTGTCCCATTTTATCGAGTACAATACAGTATCGATACCAGTCGCGATATGCTTGTCCCTTTTGTAGGAACGAATTCCCGAATCACAGATGGTAGTTAACATAAAAGTCGTAATACTTTACTGCAGCGCGTATCGTTGTTTCGGCTATGAACAAAACTGCAACCAATTCCCTACAGTAGGGGAATATTATTACTATAAATTCAGCAGCCAATCGACCACATAACAAATAATTAAAAATATCAAACAAACAAACAAAACAAACACTAAACCCCCCAAAACACAAACAAACAAAACCGAACAAAACAACAACAAAGATGCGTCTGTGAGTTTTATCAATAACACTGTCGAAACTTTCGGACACAATGAATGATGCAACCTTGAGCGAGGGAGACTTATCAAACACTCGGCGAGAAATAGACATATACAGGGTGTCTCAAAAAATCCGTGCATGTGTTTACCCAACTTATTGACCAGGAACTTCTAGAATCTGGTGTAACAATTGTATACATATTGATAGACTAAACGCTTAACTTTCATATGCCGTTTATTTAATCTGATATGGTTTTGTCAATCTTGAGATATGACCAATTAACTAAAGCTACCTAAAATCGACGTTGTAGGTTACCACCCACTATAAAAAAAATCCAATCAGAAATGCAGAGTATGCTTATTTGGGTACTATGGTATAGCTATTATAGGTTCCCTCTATCCAAACATACCAAAACAAGTACAAACATCCCACGCATGACGTTACAATGACGTCACCAAACATGGCCGACCTCAAAATCCCGCCGTATTTGCTGGCCAGTGAAATATAGGCCAACATAGAAATCTTCGCAAAAAAGTTCCAAATATCGGAATTTCACCCGGTGTTTTGCTTATAAGTGAGGAAAATGGTGTTTCTAACATAGGCTTATGCTATTATATTCAGGACCATACAATTAAAATATTTTTCAAAATGGCGAATAAAAAAAATCGTAAGGTGGCAACCACCTACCCTACTATTTGACTTTGACGGCTTACCCTCCACCGGGTAAGGTGGCACCCTCTATTTGTTTTCGTCAAAATGAACGCAGGGGATGTAAACGAGATCACCTAGACGCCTTAGGTCACTGTTCTTCGCGTTTTAGCGCAATCGGCGACCACCCTCCCTTAGGAGGACGAGGGTTTTAATGCTTTAAAGCATTCTTTCTGTAAAAGAGGCACAACGTCGATTTTAGGTAGCTTTAGTTAATTGATCATAACTCAGGGTTGACAAAACCAAATTAGATGAAATAACGGCATATGAAAGCTAAGCGTTTAGTCTATCAATATGTATACAATTGTTACACCAAATTCTAGAAGATCATGGTCAATAAGTTGGGTAAACACGTGCACGATTTTTTAGTTTCTGGCTGTAATCATGTATTGTTACCGATTGTAACACACCTAACGCAGTGTGCTATTGTGTGAGTGGAACTATGATGTACGTAGCCAGGTAATACCCAAATTTTAGAAATATGTAACATAAATAGATTACCAGATATCAGAGCAGATTTCTAACAATTTCTGAAGCCTGCACTAATGCATGCAGTGTGCATGCAGTGTGCGTGAGTTGTTGTAGCTACAGTAGATTCATAAATGATGGCCGATCGGTTATTGACTTGGACATATTCCATTTAACGTCAGGCAATAACGGCATTGTTTAGATGTTTGGTTTCGCTGCGATATATTATGGACTTCAAAGCGTTGAAGCCACTCATCTTACCAAAATATTATACGTCCATGCATGAATTTCAACTATACCTAAGCATATAATAAACGCGCTTGGTGAGGAATCATCCATCTTGCTCTATTAACTCAACTTAACTAAATGTGGTGGAGCTGTAGTTTAGGTGTTATTTGAAAGCCCATATATCTATCTACATTGCGTGAATAAATGGAGAAAGTGTACTTTTGGTCCTGTGCTATTATCATCCGATACTGGAATACCTAGTATCGCTCGATACTGGTACCAAGTCAGTTGTACAGTATCGGACGATACTGGCACATATAAAATGTTCCAGTATCGGGCAATACTGGAACACAACTGTGTCCCAGTATCGTTTAATACTGGGACAAATCACTATTGGTAGCATGTATATCAGTATCGCCCGATACTGGAACATAAAAATGTTCCAGTATCGATCGATACTGGCAACTTTTATGTTCCAGTATTGGATGATACTGGTATACATGTATCTGGGACCTAAAGTATACTTTTCCTACATATTCTATAAATCTCTGTTTCAACAAACGCGTCAACTATTGTGTAATAACTGAAAAGATTGCGTTGCCCTTGGTGTTCTCCCTATTCGCTACACAGTAAACTTGCCCTAATTCATCGGTTTTATAAATTACTATAATAAAAAAAACCATTCAACCTATGATAGCAAAAGAGTACATTTTTGAAAAGCTCTCAAATACGGGAATTCAAAAATGTAGTTTAAATCAGGGTAGGGTTCATACCCAAAAATGTTGGTTGTAAACGCTAAATAATATGAAACGTTCGGGCTCATTCACTTCCCGTATAGTATTTATCTTATTTATTTAAGTAACATTTAACAACCATATATGTTCTAATCGGTAATATCATGAGTAAATTATGATTGGGATAGGGATAAATATATAATTGAGCTTTAATCAAAATATGAAAATCATTTATAGTGTCAATCATGTTAGGTCATTTCTAAACGGCAATGGCATATTTGGATTCCTTATGAAATATCTGTTCAGAAAATTTATACTTTATATGGGATAGAGCAAGTAGTTATTGCTTCAGAATTGTGTCATCGATGACGACAGGCTGATACCATTTCACTTTTCTGTTCAATAATTTACCTCAGACAGTGAGTATTGGACCCGCGAGGACTCGGGTGCGTTGCGAGTCATGTGACTTTTGTCCAGGACAAACACTTTAGAGGAACACATCCTTTAAAGTTCTACCAATTCTTTTCAATCAATAACACGGAAAATACCAAATACATGTTGAACGACCCGAACAAATGGACGTCAATGAAGAGTTAGGAATGCATGACAATAGACTTAAGTGATTAGATATGCCCTTTACATTTGAAATAAGAAATAGTTAGAAACATAAATGTTTGAGCTACCCCAGGAAGGGTTCTGATTTGAATTCTTTATCATTCTCGGTCGGTTCTAAAACAAAGTAAGACAAAATTTATTTCAAAAAAGTTAGAATATTTATCAAAAATATGACGGACTAGTTGATTGGCTCAATTCATAGATATGAAAGAGCTTTTTGTAGAGCTATATAAAATAATGCCCGCCCTGCCGAGATAATAACAAGACTCTTAGCACCCCATGGTAAATGGTGGTTTGGCTTTCAAAAATCACGGCTATGTCTAGAGCTATCGGTTAGGTATCGAATTAGCGTAGTGAACATACATTGTCATCGGATAAGTTTGCATAATATTGGGGACCTAATATTCATCAAACGTTCGCAGACGAGGATACTTTTCGAATGCGTGTATTTATCCCACTAACTCGAATCTCATTACTACGGAGCGTTTAAAGTGCCATTAGATGGCTACATAATTATCTTGACAAGTCGACATATTATCAACGTTATGTTGAAATAGTCACATATCTTTTCTCACATTCTTGACTTAAACAGTTTTATTAGTCGTCATGATGATATAGACTATCTTGTCAAGTTGACTTTACAAAACATAGATGTCGTCATGGCGAGATAGGTTAACTTGAAGAGTCAACTTCACAAAAAGTAAATATCGTCATGGTGAGATAGATTATCTCGTCAAGTCGACTTCACAAAAAGTAGATGTTGTCATGGTAAGATAGATTAACTTGCCAAGTTGACTTAATAAAAAGTGAATGTCGTCATGGCAATATAGACTTTCTCGTCAAGTCGACTTCACAAAAAGTATATGTCGTCATGGTGAGATAGATTATCTTGTCAAGTCGACTTCACAAAAAGTAGATGTTGTCATGGTGAGATAGATTATCTTGTCAAGTTGACTTTACAAAACATAGATGTCGTCATGGCGAGATAGGTTAACTTGAAAAGTCAACTCCACAAAAAGTAGATGACGTCATGGTGAAATAAATTATCTCATTAAGTCGACTTCACAAAAAGTAGATGTTGTCATGGTAAGATAGATTATCTTGCCAAGTTAACTTCATAAAAAGTTTTATGTTGTCATGGCAATATAGACTTTCTCGTCAAGTCGACTTCACAAAAAGTAGATGTCGTCATGGTGAGATAGATTATCTCGTCAAGTCGACTTCAAAAAGGACGATATCGTCATGGTGAGATAGATTATCTTGCCAAGTTGACTTCATTATCTCGTCGAGTCGACTTCACAAAAGTAGATGTTGTCATGGTGAGATAAGATTTTCTTGCCAAGTTGACTTCATAACAACTGAATGTCGTCATGGTGAGATAGATTATCTTGCCAAGTTGACTTCATAAAAAGTGAATGTCGACTTGGCGAGATAATTTATCTTGTCATGTCAACATTCAATTTTTGATAAGTCGACATGGCGAGATAATTTATCTCGCCATTTCAATATTCAATTTTTGATAAGTCCACTTGGCGGGATAATTTATCTTGCCATGTCAACATCCAACTTTTGCTAATTCGACTTGGCCAGATATATTATCTTATCATGTCGACATAACCGTGATTAAGTTGACATGACGAGATAAATTATCTTGATATCAAGTCGGATGGCACTTAGTAATAATCTCGTCAAATGATAATTGGCGTCAACCGTTTTTATGCACGTGCACCATCACCACCATCTTGCTTTACACGAACCAACTAAACCACGATGGGCGACTCCGATTGCACCATGAGCCTGTCCGAGGGTGAAAAACCTGCTGAAGATGTGCCTAGCAAGACAAAGCAATGCACAATTCTTTTGGAAGGGAAGATAGCGAACAGGGTATTGTATTGCACGTCAAACCCAATTTCGACTCTTTGTAAAGCTGACTTGGCAAGATAATATATCTCGACATGACGACATCTATTTTTATGAAGTTGACTTGACAAGATAGTTTATCTCGCCATGGCGACATGTCAAGATCATGTATCTCGCCATGACTACATCTTCTTTTTGCCAAGTCGACTTGACAAGATAACCTATCTTGACATGACGACATCCACTTTTTGTGAAGTCAAGTTGACAAGTTAATTTATCTTAACATGACGACATCCGCATTTTGTGAAATCGTCTTGTCAAAACAATTTATTTTGCCATGACAACATGCTCTTTTTGTTAAGTTGACTTGACAAGAAAATGTATCGTCCAATGACGACTTCTCCTTGTTGGGAAGTCGACATGTCAAGATCACATATCTCTTCATGACAACATCTACTTTTTGCAAAGCCGACTTGGAAAGATAACCTATCTTGAAATAACGACATCCACGTTTTGGGAAGTTGACTTGACAAGATAATTTATCTCACCATGACGACATCCACTTTTTATGAAATCAACATGTCCAGATACTTTATCTCACCATGACGACATCATCTTTCGCAGAAGTCAACTTGGCAAGATAATCTATCTCACCATGACGACATCTACTTTTTGTGAAGTCGACTTGACGAGATAATCTATCTCACCATGACGACATATACTTTTTGTGAAGTCGACTTGACGAGAAAGTCTAAATTGCCATGACGACATTCACTTTTTATTAAGTCAACTTGGCAAGTTAATCTATCTTACCATAAAAACATCTACTTTTTGTGAAGTCGACTTGACGAGATAATCTATCTCACCATGACGACATTTACTTTGCATGACGACATTCACTTTTTATTAAGTCAACTTGGCAAGATAATCTATCTCACCATGACAACATCTACTTTTTGTGAAGTCGACTTGACGATAAAGTCTAAATTGCCATGACGACATTCACTTTTTATTAAGTCAACTTGGCAAGTTAATCTATCTTACCATAAAAACATCTACTTTTTGTGAAGTCGACTTGACGAGATAATCTATCTCACCATGACGACATTTACTTTTTGTGAAGTCGACTCAACGAGATATTGTATCTCAACATGACGACATCTACTTTTTGTGAAGTTGACTCTTCAAGTCAACCTATCTCGCCATGACGACATCTATGTTTTATAAAGTCAACTTGACAAGATAGTCTACACATCATGACGACTAATAAAACTGTTTAAGTCAAGAATGTGAGAAAAAATATGTGACTATCTCAACATAACGTTGATAATATGTCGACTTGTCAAGATAATTATGTAGCCATCTAATCATGGCACATTAAACGCTCCGTACATTACTGATTGGTTAATTCGATCACGTGTGTTCGAAAAACGCGTACGTGAATTAATACTATACATAATGGCGAAATCGGTCAATCGTAAACGTTATGTAATTTGACTTCCTTTGAAAAGTGTTGGGTTTGTAACGTAAGAGGTCAATACTTGGTTTTCAGTTGTGGCTACGAAGGATCCACACATTTATAATATTAATCTACAAATGTAGTGGTCTATTATAGTCTATTTGGCCATCACGAGACAGTGACGTAACTGCGTATTCTAGTAATTGCAGCACATAACGCGCGTGCCTCTCTCTCTCGAGCCGCTGGCGTATACAAACGAGCGTTCAAAGACGGAAGATACATACGCGTGCGTTAATGCTGCGCCTGTTAAGTAACGTCACTGTCCAGAGGAAGCCAAATAGAGCCTAAAGACGATGTATCCTATTGATCTCAGGAAATTGACAGAAGGTGATGTCAGGCGAGGATACAAAAAATATTGCAGTATGGTATCTTTTCTCTTCTCTCGTCAGTTAATAAACTGCAATTTTCTTTCTGTGTAGACAGGTATTGCAGTATTGTGTTCGTATTTGCATCACTGAGTATGTTATTAATCTCATACTCATCTAAACCTAATCCAACTAAAGACATCAAAAAAAGTAACGCGGCTGTTGTAAAAGCACCTATAATTTTAAAATTGTTACTCATATTCTAAAAATGAAAATACCAGGAGACGAACAATTTAATTACGGTGATTTTGACACCTTGTTTGTTAAAATCGATAAAGTATTGTTGTCGCGGTATGTGCTTACAGATGAAAAGTGCCATTTCCATTGTTGCATTAACTCCTATTGATCTCTCTGATTCAGCGTGAAGATAATAGGGGGAATTTTGATAGTTTGTCCATGGCGATGACCTGTCCTGTCTGTCTTTTCGGACCTTCTGAGCATTTGGAGTTTTAAATTCATCCTTTTTAATTGTAAAGAAGTACGCCTGTCATCCCCATTAAATTTGTCCCGGATTATGCTAATCAAGTTTACAGCACAACAAGAACAGCTAATCAAAATTCCCGCTATAATATCTTCACGTTGAATCAGAAAGTTCAATAGGAGTTAATGCAACAATGGAAATGGCACTTTTTATCTGTAAGCATGCACATACCGCGACAACTATACTTTATCGATTTTAACAAACAAGGTGTCAAAATCACCGTAATTAAATTGTCCGTCTCCTGGTGTTCTCATTTTTAGAATATGAGTAACAATTTTAAAATTATAGGTGCTTTTACAACAGCCGCGTTACTTTTTTTGATGTCTTTAGTTGGCGATTATTGGATCCTGGACTCATTTGCTACTAAGATCCTATGCAACATTGCACATCTCATTTCACACTCTTCATCTTCATCTTGACCGGTCTGGTGCCCTCTCGTAAATAGGAGATGCGATACGCTTGGTACTGTTTGATGAGAATTTATTTGAGCATAGCGCCATCTTTGAAATAAAACATATTTTATTGTCAATTTTTCCAGCACAATCTGTAGTTGAGGGCCGTTTGCTATAAACGCGGCGATTGAGTAACTGCATTTTGCATTTGTTAGCGTAGATAGCCATCAAATTTCATATTACACAGAATAATGTTTTTGATTTTTTTTTAACGTTTCCACAGTGCATGGAGCACTCATGCTTTAATCATTTACAAAATAACATAACATAATTATAATATATTACTAAGGATAGTCATTTTTGTTATTATTGATAAGTTACATGGCTCAATCAGAATGTATCCTGCACCACCAAATATCGTTAACCTTAGCTAAGTGACTCACGATCTTCAATGATACATGACGCTCTCAGTTGAGTAGACAAACAAACAAATACAATATATTTTAATAAAGATAGAAAACTAATTTAAATGTTCAGACACGTTTATAATTCGTTCCATTGTTCTGTATTTGTGATTGGAATCTTCTGGGTTTTTTAAAATTATCTAGTATATCATTAAGTTTTTTAACTTCTAAATAAAACAAATGGAATATGGGAATCTCTTTTGGGGTTTCGTTATATATCATGCGAAACTTATATAGTGTATAACATGCAAGAATGATTATAACATTAGCTATATCAAATTCAGAGTTATTTATTCTCCAGCCACAAATTACGTATTCAAGGGATATTCTAAAAGAATCATATTTAAGAGTTCTCAAACATGTTGTTATCTGTTTCCAAAAGGAATTATTCTTGATACATGAGACAAAAAATGTGTATAATCGTCAAGTTGATTACAGAAAATACATTTGTCTGATTCGATTAATTTCCATTTAAAGTGACCGATCTTGTTTAGAATTCAATTCTTAATTTTAAACATGAATATATTATACCAGTCATTTCTTGGTGTCAGCTTTTGTTCCCAATATTTAATACATTTTGCTTGTTGTTTATCTTGATTCAACATCATATAAATGTTATTCGAACTTAAAGGTATATGACCCGATCACTTTTTTGGGGCTATGATTTTTTTTTCACATCAAGATATTTTGGTATCAGAAGAATCCCCATATTTTTCTCATTATGTCTGTAAAATATTAGGGGCCAGAAATGTTTCATTTGGAAATGATAGGCTAAAATGTGGTGAATTACTGCCAAAGGTGGTTAACTACCAGCCAGTCTGTGTACTACTCAAAATCAATGGGCACATGTATGTCTTTTGACCTTGCGCTTCTAAAAATAGAACCATTGGAGTTATGCAACTCAAACTTTGGAATGCAACAATTTTAAGGATGACCTTTAATGTAAAATAGAAAACATCAAGTTGAAAATCGGGTCATCTACCTTTAACATAGAATCATGTACATTTTGGTCATTTATTTAAAAAAATGTATTATTAAAACTTTTTACACCATCTTAGATCTCCTTTTTGATCCTGTCTTTTCAACGTTTAGGTATTGACGTTATCAGCTTGTGTAGATTAAACATGTTAAAAGGACATTTTATAATATTCTCGAGTTCTCTCAAGTTTACAAATCTATTCTCAACAATAATATCACTTAAATAATATATATGAGCGTGTATCCATTAACGGAAAAACATCACTTTACCGTCATTTCTTACATTATCATTACCTCATAACATACATGTAGCATTGTTTAAAGTATTCTTATTACGTTTATTTTGCAAATAATACCATGATTCTAATAGATCGTGATAAAAAGATGGTAATTTACCTTTAGTTATTTCATAAACATCTTCACGTTTACAGTTGAGATCAAGTAAAAAGGATAATCCACCAAGTGGATCAAACCATTGTCTCACAACTCGTTTCCAAGTGGCATCTTCATTCTGGTCAAGTAATCTTGAAATCCATTTAATCTTTAGAGCTAGTATGTGATATTCTTTAATTAGGCATATTTAAGCCACCATGTCCCATATATCTACAGAATAATGTTAATAGTAAAAAATGATTTCGTTATACGTATGAGCAGTTTCAAGTACGATTATATTTAAAGGTTCGTGCCCGTTGCTAGTCCGTATTTTCTATCCAGTTGTTAGATTGGAAAAACAAATTGAACTTCGTCTACTCTTAATTATTACCTGCTTCCTCGGTGTCTCAAAAAGAGAACCATAGAATATTTTTATGATGAATGAGGGCGACGGGACGTGAAGACACAGACTATAATCAAAACAAATAATCGTCAATCTTAGCGTCACGATATGATCAGGGTCCCAAGCGCCTGGAGCGCATGCTTGGAATGCAGTGCAACGCAAGACCTCGTTCGACCTTTAGAAGAGCGCGAGTGCTCAGATCATGATGCTATGATCGTCAATTATTTGTTTTGATTATAGCAATGCGTACGCGCCTAATTATCGCATTTGAGAAAGAAATATGTTGACGGTGTAACACAAATGAAACATTGATTACTATCACTGGAGTTGATTTCCCTTCCACACTCCAACGGCGGTTTTAAGATTACATTTTGTTTTTACATGCCCCGTTATTTTAGAGAATAAAGTTATTGTTTCCAGACCGTGCCCGTGTTATATGGTCTGATATACATACAGACTGTAACAAAAATATAAATTGTAATTTCTGTTGCGATTTTATATGTCATGCAAAGGGAATTTTCTTTAATACCAAATTGATCAAGCGCTGTAACTTTTGAACTATTAATGTGATATAAATAAAAGTATATATTTTTGGAATGGAAAATGAGTCAGAAAATCCATCAAAAAAGGTATTAAAATGTCACTACATTTTTTGATTATTTTGAATTTGGCTCAAAAGTTTTCGGACAACGTAACAAAATCAGCTTTGCATACAAAATGCCAAAATTGCACTAAAATCATCTAACGACACTTTTCTAGGATCGTTTATTGTTGTTGTGCATAACAATGTTTGGATTTTACAATTTTGGCCACAGGAACCTTCATTCAACAGAGTAGGGGTACTGCGCCGCCAGAACCTACGACATAGCTATTTTAATAAAGAACGTTCCGTGGTGGCTTTCCAGATGCCATTACACTTTCGTTACGAAAAATTCAATCACCGGGTCAATATATTATTGCTAGTTCCCTCGATCTAAGTTTCTGGGATCAGACATGTTAAATGGCGTACGAGTTTTATTTCAGATGACAGTTTTAATCGATCAATTTGGGATCAAAGACTTCTAAACATATTTGGCGAATGTGTTTCTAAAAAAACCGACTGTGGAGTTTATGAGTGGTAACGGTTGTAGTGTGTAAATGACAAGAATAATGTAGGTCGTTTGATAACCTCTCGAAATGAAAATAGAAATAGCTAAAGTGTCTGCTCTAAAATCATCGGCTTCAGTCAGCTTCAACCTGGATTAATCATGAAATACCCATCAATCAAGAAAATACGGGTTAGTAGAGTTGTATTGACAACCTAGCTAGTGTATGTGATAAGATGACAAACAGGTTTTACTAATTAGCTTAGCCTGTTTAAGGTGGGCATGTACTCGTATAGTGAGGGATGTGATACGCACGTTCCTTTATTGGTAAGTCATCCAGGGAATCATCAGTAGACCAGCCAAATAGAATAATAAGGGGGGGGGGGGGGGGGTGACAAAAATAGGACATGTTCAACATAAAAAGACCATTTTGGATGCATCTTTGTGTATTTTGTGTTATCAATATCTTTGATCAGTGTATTATCCACCAGTAATCAGGTCGACCTGATTAAAGGGAGTACAAATGGGCACTTCTCTCAGTTTTGTAGTTTTATTTGCCACAATGACTATATCACATCTTGGAATTTGCAGTTACAAAATTCGCACTGCACAAGGAAGTGTCGATCGAGTGTCGTTTTTCCAACACTTGGATTAACATGTAAGAAAAAAATGTCGATCGAGTGTCGTTTTTCCAACACCTGGATTAACATGGAAGAAACCGAACTGTAAAAATACATCGTAGAATAAACGTTTCCAAATGGGCTATTCCAGATTCCAAATGCACACCAACCACTGCCCAAGGGATTTGGCAGCGCTGCTTCCGACACCATATGATCAGCGTCGTGCTACCCGTTCTAGTGTATCAATGCCAATTTATGCTCTTTCACTGCCGACTGCCAGAACTCACTGCTTAGACAGAAGCTTCCTTCAAACAGCTATTTCCTTATCACAGTCTTCCAGACACCTTCTCTACAACTCTTAACTTGGCTAAGACTACAATATTCTTTAATGACACCCTTTAATCAAGTCCGTGCAACACCTGACTGTTACATTAGCATGGTAGTCATGGTTCATGTGTAGGTTAATGTTTGGTTGGGGAGATGGTGGATGGTCCTGTAAATCATGAAGCCAGCTGGGCTAATGATACGGCCTCGCCCCAACAGGCGACGACAGGCAGCTCCTAGTTCCCAAGTTTGTAAGTTCTCTTGATGCTCATGACCTCCAGATATTTTTTCTTTTATTTACATTTTGATGTCATGATGTTTGTGCTTTTATCTTATTCTTATGTCACTTTCATTGGCATTTTTAACCCCTGCCCATTTGTGTTTCTTGTATTCAGAGCTCTTTGTAGAGAGTTATCAGTTTGATATATAATCACTCAGTTCATTAACCTTGTTAATTTCTGTTGGGCTATTTTTCATATTGGCTCTTCATATACAAAAAGGAAGAAAAGAAGAAAAGAAAATAACATTTGCATTCCCTTTAGAGGGGTTCGGAATTCCACTTTTTAGATTTCAGTGATCATTGAAAATCCAGACAATATCTATCCTACATAAACTCTCCCTATAGAGGGTTTCGGAAATTCAGACTTTTACTTTTTCGGTTTGAATGATCACCGGAAATCCAGAAAATGTGTTATTAAATTACGTTGTAATTGAAGGGAGGTATTTCTACATTTTCTGGTATTGTCGAGAAAGATGAACAAAATATCGGTGATACTCAGCATTAAACACCACTACCTTAGCTAAGATTAACCAAGAATAATACCATTGCTTCACTAAAATATAGGTCAGTGATAAACCTGTTTGAAACAATTACACGTTTGTGTTTACACAGATCTAGACAACAGGTGCTGGATTATAGGAGAGCCCGTAGAAGTGAAACGCAGATAAAACAAAACGAAGAAAAACAACGTCTAGCCAAATATCGGCTAATGCCTCTGTATCCGCACTTTCCTGGTTTAGTGTTTACTTACGCTAAGGCCATGGAAAACAGTCAGTGTTGTACGGGCCCGACCGAGTATTTCCCAACAATCTATATATATATAAAATTATCGCTACTCTGAGTTTCATGGACAATCCCATACGGTCATTTTGTCCAATCGTCAGGCAAATAGATCGCCTGACGATTGGACAAAATGACCGTATGGGATTGTCCATGAAACTCAGAGTAGCGATAATATTCCGGAAGGTCTATACCTCTGAATTTTTTGAATTTGTATACGCTCTACCGTTTACGGTATTGAGCACTCTATTCAAATGTCGTAGTCTAACCAGAAATGGTTGTCAATAATAATTATATATATATATTTAGAGACATTTCTGTTGTTTAAAATGTGTGAAATATGTCTTAAATTGCCTAAAAAATAACCAAAATATAAGAACAATTTATAGTGTCCTGTCGTTTACCGAGCTCGTTCCCCCCGCTCTCAAAAAATAATAATCCGAACACCCCCCGCTCTCAAATAACTAATAATTCCGGACCCCGATATGTCCCGAAATTTGTGGGGAAAAAAAGAAGCCCCGACCTACCGCCCTACCTGAGAGGTCCGTTTGCCCGTACAACAGGTTTTTTGCACGTGGCCTAATGTAGACAGATTTTCTCCCCACTGAAATCTTCTTTGCCAACCAAATGCTCTACTACAATCTCCGGTATAGATCCACTAATATAAACCCTCGCAATGCTACATCATAATTGCAATGTACACCATATAAGACAGGTCATTCTTGTCTCGTGCTAAGAGGTAATTTGGGGAGTGATAAATACATTTTGAGAAACTAAAAATGTTTCAACTATTTTAAGGTTAAAATTAGCAAGTAGTTTTTAAAAGCCAAGAATATAAAAGAAATATGTGCATTTTTAAAAGATTTCTATTCAGTGTAAAATATAATAATTGGGAGTTGCGATGGTGTTGTGCTTAAACATTTGAGTGCAACACCATCATGCATAAGTGTATAGTAGGACATTTATTTCAAGTTATAAAACTTTAAATTTTCCACTGTAAAGGTTAAATAATCACCAAGAAAAAAATTGCACGATAGCTTTGTCTTTCAGGTATTGTTGTTTTAGTGTGCTACAGTATCGTAGGTGCTGCAAATGGTATTGCATTAGTGGAATATCAGCACCTTCCTGCGCCTACGATATATTATAATTCTTAGTATTATTAGTATTATTAGTATTACTATTATTATTATCATCATTTTTTTTACCACAAAGTTGGGTACACATCTTTTGTAAACGAGACCATACTTCACCATGATAACCATAAAGGACACTAGTTCAAATGTTGTGTTTTAAGCAAATCGATAACAACAAGCAGAACCTCTATTGGCGGACGAATGTGGAAGTAACAGACATGGGACGAATGGAATAAGTTGGTTGAATCGTCTATGCAACGATAACGTTTAAGAAATGTGTAAACTATATGACATATGACGATAATAATTGTAAAATAAAAAGCAACATTATCTCTGTATGCTCCCGAAGGTATTCTGTATATTAAACATGGCATTAGTGTAGTAGAGGACACCTGAACTATATAGGGATTAAATGAATAAATATCAACAAATATAAACATGCTAAAGTATTTTTTTCACATGAACAACCTTCAAACATTCCAAATCTGTTTTTGAGAGAAAACTGGCGAAAATCACTCTTTTTCTCGATCACATTCGAACCCAGAGATCGCACATTCAATTCTGATCGGACATTCAATTCTCCCAATATGGACAGCCAATAGGAACAGGTCAACAATACTGCCTCAACTTTTCAACCAATCAGAGATCGCGTAAAAAAATTGTTGGGCTCGAGAATTTAAACCAAGATGGCGGCCTCAGCTGTTTTCATGCACGATTTATCGATTTTATTTCACTTTTTTGACATCGATCCTGACAAAATATGAACATTTTCTTATTATTTTCTTGCAACGGATTGTAAACTAAATCCAATCATGTGAGTTTTTACATTTGTAATCACGTTTTTAAGTTTCAAAATGAACTTTTACTGCATACAAATCGTGGCGAAATGGTTGTTTTTCATGGAACATTTGAAGCTTGTTGTTTTACCCCGTAATTTCCCTCAATACTCAAAGCCCTGCCCTCTTTCCAAAATTTAAACCTGGTACCATAGAAGGCTGGGGAGCTTTTTAAGCTTCTTAAACTTGTTTTGATGCTTTAGAATGATAACAAAGTTACTTTTAAATCCCTATATAACTCAGGTGTTCCCTCCTAAACTAATGCCTTAAACACGATCACCGATATCTAATCAAAACAAGAATGTATTTTTCCGAAAACCCCCAAATGAGTTAACATACACTATTGAAGCAATAATTCTCCTGTTTTTCTAGCTCCTAAATGTGCCCTATTTATCTTAGGTTTCGTTTAAAATGTTTCTCCGTTATTGCTGTCAACTCCCCTGTTACATTATAAACGACGATAGTCTTTCCTTGACGTATTGATGAATTCCCAATTACTGAAATATATCTGTAATAACACTAGCTTTGTAAAGAACACAATCAATTGTGTGTAATAATATTGTTTTATTTGGAAAAAGGAATATTGTGTGTGCTTTCCTCGTCTGCTAAACAGGCTATTAGTGCTCTACATTCGTTCTTTTCAACGTTTGCTATTAGAATACGGATTTATTTGATCGAAAATTGATACAATTCATATACAATATGACTTTGACTGAGCCTCTAGTTTAATCCGAATCCACCGTTCATTAAAAAGCATTATAAAGCGTCTCTCAGTTAACAGATAATGTTAGATGGGATTCGCCCAAATTTGCAATCTGCAATCCGCTTTGGGTTAAGACATAAATAAGTACTAGGAGTAGCAGTGAATCAATTTTTTTTGTCCTCTATAGGGGGGGGGGGGGGGGGGGGGGGGGGGGGGGGGGGTGGGGGGGGGGGGGGTCATTATTATTTATTATCTGGAATAGCCCAATGATAACACACACATGTCATGAATTACAAACCTGAAGAAAAATCCAGTCGCTTTAAGTTCAAGAATAGTTCAAGTATAGATGACGTAACCTGTGACGTAATGCCCGGCGGTATGCGTGCGCACTTACAGGGAATGTGCTTTTTAAGTTAAATTTACACTTGATTGATCATTACTTACGATGTAGAATAGTGCAGTAGTCATGGTCTGCATCCCTAGCACAATGAGAGACAAGGCACTAAATGTGGTTGCCCGGCAGTATGCGTACGCATCATAAGGGCAGGTGTTTTTTAAAATTGGCGCTCAGTGATGAGTTATTTTGCTTTTGAATAGTACGTATGCAGTAGTCATGGACTGGTACCTCTAGCTGTAGCATGTCTTCAGACCAAGCGCTAATAAATTTGTAAACACTACTGTTGTAAACAACGGTCACATCATTTATAGGAAAGCAAATAATATGATGAAGAATGATATGATGCTACTAGGTGCGCCCTCTATATACAAACACATGGCAGAAGAAGGACTGGACGTCCATGTAAATTGATTTAAGATGAGATATTCAAGACATATTTTACTCAATTTTTAAAATTTTCAAGGATGTTAGACATCTGTTTTATGTTACCTCCTAGTGCTTTCCTCTTAAAGTCTAGCTACTGTAAATCAAAATGAATGTGTTTATTGCCCCACCCAACCACAGCAATATTAATATTGAGATCCTGTGCAATGACATCTGCTTGAATATGATGGATAGGTTAAATTGAGAGAAAATACTTTTAAAAGGAGTAAGTGACGTTTTATAAGATTGTCCAATTTTCACTACACAGTTAAAGGGACATTAAGTGGTGTTAACATTTTTAAATTTTTAAAACATTACTTCAGAATTCAAGATGAACATTAAAAATTGCCATTATTATTGTTTCTACTAACAAAAACACAGCAAAACTTGATTAAAACCATACCATCGCTATTTATTGACAAAACGCCCTCTATGCAAATCTGGTTCGCGGTATTTATCAGGCGTAACTGCCGCGGGATACTTTCTGACGTAAAATGCTGATCGGGCCCGATCAGCATTTTTTGAATCGATGTTTTTTTTGTACACAGAGGTTCGCGGTATTTATCACGCGTACTGCCGGAAGATACTTTCTGACGTAAAATGCTGATCGGGCCCGATCAGCATTTTTTGAATCGATGTTTTTTTTGTACACAGAGGTTCGCGGTATTTATCACGCGTACTGCCGGAAGATACTTTCTGACGTAAAATGCTGATCGGGCTCGATCAGCATTTTTTGAATCAACGTTTTTTTTTGTACACAGAGGGCTGATTTTTCTTAATCCTCATAGGTGTAAGCTCATACATGTAATACAATTGTATAAATATACTAATCCTAGTGTTTATTATAATTGAGGGCGCAGCCTTCAACACATCTCTTAGTGCCCCTTTAAGCGCCATGATGAAAAATAGGATCAGCTTAAAAACGTTGTCACATTTTTCTTGTTTTCAGTAAAATTCGTTCATTTATTAGAAGATGAAGTAAAATGATATAATCTTTGAACGAAGAATGACAATCTATTCTAATGGTTTAATGCACACATCAAGGTCAAAGACGGTTTCAATCCATGAAGATATACAAAATTCAAGATGTAAAAGAAGACTGTCACTTATGTTAATGTTATTTAAATAGCAAACCTAACGTGTAGACTGAATCCAAATTAAATGTCACAAACTACTGTTAAAATTAATCATGGAAATTGCATCTCGACACGCATAATCCTGCAATAATTGACAAATGAAAAAAGAAAAGTGACACATTCATCGCTGTCTTTATTCATAGTTATTCGTAAACATGATTACAAATTGAACACGAGCGCAACATTGGCTTATGCTGTTAACTGGATGTCATGGAGAACATCTTCTCGAAAGTAATTGGTGTTGTGGTAATATCATTTGTTTATTTTGTATAACCATAGATCTTGAATAGAGGGATAATCCTCACCATTGCAATGTCGTGTTGAAATACTATGTCCGTTTCGCTTACACCTGTATGACTCGAATGTTTGAAAAGCGCGGTAATCATTACGGGTATGGACAGTACATGTATATTGTGGAAACTACATATCTGATAAGCTATCAGCTGGTTGGGATGCATTGAAAATAGTTTGATAAAAGTAGCTATAATTTATAACATATTATATTAATACACATATTCGATGCGATTGATAGTTTTATTTCACTATTATTTAACTCATTACTGTTAACCTCGAACCCATGAGCGCGATGGATAATAATCACATTTTTTTTCTTCAAATAGATACGTTTAATATATTTAACGCGTCTGGGAACGAGAGTGATTTTTGTATGCGTTGAGCTATCTCGATCCGAAACATACATACATAGCTTCAAAAGAAAATACCCACTTGTTCATCACTGTCTTGATAATCTATGGTATAACGATATCGCGATAAAAAAAATATATGTGAGAACGGAAATGAGCCAACATCCAAAAATATCCACGCCAATGAGCCAACACCCGAAACATCCTTCCGCGGCAAAAAAGTATGTTAGAAAGGAAATGAGCCAACGCCCAAAATATCCTTCCCTATTGTAACAGCGTAGTGAGGCTAACAGATTCATAACCAACTTCCAGCCTCTACCACAACAAACGTACGTTATGGGCCCCTCACATGTATCCGTGTGAGCTGGGCGGCCCCTTACCGTGTGAAAAATGGGTACGGACTGCGGCACACACGGTGGGCCGTTTCCCGTCCGTTGAACACGTTCAGGGGACTTTGCCGGCAACCGGAGTTTTGAACATGCTCAAAACTCCTGGCGGGTGAGTAAAAGCGGCGGCGAACGATGAGAGCTCGGTATGAAGACGGTATAAGGACGGCGCACCCATTCGCACCCATTTCGCACCCGTTTGGCGCCCATTCGCAGGGCGGTGATGGACGGTGATGGGCGTCGACCATCTTAGCGACGGGCTGCGAATGGCCGTATGCAGCCTGGTAACCGTTCGCGGAACGGACTCTCAGCAGGTATGTTGCAACTCTCTAAATGTAAAAGAGCTAAAACTAACTCTTGTCAGAGCTCTAGGAGGGACAGCTCTTTTTTTGGGAGTGAAATTCACTCTTAAAAGAGCGATTTTTACTCTAAAAAGAGTTAAAATCACTCTAAAAAGAGTTAAAATCACTCTAAAAAGAGTGGAAATCACTCTTAAAAGAGTGAAAAATCACTCTTAAAAGAGTGAAAAATCATTCTTAAAAGAGTGAAAAATCACTCTTAAAAGAGTGAAAAATAATTCTTAAAAGAGTGAAAAATCACTCTTAAAAGAGTGAAAAATCACTCTGAAAAGAGGAAACTTCACTTCTTAGAAGAGCCGTCCCTCCTAGAGCTCTCGAAAGAGTGAGGTTTAGCTCTTTTACATTTTAGAGAGATATTATAGATGTTGGTCGTACGAATTCCGGAATGCAAATGAAGTGGCGAGCTTGAGCGCTCAGCTTAAAAGGGCGGTTTGATGATGTAATCAAGACGTTTCGGCGTTCCGACCGGTTATGAACCGGTGTGGAGGTGGTATGCACACGGTGAGGACACGGTGAGATCGGTAAGCTAGACCTGTATGAGGCCGGTGAGCCCGGTACCAGGCCGGTGAGAACCCGGTACAGACCCGGTGTAGAGCGGTATGGACCGAGGACCGGTAAGGAGGTGTTATGCACCCGGTGAGAACGGTAAGCTAGCTACGTATGAGGACGGTGAGCCCGGTACCAGGCCGGTGAGGACCCCGCATAGACCCGGTATATAACGGTATGGACCCGGTGACCACCAACAAAAATCAATGCGACCGTTGACATTTTTTACTGATTGTTTGGACTCTGTTGTTTTTCTATTAGACGGTAAGGTGGCCACCTACCATTACCGCGCTGCGAACGGGCCCGAAACGGGTGCGCCGTCTTTATACCGTCCTCAAACCGGGCTCTCACCGTTTGCCGCCGCTTTTTACTCACCCGGCAGGAGTTTTGAGAACGGTCAAACTTCCTGCCCGGCGCGGATGGCCGGCAATGTCCCCGGCAACGTGTTCAACGGACGGGAAACGGCCCACCGTGTGCCGCCGTCTGCACCAATTTGTCACACGGTAATGGGCCGGCCAGCTCACACGGATACATGTGAGTAATACAGAGATTCATTCCCGGAATGTGAGTGAAGCGGCGAGCTTGAGCGCTCAATTTATACAGGGCAGTGTGATCCAGCTCGCACGGATACATGTGAGGGGCCCATAATATATGCTTTCATGAAATTGAAACACACAACGTCTCTTATATTACACAATGTCGACAGTATACATTACCTTCCATATTGTGGATAATATCTGCATTGTGTAAAATCGTTGTTTTCCGATTTTGGTTTGACATTAGTTCACACGACAATATTTACATAAAGGGGTTATTAGATATGTACGTTACTGCGTTACACATAAGAGTAAGATCTTTTCCCTTCCAATTTTGAAAATATAAATTGTTGTGCCATCCGTTATCTAATATAGAATTTCCTCCTCCTGGTTAAGGAACAATCATGTCTAATTATAGTTGAATATTGCGATATCCATTCCTGATAATGTATCCCTGTTGGTCAAATGTCAATTATTTGACCATAATTTCGTTATGCTTCTATTATCTGTCACTTGTCAAGTATTTTGTGCGGGTTGGCCGATATTATCACATTTCTTGTCAATACTACTAAGAAGGGTGCTGCTGTACGTCATCCACACGTCGCCTACAACACTGTCAAAGTATGCAATTTATAGGGTTGTTGAAGTGTTAGTAAAACTTAAAAGTGATAAAGTTATTTGTATACGACATGATGGCTGACACCGCGTTTCATGATAACTATATCAAGAATATCTCGAAGCATCTTAACTGTGTGAAAACCAATTGAAAAAGACATTTGATGATCTCAAGTATGTTAACCATACCTTGCAGGTAAAGAAATCGCTTTCGGTTAAAACGGACCTCGTAAATATTGAGTAAAAATATACAAACGCTTTTATGATACAGTTGTTATAGATAAATTCCATAGGATTAGCTTAGAATTTTGATGCATTATGGTAAGCCGAACAGTATGTAGAACCGGTTCTTAACCCTAACACTCTTGAGTACTACGAATTACTACGATGCGGTGTGTTTGTGTCACCCGGCTCGGAAGTTTTTCGATGAAATAATGGCCCCAGGGTATATACAGGGCGGAATATACTCCGCCATGTATGGTTTTTCCCCGTGGCCTAGCGGTAGATCGTCTGCCTCTGAACCCAGAGATTCGGGGTTCGAGCTCCGGGAGAGTGGGGGCACTTTTTCCCATCGCTATTTGGCCGCGAAAAAGAAATCTTTGGAAAAGGTGCCTCGGGGGTTAGGGTTAATAAAGTCATTGTTTTGGTAACCTTTTAAAAAAAATCCAAGTATCGAAAGATAGTGTTATATTTTATTAGTGTCCAAGTATCGGACAAAACATCGAAATACATTACAAATGTAATGCTCAATTTAGTGAGACAGGGTCCTTATTTTTAAAAGAACGGTAAATTTTTGTGACATTTTCGTGGATCTCTGTGGCGTGCATAGGTTGGCCATGTCGTTGGCAATCGGAAATCACAGAGCATTTCGTTAAAACAGTGTAAATTATTTTTCAACGATACGTATCACGTGATAACCACGATCGTTTTCGCAAAATATCGCAAAATGGCGCGGTACCCCAACCCACCCTACATGTAGCATCTGACTGGGTCTATTTCAACGAAGCTACAAACATGACAAACAGATAATATGTTGGTACATGCACATGACCGTACAATCATATACGCCTAAACATGGGAAATTAGAATATCGATTCAATGACGAAACGATCAACTCTTTTCATAATGGCACAAATGGCCTTTCCCGGCTATAGGGTCTCAATAATTCAATGTACGCATCGCTGACCATGAACAAGTAAAAGTTTAACTGCATTCAAATTATTGAATTTAGACAATCATTCAAATTAAAAGTATCTTGTCCGTGGATTCACAAATATTATGGGGAACGATAAACAAACCCAACATAAAATTACTAAATCTAATATGATACTAACGAAGACAAAAAAACATTCTGGGTGGGATTCGAACCACCGGCCTTTCGATCATTAACCCAATGCTCTACCGATTGACCCAACGGCGCACTGTTGTTACAACATAAATAGATTTAAATAGATTACTATCCCATAAATTGGAAGTTAATAATGCTTTTAAAATTTATAGTTTTGTATGTTTTTAACATAGGGTTCTCGCTTAAAAATTGATTTGATGTTGCTTCAGATTGTAACTCTGGTTTCATTGAAATAAAGCGGAATGACTGTTAGAAACATTTCTAGACACGGATTTCGTTCACATTTGATGTTTGTAGCCACTCTTCAGTATTGCATCATGGGTTTTATCACACGTGTACGCGGATCTCAGGTATGTAGCGAGTCATGTGATTGTTGCCCGAGGGCAAACATTTGAGATTCGGAAGTGCCTTTAAGATTAAACTTTTAAAAGACGTTTTGATCGCGAGATGGCGCACTGTATATCAGAGATAAAAACCAGATAAAAACGTGCCAAATGCTGGTTATATACGGTATTTGGCACATTCAGTTTGAGAGCACGTCGTATTTAGAATTGATTACTACAATGTGATGTCCTTGTTATGGTGTTCTTTCCATTGATATCTGATAAATATGATCAGTTTACAGGATTTCCGGAGAGAAGCAGCTTTCTTAAATGTACCTATGCTTTTAAATGCACGCATTGTAAAGCCAAGCACAATATGTTGTCACAGGATACTCCAGAGAACACAGGTGTTATGTGCCTAGAACTAGATGGGATCAATGTTGAAGAACAATGCAGGTTAAAAATGAATTGTTCATACTCAGATACTTGACTTTCTTGGAGGCTAACAACTACTATTTCATGTATGTACTCGAAGCATGTTTAAAAAAAAGGTTTAATGATATTAGATGATATGTAGTGGGGTAATAACATCGAACTTTGATCCACTATATTAAGTTAAAAGTTTAACGGGTTCGCCGTCGGACAAGTTTTGATCTGTCAAGCTTTCGTCAGGCTTAGCTCTGACTTCTTCAGGACCAAATTATTATAATATTCAACAAAACATAGAGATTGCCACTTCTCTTGTTATGATCATTTAGGCTGCCCCTTGCCCAAAGATTTAAGAGTAGGTGCCCTTTCCTACTTGTGAAAGAATTGGTCGCTCTGAAAAGAGCAATGAACCATTATATACCATTATATACCCTGAACCATTATATACCCTGCTAAAGTTCGTTACAGCGTCAAACGATCTCTACAGATCAGTGACCGCACTACTGTGCATTAGACTTATTGTAGTCTGTAGTAGACAAGGGGCAGTATCTACGTTATTTCCATTGGTCAAGGGGTAGTCATTTGGAGGTTCTATTAGAACCAAATTTATATATAGTAGACCAGTGGCAACCTACGTGTAGAGCTCTTTTCAGAGCCACCATCTCTGTTCAGTGGAAGCGGCAATCCATTTGAACGGCTCTTTTCAGAGCCACCAATTCTTTCACAAGTAGGAAAGGGCACCTACTCTCAAATCATCGGGCAAGGGGCAGCCCAAATGATAATAACAAGAGAAGTGGCAATCTCTATGTTTTGTTTAATATTATAATAATTTGGTCCTGAAGAAGTCAGAGCTAATCCTGACGAAAGCTTGACAGATTAAAACTTGTCCGACGGCGAACCCGTTAAACTTTTAACTTATATTATGAATATCCGTCGTAAAAGCCTATCTCATAATTTGATGCCACTCTTCACATTCCCCAGATATTCGTAAAGGATCACAAAATATTGATCACGCAGATGATAGACATTTCTGGATCACTTGCAAGTAGGCCCTGTACGTGTAACGAAGGCAATAAAAGGGTCTCTCACTTGCAAGTAGGCCCTGTACGTGTAACGAAGGCAATAAAAGGGTCTTCATTTTAATTTGATATGTGTGGTGTTTCAGACGCAATAAGCACCGGGATATGAATCTAACCCACTGGGAAATCTAGCACCGAAGTGTTCAAACAACTCAACCGTCGAACTTGACACAAATTATTAGAGACACGATACCCGGATTATCTGCTTCCACTTACCAAATTCAATATACACCTAGCACAAAAAGTCCCTGACCAGGTGATTTGATGTTGGCTTATTCAAAATAGATAATCAGTACCAAAAATCTGAGATATACATTGAATGTGCACATTTCTTCTCCGCAGTTTGATACCTCATTCAAAAAAATTGAATGGATACTTTTAAAGTTATGGCGATCTTAATGACCGCGCAGAACAACAGCAAAGTTGCACAAGAAATGGTTTTCTATGAAATATCATTGATTTGTGTGTGATTACTGTCATAACTGTGTGCTATCTGAACCAGCCACCTAGGTATCTGAATGCACGGGTATGGAGTGATTGCGGTATAAAGGGTGTGTTAGCTGTGAAGATTGAACGTCTTTCACTGATTAGCTGTACAAACATTTTCACTGCGTTATTACACACAAATCAATGATATCCCATTGCTAGTGCAACTTTGCTGTTGTTATGAGCGGTATTGAAATCGCCATACCTTTAAAAGTATCTATTCATTTTTTATTGTATTAGGTATCAAACTGCGGCGAAGAAATTTGCTCATTTAATGTATATCTCAGATTTCTGGTACCGATTGTCTATTTTGAATTAGCCAACATCAAAGCACCTGATCAGGGACTTTCTGTGCTAGTTGTATTTAAAGTTGCAGACACAAATATGTTAATCATTGCCATGAGAAACCAGTAGCTCAGAACAGTGCTCAGAACCAGTTTCAAGAGACAGGTTGGCGTGTCACTTACCGCAATAGGGTCCCCTGAAGCTACGATGATGTTATAATCGTATTGTGTAACCTGATCTTTTATTTTTTCTTAACCAGTAATCCTGTAAGATGAACATCGCTATCGAAACTGGCTATTTTGAATGTCAACGTTTTTTCAAATGAAATTGAAACACACAGTTTCTTATAATACACAATGTCGACATTATACATTACGTTCCATATAGTGGATAATATCTGCGTGGGGTCAAATCGTTGTTTTCCGATATTGGTTTGACATTAGTTCACACGACAATATTGACATAAAGGGGTTATTTTATATGTGCGTTACTGCGTTACACATAAAAGTAAGACCTTTCCCCTCCAATTTTGAAAATATAAATTGTTGTGCCATCTGTTATCTAATATCGAATTTCCTCCTCCTGGTTAAGGCACAATCATGTCTAATTATAGTTGAATATTGCGATATCCATTCATGATAGGTATCCCTGTTGGTCAAATGTCAATTATTTGACCATAATATAGTTATGCTTCTGTCATCTGTCACTTGTCAAGTATTTTGTGCGGGTTGGCCGATATTATCACATTTCTTGTCCATACTACTAAGATGACTCAAGGGTGCTGCTGTACGTCATCCACACGTCGCCTAGAACACTGTCAAAGTATGCAATTTATAGGGTGGTTGAAGTGCTAGTAAAACTTTAAATGTGATAAAGTGATTTGTATACGACATGATGGCTGACACCGCGTTTCTTGATAACTATATCAAGAATCTCTCGAAGCATCTTTACTGCCTGAAATCCAATTCAAAAAGACATTTGATGATCTCAAGTATGTTAACCATACCTTGCAGGTAAAGTAATTACTTTCGCTTAAAACGTATCAAAATGGACCTTGTAAATGTTAAGTGAAAATATACAAACGCTTTTATGATACAGTTTTTATAGATAAATTCCACAGGATAAGCTTTGAACTTTGATGCATTATGGCAAGCCGAACAGTGTGTAGAACCGGTTCTTAATGAAGTCGGTGTTTTTGGTAAACAAAAATCCAAGTATCGAATGATAGTGTTATATTGATTAGTGTCCAAGTATCGGACAAAACATCTAAACACATTACAAATGTAATGCTCAATTTAGTGAGACAGGGTCAAAGCAAAGCAACAACACGTTGTATAGGACGGTTGTTTGGATATTGCATTGTATGATATAGTGTGACATCTTCATGAGTTTCCACGAACCGCAAATTAAGGCTTGATATAATCTGACAATAGCGATATATCTTCATAATCTGTGACTTAATGTCAGATAACACGCACACTCAAGAAACCAGGGTAATTACAACAGACTAGTAAAATATAGGAATATTGGAGTACATTCAATGCAACAACTTTTACTTATCTGCACGAAACCTGGTTAAAGAATGGAATACAACCCAACATGTGACCAGGCTGATGATATGCACGAGGAACAGGTAGCAGGATGTTGGCTCTGCGTATTGTCAATTCTAACACTGCTGTTTGATCTATTAAGTGTAAAATTCCAAATTGCATATTTTTTATTCATTCAATTTCTAATACCGAATTTGTTTTCACTGACGGAGAAGGTTTTTCAGTTTGACACAAAAGATGACCTATTTGGCACATTCAGTTTGGGAGCACGTCGTATTTAGAATTGCTTACTACAATATGATGTCCTTGTTATGGTGGTCTTTCCATTGATATCTGATAAATATGATCAGAGTACTGGATTTCCGGAAAGAAGCAGCTTTCTTAAATGTACCTATACTTTTAAATGCACGCATTGTATAGCCAAGCACAATATGTTATCACAGGATATACTACTCCAGAGAACACAGGTGTTATGTACCTATGCCTAGAACTAGATGAGATCAAGTTATTTCTTCCTCAGGAGCATGATTCTCAATCAAGTCTGGGATCAAGCCGTTACTTTAACAAAATTATTTTTTTGAGCTAACACTCCGGTTTACAAAGAGATCAATTAATTCATTTTTTATGTTGGGGTGGGGGTGTGTGTGTGTGTGTGGGGGGGGGGGGGGGGGGGGCAGGGCATGAACTCAAATTTGGTGAGGGCAAAAATGCGTGTGAAGCGCGCGAAAATGATTGTAAAATTGCCTAAAATTAAATTAAATTTGTTCTGATTTATACATTTCAGACCTAATTTGAAAGTTATTTTTACGTTAAAACTCAACATTTTTCGACTGGTTGGAGGACAAAATGGGGTGTCTCCCACCCCTACCTTCCCCCGTGCTTTGTGGTTCTTCTTTGCCATGTTTGAATCTCACCGATCCTTTTATTTCCTCGAGTTTCTTCTATTTTAGTACTACATTTTTATTTTATTGAATAGATTCATCAGGATCGGTAGACATAAATGATAAGATAAGGTTCTTATACTGATCCAAATAGTATACTCACAACTGTGGACGTTTCGGCAACACCGTTGCCTTTCTCAACACTTGGTAGATTGTGGTGAGTTATTTACTGTCACCGACGCTAGAGGGGGTTTTCTCAGCGGCGGTTTTGGAGTTGCCAGTTCGTTTCTTGACTCCAGACTTACATTTTTATTGAATTTCCGTTATCATGTGTATGCCCCTTACTTTGTATTCCTTGTCCCCTCATTTTTTCGCCCATTTTTTCTCTTCCCTTCCTCTTTTTCCTAATTTTATTTTTCCTTCTAAAGGCATCATTTCCTCAATTTTAACCGTCTCTTCCTAAGAGCGGTGCTCCCCGCTCCCGCACTTTTTGCATCCCTGGGGTTATATGTCGAAGACCAATGCAGGTCACAACATGAATTGTTCATACTCAGATACTTGACTTTCTTGGGGGCTAAAAACTACTATTACATGTATGTACACGAAGCATGATGTTTAAAAAGGTTTAATGATATTAGATGATATGTAGTGGGGTAATCACGTCGAACTACCCACGTCGGGTAGCTCTGATGTTTTCCTCAAATCCGCAAGGGGGGGGGGGGGGGGGGGGGGGGGTAGCTATGATGTTTTCCGGGGGGGGGTAGCTATGATGTTTTCCTCAAATCCGCACGAAAATTGCATGGTCAAAATCGCAAATGTACCGACGGAAGCTAGTATAAAGGTGTTGATAAACATTTTAATTGAGGTAATTTTGTTGAGGCAGGAGATTTTATATGCTAGGCGGGAGTGCGGGAGAAAGAGTGTCTAGGCGGGAGAGTTGACAGCCCTGGGGAAGGGGGGGCAGCAATGATGTTTTCCTCAAATCCGCACGAAAATTGCATGGTCAAAATCGCAAATGTACCGACGGAAGCTAGTATAAAGGTGTTAACATTTTAATTGAGATAATATTGTTGAGGCGGGAGATTTTATATGCTAGGCGGGAGTGCGGGAGAAAGAGTGTCTAGGCGGGAGAGTTGACAGCCCTGCGGAAGGGGGGGGGGGGGGGGGGCAGCAATGATGTTTTCCTCAAATCCGCACGAAAATTGCATGGTCAAAATCGCAAATGTACCGACGGAAGCTAGTATAAAGGTGTTAACATTTTAATTGAGATAATATTGTTGAGGCGGGAGATTTTATATGCTAGGCGGGAGTGCGGGAGAAAGAGTGTCTAGGCGGGAGAGTTGACAGCCCTGGGGAAGGGGGGGGGGGGGGGTAGCGATGATGTTTTCCTCAAATCCGCACGAAAATTGCATGGTCAAAATCGCAAATGTACCGACGGAAGCTAGTATAAAGGTGTTGATAAACATTTTAATTGAGGTAATTTTGTTGAGGCAGGAGATTTTATATGCTAGGCGGGAGTGCGGGAGAAAGAGTGTCTAGGCGGGAGAGTTGACAGCCCTGGAAAGGGGGGGGGGGGCGGTGGCTCAAAACACAAGTAAGGTAAAGAATAATTGGAAAATAAAAGTTGGAAGAAAGGTGACCGGAAAATTAAATAATTCGGAGAGAATAGTGAAATGAATCGAGCAAATAATGGAAAGGAATGTGTTACAACAAGGCGTTGAAAGCACAGAGTGTATGAAACCATGCATGGACATTGAGGGTGAAATATTAGTGAAATATGACAGGGAAAGAGGTGTTACAGGAGCCTCCGAATCCGCCAATACAGAGGATCCTTAATTTACAAGCAAGCGTTTTATCATCGTTAAATAATGGAGAGCCTCGTAAAAATATAACTATACAAATACAATTGGTACTGCATAAATTGAATTCAGTATATTTATTAAAAGTTAATTTATGGTTAGTAAAATAAAGACAACGAGCAATTAAAAGCAGAAAACTTGCATTTTCAAATAGAGATATTCTAAGAAGTTTTAATTTCACAAAAGATACAGCCATTTATCATCTTTAAAACTTAAAACAATGTTTTTACGTGACGTGTCTAGGAAACTGATGAACAATCCAAAGGCCATAAAATAAGGTGTAGCACAGGAAGCGATGAGAGAAAATAGATTTATTTAATGAAATAGGATGTGCAATACTATTCCTACTTTTAGGAGGATGTAATAAATTGTAATTAAGCAGGGTTTTTAGTCCACGATTTTTAAAAAGACACCTAAGACACAGACAACGAATAAAACATATTATCTGGAAAAACGGAAGTGTAAACGATTGTTCCTGAATGCATTGACCTGCAATATTATTTAATAAAAAAACCTTTAAAAGGGAAGTGCTAGTACAAATGAAAGACTTTAATATTTGTTTAGGAAAGCAGTTGGTAGAATAATGACACGTAATTGGGTAATCATAGATTGGCACAAGAGCAGGCAGTGGACGTATTGGCAAATTTGGGCATGATATTAAGTTATGAATATGAAGACAAATTTGCAGTAGTGGTCCGTATATATATATGTGACGAGGTCTACCGAAATCAGACACAATTAGGCAAGATATCAAAATTGAGTTTGTAATTGATTATTGTAGTAGAGATCTTCCGCTTAACAATGGTACTTTTTTTTTTAATCGGACTTCCCAAAGCGGAGTTATATCATTTTCAAGTCAGTCTTTATGAAAACTCCAAACTGAGATATCATCCTTTAAAGATGTACTTACAATGTACTAACAATGTACTTTTATTTATTTTTCTTTTGGTTTGATTTTTTAATCTGAAACTTTCACATTAGTGTTATAAACACTCTGAAAATTAATTTACAAGAAATTCCCAAAAAATCACTCCCAATTAAGGTTTGGGCTATTTCTCAGTTTGGAGCTCTTCCCAATTCATTTGGTTTCGGTAGAACAGTTACATATGATGTAACCACAGGGTTGTCATTTAGAAACATGTAAATAGCCTCTAGTTGTTGTTATGGTGCAATTTCTAATTGAGACTCTAAGAGATTGTACACATTTACTGGCAATCAAACAAGAAATACAAAATCAAGTTACATAAGAAGCATAAAACGGTTTCTTTGTTTTGTTTTATTTTATTAGAAACATATGTAACGTATGTACACGATGAGAAGTAGTAAATGAATGACATGTATAAATAGAAGTTCAGGAGGAACCATAATGTTGCGTATAACAATCAACTGAATCAATGTATGGTTACAAATATTTGTGTAGAATTGAGTTTTATGAATGTTCGAAACTTTCATCAATTCCTCTGTCAAACTTGGCATTGTGTATTATAGTATTACATGTATTATGAAAGTTTAAAACCCTTCACGAATGTAGTTATATCAAAGTTACAGGCATTATTGAAATGGTCATACTCTTTATGCAGACAACAAACAGGTTTAGCCAGAGTAGTGTCATCATTTTTAAGGAACGGTTGCTACACGAAATGCTACATAAATGATCACATAAATACAGTTAACAGTTATTTAATTACAAACTATTTAATTACAAACTTAGAAACTTAGATAGGTATCTTAAATTAAGATACCTATATAGGCATCTACATTGGTACTATGTCTCCTAAATATATATAGTTTTAAACCTTTAACATGAAATGAAACTCACTCCAAAAATTTCAAAAAACAGTAACATTTCTCTCACTGGGCTGATTTTCATGCAACATGGTACAGTTTTTCATGATGAGCCCTTCTAATGGAAAATCAATTTGTTAAGGGTGCAAACCACAGCTCCCAGATTTGAGCTTTTCTAAATAATGCGCACACTTTTCTAGCTACACTGGTGTTAACAGTGTTTACATGGTGCCATAGCTTAACTGTGTAGTCAATGAATGTCTTTGTTCAACCAATACACTGTGCACTCTGAACTGTTTAGAATTACATTTTTGAAGTAAGAGTACTTTTAACCTTGTTACCAATGCTGAATGAAAACACAGATCAGAAATTAATGTGTGATACCACATTGGCAGAGTTGCCAGTTCCCAGAGAATATCTAATGATGAATTATAAGAGTAATATATCTCAACTACTAGTCAACTATCAACTTTCAAAATTTACGTAGGCGCAAAAATATCCGATCTCTCAATATCACAGTAGGTCAGCCAGTGTTCAGATGAAGAATGAATGAATTATTAAAACCCAAGCGACAGCTCGCCCGGCCAGCACGGCTCTCGTCCAATCAAATCCTCGACACGGAGGGACTCCCCTTGTTAACAAACACCTCACGTCTAATCATATCATTACGGTCTAATTCGCCCGGTCCGGGCGCTAAACAACTCAACACATCTCTCGTCCAATCAAATCCAACGACACGGATGGACTCGGAGGCGCTTGTAATTGATCCATGATACAAATACACAATGGTATCCAAGCGTCACACTTCTCGTCCAATCAATATACCCGTATGAAAGTGTCATTTGGCTGGACCTGTTTGACAAGTATACCGATTTGGTCACGGTTTTCTAAGCCAAGTGACTCGAAGCCATTATAAATAACGCGTACTAGCTCTATCGAATATCAATCCCGGGTATAAGTGCAAGCCCCCGTTGGGGCTAGCACAAACAGATGAAAAACAACATTTATGTGCTTCCATGAACCAAAATGCTGCTCCATGAACCAAAATGCTTTTTAGCAATGTGTTTGTTATCAGTCTGGCTTTGATCTTTGGCATTGTTTTGTGTCGAGGGATCTAGATATTTCCACTAATATTTTGTTTCTGGTAATGGTACCTCTTTTTCGTTCCGATCTCATTTTTTAAGTAACCATTTAGGCCTACATTAAATTGAATTATATTGACCATCCATTTTTCATATCGTTCTGCCTGCTTTAGAACTGCAATTAGTGATGCTGAAGATAGCTAGGGATATCATGCAATTTCTATCCAACTCCACTTTGACGCTAGAAATATACCAAAATCGGAATGAGTACCAGTCCAGTTGTAATATACGTAGTTTAACGTAGTTGGTAATTTACTGACAGCTGATTCAGATTCTCCTTTCAGTAACATTCTAACAACTACACCAAATGCCTTCGTTAAAGGTTGTATTTTTAAAATTTCTTCAACTTTGGAGGGGGGCACATCCCCCCTCAAACACCCCCCTGCGCCGCTTTACGCGGCGCGATGGTCGCGACCATTGAGTCTTTAATTGCATTCAGTAAATCGAACCCCATAACTGAAAAGGCTGGTTACGGGCCTGTATGCCCGTGGCTCATTTTGGTTTTCTCGGTAACCGGAAAACCACCTAATTGGAACGCTTCGCAGTTTTATTGTATCGTTTGGGAGGCCCATATAAATAATAATGACTTACATGTATATTGAAACACTTTAAATGCAAATAAGGGTTTTTTACCATTGTAGAATGATCATGATCATGATCATGATGTTCATCTCAAATGCGAAGCAATAATTGTGATAATTCACTTGGGGCGGACAGTGCACTGGTTAATGGATGATGTTCAAGATAGCTAAAGATATTTCCATATTGAGATCTCATAATACATGACGACCAAGGACCAGCTTTACATGTTTTTGCTCGAAGTACAATAACAGAGAGCTTTATACAGCGTTGAATGTAATGCAGCGTATTTCTTGATTTTTATTATGTTCATCAAAGTAGTAAACTGAAGGTAAAAAATGGTCCAAATTTGGGAGAAAAAATCAATATAAAATAGATCATCACATCCATCTCCTTTTTCGTACGATTAAAACAAAAACATCCGTGAATCTCCGGGAAGATACTATATAGGTTTAGTCAAAATATTTAGTTCCGGTTTTCAAAAAATCAGGAAAAATACTTCTTGTCAAAAAATAGTCAATTTCTTCATTGTTTTTTATAAGAGTAGAACTACTTCCTAATACTTGGTGATGGTTTAATGACAATACCTTATTTATTCCACGCCAAAATTACAACATATTTACGAAAAAGCGCGATATTCAAAATGTTCCAAGTTTGTGGATGTTACTACTACTAGAGTTTAGTTATTCACACAGCACAATAAACTAAACTGTATAAATGTTGAATACCACAAAATATATAGATCAAATATGTACAGGTTTTTTCTTTAATTTCTGATAAATTTTTTGATATACTCGTATATTATGACACAACTCAGTATTGCACAAATATATTCATAGCAATGAAGTATGCAATTTTGGAAAGTTATTTAAGCAAGAACTGTTGTTTTTCTCTCAAACAAGAACTGATGTTTTTCTCTCAAACTGCTCTCATATCAAATTCGATTGAAATGTTTCTCTGAACATTTGGAAACCGTAGACAGAGGATCCGCCGGACTTGCAGAATACTTATTGTTTTATGTAGCTAGATAAAATGAATGTTCTCTGCTGAATGGTATATCCACGAACCATGTTGATCAAGTATTTGTAACGTAATGATGAATGTCAATATTGCATTTTGCTTAAGATTTCTTTGTTACTCGAACACCTGTTTGGATATTATTAGTTATAAGGTGAGGTTGGGTCGGATACGGATTATATCTAGTCGAGGATTCTGGACGAGGGCGCAGCCCGAGTCTCGATACAGATTCCGCAATATTGTTGATAAACAATCTGACGATTGTCTCGTCGGCGTAGCAACCTACTACAACGCATGCGCAGTTCCTTACTGACCGGATACGGGTCAGATACGGAATATATTTAGTCACTTAAGTTAGGCGCTTATCCAATAGGAACACGAGAATCGTCTTGATGGTAGGATAAGTAAAGACCGCAAAGACAATAAAAACTATTTTCTTATTGTAAGGGTTGTGAATATGGAAGAGTATACTAAATATAGGTAAATCCTATATCCTAAGTGATTTTAAGTAAGTATTTGAAGGTGAAATTTCATAAAAGATGATGCCACAAAGTATTGGAAATGTATTTTCTAAAGATAAAAAATAAAATTACCTATAATCCCTAGACCCTAGTTCACTTCTGGCGACATCCGACAGGTTCTCACAGATCACATAACATATAGTATAAGAGACAATTTGTTGTCGCAACAGACTACTAGTATCTCTGTTGAGTACCGGGCTTTACAGACATGCCAGTCATACAGGTGCGAGCAAGACGGACATATCACACGTTTTGTTGAGAGTCTCAAGCTGCCGAAATACATGTAGTAAATATAACATAATACATTATGTTGGCCTGTAAGCAATGATTCTAGCAGAACCCAAAGCAGAACCTATGACTAGTGAACATCAATTAAATCCGCGCATGGATCGAGCAAAGGTACAAGCTGAGTAAGTGAAATGAATAAATAACAATAATCGACTCGGATAAATTGGCCTGAATGAGATTAACAAAGATCTTTATAATGTGAACACCGTAAAAACTATAGGTTCCAAACGATATAAATCAGTATTATGATAATATAAAGGTTGATCATGTTTAGAATATTGTTTAAAAGTTTTATGTTAAAGCTTACGAAAATAAATTACTTTGAGACATTATTGAGGATTATTTAGTTGTCAACATATTTAAGAATTTTAAATGCATGACTAAAAAGCCATTATTGTAACTACTTTGCATCCTGGGAGCGACCAAAAATATATATATCGCGGATAGAATAAGTGGATCAAGGCACTATCGAAGAAGTCAGTCGACTTGATAAAAGAAATTGTCTAACATGTGACTAAACGTCTTGGTTTTTCCCTCACATAATCGCAATCGTAATTGCCCTCGGGGTATTTTGATACCGAGGACAGATCTTTTAATAGGTTTTTGATTTTCATGGTTTAGAATTACAGAAGATGCAATTTTGAACTTTGATATCTGTCACTCCAGCTTAATATCTGCTCACTAATACTTACATCAAAATATCATCGGGAAAAAGAGAGGTTCTTTTTACATTGTAACGGTATTCTACTCATAGGGTTTCATATATAGGTCAAAATTTAAATAACTTGCAATATTGATATAGCCTTCGGCAACATTGCATATCAAACAATTTGTGATAACCGGTTTTAGATAAAAGTGTGGATAAATCTTCTTTTACCGTATCTAGTAAGTTTTATTTTGATCAAAATATACATTTATCGTAAATGATAGCGTAGGATTCCCACATATTATTTGAAATTTCCCCAATTGGCACCCCAAGCCAGGGCCCCAAGCGGCACTTTGTCCAGCCATGTGTCCAGGGGCGGACTGGAACCTGAAAGCGGCCGTGGCAAAATTATTAAAGCGGCCCTTTTTGACCATATTATGAAGTATGTCGTCCCGGTAGTAAATTTTCGTAAAAGGTTGCCCCAATTTTTTCCCCAGTCAGTCACCTCGTGAATTTCACGTAAGTGAAAGGGGGGGGGGGGGGGGGGGGGGGGGGGGGGGGGGGGGGGGGGGGGGGGTAGGGTCAAAAAAATTCGCACGGTCACAAAATTTCGCACAGGCACAAATTTTCGTACGGTCACAACATTTCGCACGGTCACAAATTTTCGCACAGTAATAAATTTTCACACGGCCACAAAATTTGAGTAACCGGCCCTGAGAGGCCCAAAACCAAGCGGCCCATGTGGCGATCGCCACAACGCCACAGTGGCCAGTCCGCCCCTGCATGTGTCTGTCTGGGATTTTATTATTTTGTGATCGTCCTCCCCTATAGCATCATACGATATTCTATGAAGAATATAATTAATTACGTCAGATATCTTCTCTGGAAATTGTTGGTACATGATGTCTTGTATACTGAAGGAAGTAACTCCATTTTGATGCTTTTGAGATATAAGGCAAAAACTGAATTATCCTTGAATTATCTGTAAAACCTTTAATTATTTGGATTAAATATGTGTTTTGATAAATGAATAACACATACTTCATCAAATCACGTAAATGTGTTGAGTTTGTAAACAATAGAATGTGAAAAAAATCAATATAATTGATTGCTAATTTGGTCATTGCTTCCTTTTGTGGTGGTTTTTTATAGGATTTCCTATACTTGGCGTGTACACATTTTTAGGAAGCAAATGCTTATCGGGATTTTTTTCAATGTTGTGAAGACTTAACTGGGCCAAACCTTTATTATACTGAAAGATACTGTTATTTTTGGTGTATTCATGCAAATAACTCAATTTTGATAAAAATGGAGTTACTTCCTTTTGTCGCGGTGGGGGCAGTTATTGGAATATCAAATATCGGTATGGATTTAATGACTTCTTGGGTGTCTTGTTTTCTTTTCTATTTTCGTCGTACAAGAGTAATAAACATTGCTCATATTACTCAAATGAAATTATAGGCGGAGGTCGGTCAACTGTCGACTTACTCAACTATCGATACAACTATTAAATATCTGGATGGAGATGCATTTCAGAAATAATGAATATAAAGGGTATCGTCTATCCGAGCGTACATAAAACATATGTCAAGGATATTACAAGGCAACATACAATACAATGAAGACCGTTATTTCTATTTGCAATTAACAAACAGGTGTACAGGGTAGAGATCGACCATTATTCAAATTCACTGAAAACATAAAATGATCACATGTGTCACATCATAATGGTTCGTTGTTACCAACTATGATTCTATGTTGTTACGTATCATCCGGTCACACTGTCATTCATGTTCTGAACCACGGCCAAAGCGATCGCAACACAAATTACTCAATGACAGGTATGACAGGTATGGCATGGGGGTATGAAAGGTGATATTGGATTATGTCTGGCAGCGCATGGAGATGTGCATTAATATGTGGGATCTATCTATCTCTATCTAGCCTATTTCACTCCACTGCAGAAGGAAGGCCTCTTCATCAATTTTCCATTTCACTCTGTCCTGAGCTGTCCTTTTCCAAGTAACGTTGCCATACTCTATGATGTCGTCTATCCACCGTCTGTTTGGCCTGCCTCTTCCTCTGGTGAATGCTCTGGGGATCCAGTCTGTTAATTTATGAGTCCATCTGTTGTCTTTCCTCCTGGCTAGATGGCCAGCCCATCTCCATTTTTTTGATTTTATTTCCAGTATGATGTCCCTCACTTCTGTTTTCTTCCTTAAATCTGTGTTGGTCACCCTGTCCCTTCTTGTAACGCCAATCAATATCCTTTCCATTGCCCTCTCAGTGACTTTTAGCTTCTTCTCCAATCTCTTAGTTGTTGTCCATGTTTCTGAGCCATACGATAGCACTGGGATGATACACTGGTTGAAAATTGGTCGCTTTAGTGACAATGGTAGCTCTTCATCACAAAACTGAGCTTACCAAACTTCACCCATGCTAGCTGTATCCTTCTGTTCACTTCCCCTGCTGTTTCATTTTCCAGAGAAATCTTCTTGCCCAGGTATATATAACTGTCCACTCTTTCTATGGTTTTTCCTTGAACTGTTATAGCATAATCTTTCAGCTTGTTGCACATCATCACTTTTGTCTTCTTGATGTTCATGTTAAGTCCAGCCTTGTTGCTCTCTTCACTCAGTTCTCGGATCATCTTCTGCAATTTCTGGGGCTCATGGCTGAGAAGTAGGATGTCATCTGCAAATCTGAGATGGGTAAGGTGTTCACCATCGACTATAACTTCCATACCGTGCCAATCAAGGTTTCTGAAAACATCCTCCATGGCTGCAGTGAATAGCTTTGGGGAGATTGGATCACCTTATCTCACACCTTTCAGAATTTTGAAGGCTTCGGTTGTGGTGCTCTCTAGGTGGATTCTAGCACTTGGATCCTTATAGATTGCCTTGATTAGACGGATGTACATTTCATCACTGACCTGCTTTTCCAGCGCATTTAATAGAGACTGGTGGTCTAGACTGTCAAATGCGTTCTCATAGTCCACAAAACCGAGACATAAATTGAAGCGATATTCTTTCGACTTCTCTATAACTTGGCTCAATGTTTGAAGATGGTCTGATGTCCTGAATCCTGCTCTAAAACCTGCTTGTTCTCTAGGCTGGTTTTCATCAAGCTGTTTCTCAACTCTGGCAAGAATAATTCTTGTAAAGACTTTGTACATGTGAGACAGCAGGCTGATAGGTCTATAGTTTTTTATGTGGGATAGAGACCATTATTCATATCACTCTCGAAGTGTCGCATCAGACTAGATCGTTGTCTGATCACTTGGTTCACACAATTACGTTAATGAAGATTTGAATCAGGATCAAAACGATCGAATCACAATCTCAATGGTTTTCTAACACGCGAGAAATATAATAGAGGTAAACAAGTATTCAGGATTTTACGTATTCACTTCAACTTCAAATTAATGATTGCGTACAACATCGATAAATAGAATGTGAAATTATTACGGTGAAAGCTAGTAAATGAAACACTCAGTACACGCTTTACGTTATTGCACCAACAAAGTAATGGCATTTGAATATAACAATACTCCTTAAATATCCACGAGTCTGGTCAAACACTACCCTTGAATATTTGACTGAGGATTAATTCAATAGAATATAGTGATTGTGTATTTATTGAGTTCACTGTTAACTTAACAGCTTATTTATCTTGAATTTCGCCTCTTATTCTTGATGAAGGGTGGTTCATCCCCTTAATACGTTCTCTTGTTTATCATTGTTGTTTTAGTGGACTGCAATTTATATTGCTTTACTATACTATACTATACTATACGATGTATCTTTATTGTTTATGCTGTTTATTCTCCGTTTGTTGTCGCTTCTTAATACCCACTTCAACCGCATCTATCTTGCTTTTGTATTATATGTATGATGTTGTTTTAAACACAGGTACTCAGCCATAAAAACCCTTTCATTGTAAATCCTTGCTGTGTCATTATACGACAGCGTCCCTGCCCGTCCTCATCGTTGTTTCTTGGGAACGTATGATTAAAACAAACCTTTTATCTTTTAATTCTTTCTTTTAATTCAACCCATTCATTATTTTTAATCATATTTTACTGCTTCCTCTGTCTTAATTTCCATGAACTCTGTTACTGAGGGGTAAATTTGTTTTTAAATACTTAATTATAATAAAAGCTGTCCTTAATCACTACAGTCTGCAACAATAACGTATGCAAGTCAAAACAGTAAGTGACATAATCTAGAATCAATCGTTACTCTATAGATCACCAGTTCACACAATCACATTGATCAAGAACTACCATCAAAATGAAATCGGTGGTATAATTAGAGTTAGGGTTTATGTTCCTTACCACGTGTATGCTGACGACACCCAAATGTACGTTAGTTTTGATCCGAAAGTGCCTGGATTTTGATGCCGTATGTATGTCCAAGAGCTGGTTTGAGATCTTCCAACGACAATTTCCGACTAATTGTACCTTTCAACAAACATACTAAGAACCACTTTCTCATATATCGGTCCAAGGCTGTGGAATGATCTCCCACTCTCCTTATTTTTAAAAGATGCTGAAAAGTCATCTTTTTCCGCAGGTGTAATGTTTTGGTAAATTTCGGATGCAATGCACCCTTTAATCTATGCTTTTTAGTGTTTAAATTGTATCTGTATATTATTACATTGCATATTTAATAATCTTTTAACCTATTTTAAATGTATTTTGATTGTTGTTTTTTATTATGCTTATCTTTTATATTATATAATTCCTGTACAGCGCATTGATCGTGTTTTAGGAAATGCGCTTAATAAATCACGTTTTCATTCATTCATATAGTTGGAGTATAAAACACTCAAATAAATTGTTTCTGGTAGCTGATAATATTCTTTGTTTTCCACTATGAACCATGACATTTGTTTTCTTTCGCGTAAATAACTTTTGTTTCAGTCTTTATATGAACTAGCGGCGTAACGTCGCTACGCTCGGGTCCCCGCTAGATGTTTATGCCACATTACCTACCTCTGAAACCACATAAACCCCCTACAAACCCCCCAAACCAGGTTGATTTATAACTATCCCTCCTAAAGGCATTATAACCCCCCTACAACCCCCACCCCCCAAATCAGGTTGATTTATAACCATATCCCTCCTAAACCATTTACCGTGGCTACTTTATTAACCCCTACCTCTCAAACCGCATCAAGTTATCCCTCGGTACTTTTAAAACCACATAAACCCCCTACGACCCCCCCCCCCCCCCCCCCCATACACTGCAACCACACCAACCAGGTGGATTTATAATCATAACCCTCTTAACCATTTCCCGTGGCTACTTTTTCATTAGCTCTTAACCCTATCCTAAAACATTTCCCGTGGTTTTACCCCCCCATACACACACCCAAACTAGGTTGATATATAATCACAACCCCCCCTAAACCATTTCCGTGGCTACTTCATTAACCCTCGGTCCCTTAGATTGTTTAGTATGCCAACTTAAAGTAAAGAAACCAGGTTGCTTCATTAACCCCCCGCAAAACGCTGCTTGTACCATTATAACCCTAGGCCTATCCTAAACCATTTCCCGTGGTTTTACACCCCCAACATGACACCAAATACCCTACCAACAGGCCTATAACCATTTCCAGTGTGGCTTTGCGCCATGAGTAGGGAGTGCGTGTGCCGCGGCAGTGAGCCCTTGCGCAAACATGCACGGGACGTGTTACCACGGTATCATTACGCGATAGTACGCGCAACGCACAATGTCGTTCAATTCTAGTGGCATTTATGAGCGAATTGTTACCCAATTTCAGTGGAATAAACTTTAACACACTTCTCGCTATTTCCTCGATATGTCATGCAAATTATGCGCCACTTTGATGAAAACTAACGGAGAAATAAGGATAAGAAACAAACAAACACATACAAATAAACAAACAAAGTTTTTTTACTCAATCAATCTTTATTCAACAATTAAAAGACCGTACAGAAATTCCAGGATACGGGATGGACGGATCCATCCCATACAGGAAAGACAAAGGACAACAACAACAACTATACATATATTAAAAGATTTAAACACACACGTACATCACAAGCCTACATACACCATTTCCAGATTTATAGTAAGATTCTGTATTCATAGCGTAATCAAAATATGTTTTTATTGTTTTATTGTTTTATTTTAATTTTTTTATTGGCTATTGTAATGTATCGACCATGAGAATAATGATTATAATTAATGGTATTGAAAATGATAGTAATATTGATATCAGTTAATTTTTATTTAATGTGCCCTACTTCCTCCTAAATAATTGCATATTTTCATGTTGTTTGTGTAAGGTTGTAAATACCTCTCTCACATGTCTCTCTGTCTTGTCTAGTCTTGTCTTGTCTCGTCTCGTCTTCTCTTATCGTGTCTTGTCTCTTCTCTATTTGTTTTATTGGCTCTTGTGAACATTTTGTGATTTTTTTTATTGTCTTTATACAATTTTGTATTAACATGTTAGCTTCCTAAAGTGTATTTTGATATAAAAATATTTGTATGTTGCACACCGAAAATGTTAATAAAACAAACAAACTCTAAAGGTATAACTCCTACATAAACATATTAAAGTATGTGCTTGTTTTGAGGTTATTCCTCTTTGGTCTGAGATGTTGCACGCTAAGGGTGGGGGTGTGTCACCGGAAAAACGAGGCAGGCCGACTATCCAACAACCTGGGCATCGACCGGTGCATTGGCACTGCCACTATAGTAGATTCATAAACTCTGGCGCAGCGGTATCGATTTTAGACCTCGTCCATTGGGCGTTAGAGGAACCCATTTTGACCAATGATGAAACAGCGTTACTTTTATAGATGTTATTATCATGATTATTTACGCTCCATAATCAAATGTTATTCATGATAGTGTGGCTTTATGAATAGGGCTGATCATATAGCTTTACAATCACGACAACCAAAAACTTAATCCAGCAGCTTCAAATGTGTTCCCTTTGGAAGCGGTTACCACAATAAAAACAAATCGACCATCATCGACCGTATACAGGTTTCGAAAGAAAAATATTATGTATGTCATTTCACCTATTCATAATTTAGTGGATACTTTTTTAAAATTATTTTCCATTTTTATTATGCACGTGGAATAAAGGAAACATTAAAATGAAAATAACAGTTCTAGGTATTTATTTGCGAGAAAAAACCGGAAAATAATTCAATAATAATTTTTTTTATATACCTAGGTACAAAACCATTTGTCCTAATTAAATGGAAAAACAGTTATATCAACCAAGATAAAGATTATAAACGTTATTTTAAGTATTTCTGGCTATGAGACGACCTGAATACCTTTATCAATTTATCTGAATAACAATACATTTCTTTATCGTTATGCCGATAATCCAACTGCAAGTTCCCTGTCACTAGGTACATAGTGGTGACTACATCACAGTAGTACATGCACACGAAGACACGGTATTAACCTTGCATATTACGATTAAATTCGAGTGCCTCCCCCTCTTTTGCTTCTGTTACCTCTTTACTGAAATGGTAAATCGCTCAAATCGGCCAATGTCTGCGAATCGACTATAATATAATCAATGATTGAGTCCCAGTACTAAAAGACTCGGACTCGGACCCCAATGACTCGAGGACCCGGCTTCGAGTCTCTCATCGAGTCCGGCAAAATTTGTTTTTTTTTAGGTATTTTATTTTCATTAATTTATCCGAAAAGAGCCTTTATCACCTTCATTTTTCAGGTTTCAAAAATGGATATTATTAAAATAAATGGATAAATAAGTGGTAATCTTCATTCAGTCTCAAAAGAATGATCGATTTTGTGTTTTGTTAACTCTAGGTTTTCAAAGTGGCTCTGAAAACTGAAAAAGAACCTTTAGATCTTGAAATCACCTTCATTTTTCATTATATAGTGGTCATGTAACTTTCAAATAATGAAATAGGAAGCTTAGATGTTAATTAAACTATTGAAATAGTGGAGCTTAGGGTGATTTCAGAGGCTATTGTAGAGTGTCATGCCATTTCTTTATGCCCATCACATTTTTAGGCTATGAGACATTTCTAATAATATTGTCTAATAATGAGGTAAAATGGGTCACAAATCACACAAAAATGTATACATTTCCCGGCTCGCTCAGGAACATTTTACATGATGAAAGGAGGGTCATGCTATCAGATAGGAGGTCCGCACAAAACAGTCGCCCATGTCTATCTATAATTTGTTTGGACAGCCTTAAGTACGTCAAGTGGAACAAGGAGTTAGTGAGGGTCTATGAAAAAGGTTTCTGCATGGTTAACAGTGGGTATATTTTGATGTAGGGGGATATGTAGTGAGACTTGATATACGTACAAGTCTTGTATTTTTCTCAGCTCCCGCCCCTCCCCTCCCCCATTAATAATTAACATTCCCGTTTTATAATATAACAGTATATCTTCAAAATCCAAAGGCTCTTTTCAGAGCCACCATTGAGAATCTAAAGTGAACATAACACAACATTGATCTTTCTTTTGAGATTGAAAGAAGGTTCCAACCCATATATTTTAACACATAACTTGTGGTATATGATGAGGAGCACGGGTTAGCGATGATGAAAGCTACTCCTAAAGCCACTATGTCCTACTTTTCTCCTAGTTTTAGCCTCTCATCTCCTACTTTTTAAACTATTTTGGTCCTACTTTTCTCCTACTTTTTCACCTGGGTCTGCTTGAAAGCCTAGTATTGCTTTTAAAAAACCCAGTGAAATACAAAGAATATTAAATTATATCCTGGGTTTTATCAGACTAGCATTAGCAATAGCAATAATTTACTTCTTTAGCTTGATCAATGAAACAGTGCTTACATCACATCATTCACATGATTAATTTAAGCATAGATCTATGAGTTAAGTAATTTTGCATGCAAATAATTGCTGCAGGTACGCAGTTTGTAAATAAAAGAACAACCACAAAGCCAACACAAGCCTAATAAGTTAATAAGTTACTGAACTAAAAGTATAAGCTAGTAAAAGTATAAGCAGTATAGAACTGAAATTATGATTATGAAAACGTTGATATAGTATTTGTGAACTGCGGCTTGGATTTGATACGTAAGGACTCGGACTCGGACTCGGATACTGAGGACTCGGAATCGGACATCAGAAATAGCAAGTCGTCCGAGTTCTTTCACAAGGACTCGTACACGGACTCGAATGATGAGGACTCGACTACAACACTGATCTCAGTGGTCAACAGTTCTTCAAGTGTAATGTCTCATGTTGGGAGGAGAAGATTCTCAATAGCTGTATAATTTAGTGTGTTTATGTGGAAGCTATCTTTGGAGTTATCAGCATAAAAAAACACAAAACTGTACTCATTATATATGCTAGGTCAACATACTCGGTTACCACTAGCAACGTGCATTATCTAAAACAGGGTCACCGGTTACCGCTAGTAATGTCTTACCGCTCCCATAACCCTCCAGGGTCGTAGGGGCACTGCATGACGGATTTCTTCACCACCTCCCTCCATCCGACTCTGTCATGTGCTAATGCTTGGGTTTCTGTGAAAGTTTTCCCACAGTCCATTCTGTGATGTTGTCCCTCCAACTTTTCCTCTGGCGACCTCTTCTTCGCTTCCCCTCTACGGTGCCCTGCAGGATGGTCTTGGAGAGGCCACTTGATCTGGTTACATGGCCATACCATTTTAGTTTTCGCTTTTTCACGGTGGCCAGCAGGTTTGTATAGCTCTTCATGTGTTGTGCCACTCTTCGACTTCCTCGTTTGTGATGTGGTCCGTATGAAATGCCAAGGAGGAGTCTATACCGCTTCGATCTTTCTCTGTAGTTCTGCCGTCAGAGTCCATGACTCGCATGCATACAAGAAGATGGAGAGCACAAGGGCATGCAAAAGCCTTAGTTTGGTGCCGAGAGTGATGTTTTATCTCTCCAAATGGGTTGTAACTTCGCCAAGGCAGCTGTTGTAAGAGCGATTCTTGAAAGGATTTCTGGCTTGAAACCTTCGTCGCTGATGATGGCCCCAAGGTATTTGAACTTCTTAACTGTCTGCAGTCTTTGGCTGTTGACTGTGAATGGTGTTGTTATCACTTCGTCTTTGTTACTCATCAGCTTGGTTTTCTCTGCACTTATTTCCATGCCGTATCTGGTCGATGTTTTGCCCAGTTGGTCAACCAAACTCACCAGCTCTTCTTCGCTACCTGCCAGTCCGTCGATGTCGTCGGCAAACCTCAGATTGGTGATGTTTCTCCCTCCTATGCTGACTGTTCCATTGTGATCTGTTAGTGCATCAGTCATGATTCTTTCTAAGAAGATATTGAATAAGGTAGGGGAAGTAGGCAGCCTTGTCGGACCCCAACTACGGTGTGGAACCATTTACCAACTTTTACCGCTAGTAATGTGCATTATCTAAAAAAGGTCACCGATTATATTGACTTTGCACGGTTCAGATGTAGTGCATTCGTAGATATAATCGACGTGAAGAACAACGGATAATGGACAATAGGAAAAGCTCTAGAAGTGTATTCATGGTTAAATTGCCGTAAAGTGTACCTTTTAAATAATTGATAAAGTAAAAGTACCGCCCAGTATCATTAAATGACGATTTCAATTAATGGTTTTGAATAAGGATACTGACTTTGATCAGTTTTGTCGGAAATGTGAAGAATCAAGACATTTTACTTTGGGACCGCGGAATTTCTCTCGGGGCTACGCTCCTCGTGACATTCCTCGGTTCCAGAGTGAAAATGTTTTGATTTTTCACAGTTCCCTCAAAACAATTGATACGCAATTATCCTTTAATTATTTACTTGGACGACGTTACCATGGTTACGTTGGTGCTATTTCTAGGGATCAAAGCAGTGCATCATAATATTTTAAATTAAAATACCCTGTGTGGCAAATGAGATTCTTTTCTCATGTCCGAAGGCTGACAGCAAAATTGTTAACTTTATTTGTTGGAAGTGGCTCTTTCTACTTCATTCTTTTCTTCCATCTTTTCTAACTTTCATTTAAGGGCAGTGTCAACCCGGCACTTGTTTCAAAAATTGAATTACATATTTCTCTATTATTTTATACTTTTATATGTATTCTATCATTACCATCATAAGTTACTAATCGGAAGCGATTATTTCCCGTTCTTTTGGGTGATTTTAAATTGTTGTTTTGGTAAGTTTGAGCCAGGAAAAGGCGCATGGTTATTTGGCGGGAATTTAAGCGGAGTTCCGCGCTTTTCAAATGCTGCAACAGCTGTTCGATCATTGCGTCGCGCGCTAAAACTTCCCGTGCGTAATACCAGACGCGCCGCTTAATATCCGCGACGTAGACGCGAAAAACAAAAGAGCGCAAAACAATGTCTAAAAATGTAAACAAAGGCAAATCTTACGATCATTTAAATTTCAGTTTTCTTCCAATTTCTTCACATTGTGACAATATAAATTGAATCTGATAGTTTATTTTGATTGTTCATAATAGTATACTCGCTTTTTAGGTCACACGCCCGTGTATTCTGTGAACATTTAGCTTTAAATGGTTGAAAATGTCAATATTTTAACTAAATCGATGTTTTCTAGAAGTTCAAATTTGAAGGAATTTTACGAATTTTCAGACAACATAACTAAAAAATATCAAACTATCAGGTAAGCTTTTACTACCATTGTGTAGAGGACTTTCAGGGCTAGGAGGCGATTTTTTATTTTTTCGATTATGGATTTTAAACTCGAGATATGCGTCCATTTCTAGCGAAATGTATGCAAAAAAACACGACTTTTACACTTTTTCGATGTTTTTAGCAATATTTCCAAAACTAAGCCTTATTTTGGAAAAAGAAAAAATTGCTTCCTAGACAAAATTGTCTTGTTTACAAAAATGTATATTAGAACAAATTACCATTTTTTATTTTATAGTTATGCTGTCTGAAAAATTTGGGGTAGAAAAATCGCTTTTTGGTTCATTTCTCAAAATTTAGTTTATTTGGTATCACATTGATATCACCATCGGATTCCTTATCACATTTCCTTTCTATAAATGTATACTTTTATGTACTTTTATTCAATATTCTCAAACTTAGAAGCAAAAGTTGATCATCAAAATAATAGGGTTGACACTTCCCTTAATTCAGCCAGCATGTTTATATAGGCTTTTTAAGCCTGGCCCGAGCATTTTGCTTGAGCTTGGTCCTTTCAGGACCCAAGCGTGTGTCCGTACGGACCGATCGTGTAAACAAACAAACAAACAAACAAACAAACCAAGCCCAGTTACGTATTTAACAACAATATAATATTGACTGATTGCTATTACTCTTCTATTCCTACAGTAAAGCACGTTTATGTATATAAATTGGTTCATCCTGATAGGCTAGACCCACATGCTCGTCCCTTAGTTTAAGTAAATAGAAAGGAATAGGATTTCCCATTTCAGTTACCACTCAATGTATGTAAGCCGATAACAAAACTCAACACATCGACTGAGTGCAAATAGTGAGCAGCCGTTAATGTCAAATCACTATAATTCACAGTGAAATTATGTATTACAGTGCAAGAATACTATATATATTTCTAATAATAAGTTTTGAGTTGTCCTTAAAAACTGTGTTCAAACAGTCCATGTTCAAACTGTATGTAACATTACAGCCACTTCACAATTATTATGTATTATACGAAGGTAATTCAATAAGTTCTACCTACCTCATGTGCTGTTATATAGATGGGGTGACAGGCAGTATGCGCGCGCATCCTGTTTTGTTTAGGACCCGTGGTTTTAAAACTCGCGCCAAAGCATTATTTATAAAGGGCAATGAACATGATGAAGCATAGTGGGCAGTGTTGTGGTCATATAGTGTTCTCTCAAGCATGTATCAACAATCCAGTCCCTTCGACAGTTGCTTTTGTTTTTAAACATTGCTGTCACCCAGTCTATAATCTAAACTAATGAAAAATGCCACAATTGCAACTTCTAATCTCAGCTACAATTTCACAGTAAATTTGTGTAAGTACTACTTTTCTAGAGATGCAGTGAAAGCCGAATATCAATTCATTGTGACGGAAATTAATGAAGAACAGCAAAATATCCCTTAAATGCTGATCATTTGGCTAATTCCGAGAGACAAAATCTACCTATCGGTCAAGTATAACGATCTAAATTTAAGATATCGCTTTTTCTCAAGGATCAATGCTTTAACAGACTGCAGCGTATCCCAAAAAAACTTGGTCAGTTTTTGGACCCATTTTTGGGACACGCTGTATGAACAATAACATTTACTGATTTGTTAGGAAAATGATTATATTTATCATCCATTGTTTTCAATTTTCAATATTGCAATCGTGTTCTTATTTCATACCATAAAATATGGAAAGACGAAAACACATGTATTTATTTTGAGGGTAATTTCCCGTTTCCGTTGTCCAAAATCGCTCTCTTGCTTGATCAGAGAACACACAAAATGGCGGATAATAAACAGAACGGACGACGTTTTTCGATTCATTCCGAGGCCGAAATAGACCGCAAAAAGGCCGAATCAACGCCGAAAAACACATTATCTGCTAACCAGAATATTTCGCACCGTACTTAATGGAGAGAGGTGACGGCACAGAGCCTGTTGAATTCGAGAATTTTACGGAGGCAGATTTGAATCTGGCGTTGGAGGGTTTTTGGTTTTCCGCGAGAACAATTAAAGGTGAACTTTATAAATCCAACGACCATGACTCTATCGTCACAAGATCTCGCAGATTAGGTCTCGTAGCTCCATCTTCTGAAGAATCGTCTGCACCTATCGGTACCGCAAACAGTAATGAACCAGCATTCAGTTCGCCGGTTAGACCTGCTAATACTGGTATGCTGTTACATATTGACTTTGATCTCAGTCCTTATTTACGCAATATGGAAAATGATCCATATTTTCAGAAATCAGTGGAGCTGGAGATGAAAAATACTGTGAATCGGAACGGCTCTCGAAGGGTTAATATTCGCCATGCACGCCAAGCTATTAATGCTCATCCGATGCCGCAGCTACCTATGTTTGCAGGTTGTACAATTCACAACCTTGTGATCCAAATGGCTCCAGAGCCTAGATAACAAGAACGGTTAGACTTCTGAAAACAATCCTCATGTATATATACGTTAAAATTTTGACATTTTTACTTTTTATGGATTTTCGTGTTTTGCATGGATTTTTGAACGTGCATGGATATTTGCGTTAGTGTTACGCATGGGGTTTGAACGGTTATTTTTACGCATGGATTACGCATGGATTTTGAAGAGTTATATTTACGCATGGATTTTGAACGGTGCATTTGATCAGAATTTAACAATGAAACAGTGATTACATCACATGGCATGCCAAATGGCATGCCAAACCATATCTGTCCAAATCTTATGTCTCACATAAGGTTTACCGACCGTATCACGATCCAAGTCTTGTTTAACTATTAACACATAATACTACCAACATGTCAGTTAAATGGATTACATTGAATGAAATACACGAACCAAGTTGTATTTGTGGCGATTGGATGGAGATGAGTTTGTTTTGTCTTTTGTATAGACATGTTTGTTCAAATTAAATGATGTCACGCACCGGATAGCATTTAATCACGTACAGACCGGTACAGAATGATAAAAGATCCCTGAGTTACTCAATATAAATGTTTATTTTGGTCGTACCATTCTACTCCGACAATGCCTACCACTTCATTGTAAGCAAAGGTTTGTTGATTCTTTTTTCGCCAATATTTGAAGGCAGAGTTCTCGAGGTGATAAAAGGGGATAACAAAAGATACATGTGTTAAAATTGAAATAAACAAGATGAAACAAAATTTGTGGAATTTCTATGGAGCAAATGTTGAAAATGAAAAGTTCACATTTGTTCAATGTATTCAAAATTTTATTAACGAGCATGGATCAGTGTGTCACAACATTCTGGGTGGTGATTTTAATATTAATCTGGATAAATCGGGCAGCTCTAGACTCCCTAAATGCGTGTCTTAGACAAAACAATGTTATGGATGCTTGGCGTATAAACCACATGGCAAAGACTTAATCTTATTAGTGTGTGTCAAATTTAGACTATTGGTTTGTACCAATTTTGTTAGAGAGGAGTGTTTGTTTGTTTGTTTGTTTGTTTGTTTACACGGTCGGTCCGTACAGACACACGCTTAGGTCCTGAAGGGTCCAGACTCAAGCAAATTGCTCGGGCCAGGCTTAAAAAGCCTATATAAGCATGCTGGTTGAATTATTATTAAAAACAGCCACTCCCAACAAATAAAGTTAACAATTTTGCTGTCAGTGTAAAGGATTGCCATATAATTACAGCTCAAGGCACAGACAATCTAGCTATAAAGTTCAAATATTGTACAAATAATATAAATAAAGAAAAATGTGTGTGGAAATTTAACAATAGCTTACTCATAGATGAAACATTTAAATCAACATTATTAAAGTAATATGATTGAAAAGTGTTGCAATGATTATAATGATGTTCTTTCAAAAAGACAGATATGAGATCTGTGTAAGAACCAGATTTGAAGCTTTACAATTAATTATAGTTCTACGAAAAGGAAAAAGAACCCTAAACTAAACATAGATTTGGAAAATAAAATGAACGATGTAAAGATAGAGTTGTGTGATAATGATACCAAGGAGTTACAAAGTTACATTTAGAAATTGCTTAGCAATATATCAGGCAGAAGGAGCAAAAGTGAGATCAAAAGAAAAATGTATACAAGAAGGTGAAAATAATACCAAATATCTTAATCTAAAGAAAAGAGATATTGCAAATAAAACAATAACATCTCTGTGTAAATCAGACGGTATCATTGTTAGAGATCAAGACGAGTTACTGAAGGAACAGGTAACATATTATAAATCGCTATATAAAAGAGATGACATAGTTGATCCGCTTTCGTATAAAAATGTTAAGCAAGAGGTCAATGTAATGAAGCTCGACGATGAACAACAAAAATTGAATGCTTTGATGCACTTTTTGCAGGAGATGCAAAACAATAAAAGTCCAGGATATGACGGTTGACAGTTGAATTTTACAAATGTTTCTGGCCTCAATTTTATCCCTTGTTGTCAATTCTCTAAATGGAGGCTTTCACTGTGGGAAAATGGTATCTAGTCAGAGAAAAGGGGTTATCACATTGTTGCATGAGGACTAAGATTTATCAAGAGAGTATTTATTAAACTAGGGACCTATCACAGTTATTAATGTAGACTATAAAATTGAAACAAAGGTCACATCAAAAAGGTTACAAATTGTCAAATGAACATGAAATTGACCATTTTTGATTTTTTTACCCATTTTAGGTTCGGTCAAGATATCTCAAAATAGATTTGGTCAAATTTTGTTAAAAAATGTGATTTTCACGATTTTGGAGGTAAAAAAATCACGTTTTTTTGGCACTTTTTTGTCTATAATTCAAGAAATAAATAAGATATTAAAAAAAAAAAAATACGCCTCCTAGGGAATTTTATTAGGATTATAATAAAACTAGTATGACAAAATTTGACAAAATATATTTTGAGTTATCTTGACCGAACCTAAAATGGGTCAAAAAACGTGATTTTTTATCATTTTCCCCCAAAATGGTCACTTTCATGTTCATATTTGGATTCATTAAACCCTTTCCTTCAAGAAAATGTATACTTTTATATAGATTAAATGAATAATGAAGGAGTTACAGCAGTTTTACGGAGGCCATGCTGAGGGTCTACACCCCCCTTAATCTAGTTTATCCTCCAAAAAAATAATGAAAGTAATTGACTGAAAAATAAGCAAACTGTGGCAAGTTTCGTAAACTGACCGATTTTTTTGCGAATGACATTTGTGGCGTTAAAATTGATTGCGGTTTTACCGGTTAATGACGTTGATCTTATACACAGCTCAAAATGTAATGAGCCTAGTTAGGCCTAGTAGTCCGGCAGGGAAACAGCGTTTTTCCTTGCGAATGACATTTGTGGCGTTAAATTGATTGCGGTTTTACCAGTTAATGACGTTGATTTTATACGCAGCTCAAAATGTGATATCTTATCTCAAAATTATGGGCACATGTTATGTTTTGGATATGGTGGGATAGTATTTTCAGCTGTGATTGTGCACAACTTGGTAAAGCTGACAGTGCAATCTGTTATGGTTAGCCTCAGAAATAACTATGGTAAAACATTGAGACAAATTACTGGTCAGGTACCGTAGTTTTTACGGTAAAGCGTAAAAATTAGTGGCAATTAAACGTAACATTTACGGTCAGGTAGTCCCATAAATGCTTTTACGGTAGCCGTAGAAATAAGTTTTACAGTGAACCGTAAATTGTACGGTAATATACCTGGCAGCTAGGTTGCCAACATATTACCGTTAAATTTACGGTTGACCGTAATAAGGTTTTTTTACCGTCAACCGTAAATTTGACGGTAAAATACCTGGCAGCTTGGTTGCCAACATGTTACCGTAATGTTTACGGTCGACCGTATAAAACCCTTATTACGGTCAACCGTAAAATTAACGGTAATATGTTGGCAACCTAGCTGCCAGGTATTTTACCGTAAAATTTACGCTCAATTTGTTACAGTATAGCTATAAAAACCCAGCGCTGAGGAATCAGAGTTGCCAGTATGATGAAGCTACCAGTGTTGCAGTGAAACGTCATTGATCACAGTGAGTATATTTTCACTTCTTTTGGATTTATACACAAAGATTAAAGTTTCCTGAAACGACTGTAATGGAAACTAATTTGCTAATGGTCAGGGGTTGAGACCTTGGTTGACCTTTCAGGTCCTATTGGCCAATCAGCGCTCTGTTTAAATTTTCGCGCGGGTTTGTGTCGGTCTTGTTTGGTTTTCCCTTCATTCTGCATTTCGGTTGCATCGGGTCAGGTTGCAGTAAAAAACGTGCACGTTATAGTGTTTAGGGAAGTTCGTTACCATCCTCTGTGCTTCTACGTTCTAAAGCTAAATGAGTACTCCGGAGCGCTGGCAGACGGCGCAATGTGGCAGTGCTTCTCGGCCGGGATATCTGGAGCACCATCAGTGGGTATTACTGGTTGCGGGTAACATACCAGCCGAGACACCAGGGCAAAACTGAACGAGTGTCAACGTTGTGTGTAGAAGAAATCAGAGAGGTGAGAATTTCTATGCTATGTTAAAGTCGTTTGGTAGAGGCCTGTAATATTAATTGTTATAAATAAATGTGTGAATGGGTGCCTTGGTTTGGTTACCTCCATTTGCGTGATATTCATCTTGATTTTATTGATAAGTGTCAATTATGGTCACTGCACGCCTATATAAATGATAATTGATTGTTTGCCTTTCTGTTGAAGACTATGGCTAATTACATGTTTAATACGGATGGTTGTTAAAAATCCGGGATTTGGGCGGATCGTTTTGGGCGTAAAGGATTAGGTTTAGACCTAACTATCATATCGTTGACCGATTCTCTGCAAGTCCTACATGTACAGTTAAGCCCACAATTATTCATACCCCTTGAAAAATATGAGTTTTTGGCATTTTTCTCATATCTATACCAGCTGGAGTGGTGGAACTTTCGCTTTACACTAAAGACAGTTAGTTTGCAAGTACAAATCAATATATTTGGGCTCAACATTTTTTGCATAACAATAGAATTGAACAAGAATTGTGTTTTTATGCCTGTCCAAAATTATTCATACCCCATGCCAAGTCTCAGGATTGAGGCCACTTTTTGTGATACGACACATGTTTTTGACATTCCAAACATTCTTTATATTGTGTGATAGGCTTTTATATTGTTATGCAATTATTCCATGATGTGTGCATACAATGTGGATGCATTACAAATGTGTCCTATTGAATGTACAGTGAGGGATATTATAGGACAACACTCTAGCTCTTTGACAGCATGCGAAGGAGATCAAATAATTAAGTGAGGACCTTTTTTTGTGCATTGTGAATACTCACTAAGAGGGGAAAGGCTACAAAGCTATTTCGAAGCAATTTCAAGTGCCAAATTCCACCATATAAAGCATAATTAGGAAGAACAAGACAGTTAAAATCAGTTAAAAAGCTTGAAGAACACGGTCAGAAGCCAACAGTGTCCCCTTGTTTGACAAGAAAAGTATGGTGAAAGGCCAACAACAATCCACATATCACCGTCAATGCTCTCCTGAACAACCTTGGTGAGTCTTGGACCAAGATATTGAGGCAGACACTCCAGCAGACATCGTACACAAAAGTTCTCCATGGACTCCGACCAAGAAAGACTCTACTCCTGAAAAGAGACTAAGAGAAACTCATCTAGCATTTGCAAGAGCACTTTTGGACAAAGATACAAGTTTTTGGTCTTCAGTGTTGGGTTGTCTAAGATGCAAGACAAGTTTCTCTGTGTCTCTTTTAAGGAGTAGAGTCTTTCTTGGTCGGCCTCCATGGAGACCTCTTATGTGCACTATATGCTGAAGTGTCTGCCATGATATCTTGGTCCAATAATTGCCCAGGTTGTTCAGGAGAGCATTGATGGTGATCTGTGGATTGTTGTTGGCCTTTCGCAATACTTTTCTTGCCAAACAAGGGGACACCGCTGGCTTCCGACTGCATCCTTCAATGTTTTTTAGTGAGTTGAACGTCTTGTTCTTCCTAATTATGCTTTGTATGGTGGATTCTTGCACTTGGAATTGTTTCGAAATAGCTCTGTAGCCTTTCCCCTCTTTGTGAGCATTCACAATATGCACAAAAAAGTTATTTGATCTTCTTCGCCATGCTGTCAAAGAGCTAGAGTGTTGTCCTATAATATCCCTCACTGTACATTCAATAGGACACATTTATAATGCATCCACATTGTATGCACACATCATGGAATAATTACATAACAATATAAAAGCCTATCACACAATATAAAGCATGTTTGGAATGTCAAAAATATGTGTATTGATCACAAAAAGTGGCCTCAATCCTGAGACTTGGTATGGGGTATGAATAATTTTGGACAGGCATAAAAACACAATTCTTGTTCAATTCTATTGTTATGCAAAAAAGGTTGAGCCCAGATATATTGATTTGTACTTGCAAACTAATTGTCTTTAGTGTAAAGCAAAAGTTTCACCACTCCAGCTGGTATAGATATGAGAAAAACACAAAAAAACCATATTTTTCAAGGGGTATGAATAATTGTGGGCTTAACTGTATATACTGAGCCCGGCTATCTTGCCATGCATGTAAAATGTGTAACAAGAGTAGGCCTAGTAGTATTATAAACCCATTGAATAGGTCTTTTGGTAAAGTTCTAATACTTGTATAAAGGATGTTTATAAATGTTTTATGATATTAAAAGGTATTTGATTTGTATAAATGCTGGTTGCGCGTAGGGTGATCTAATTGTGCTACCAACTGACCAATAAACCGATACGCGAGTCTTTTGAGATGCTTAGAATTAAAATCGATTGGATACCCATTCATTCTTTATATTGCAGGATTATAAATGTCACCGGTTCCAACCAAGCTATTTGCATTATAAAGGGTGTTGTAATGATATGATGTAACCCTTCCGCGTCTTATCGTATTATCTTAGGATTAGGATTAGGCCTAAAATATCATATCATGGACCGATTCTCTAAAAGTCCTATATAATGAGTCCTGCTATCTGGCAACTAGGGCATATAAAAGGTCAAACAACAGGGTAGCATTATAATCCATTGAATAGGTGTATTTAAATAGATTCTGGTTAAGCGTATGGTCAAGGAGTATATATAATAGGAGGGGACACTTAGCTCATTTGCATATTTGTCATTAATATGTTTAACCCTGCCTTGACCCTATGCCCTGCTGTGAGAGGTCACAGATACCGCCCTCTAACCTGAGAGGGGACTTTTCTTTTGTTCTCATGCACAGCGTTGGCGATGAGCGACCGAGAAGTATAACAAAAGCGTACATAAAACAGATCGATTCGAAGCAGTAATTTGAATACATGAATTATGCAACACGTCACACAACGTCCAGTCTAACAATGATTGTGGACCGTATAAATGATGCAATTTTTTGTGTTCGAAAATGTCATCATTTTTTACCGTTCTTTCAAAAATAAGGAGTATAATCACATTATAAACACATTTTGTGCGAGAGTAACATACAAATATGGTATAAAATGGCAAAAATGGCACGATAAAAATCCGTTCGTTATAAATAAATGGATAAATGGTTAAATAATTAAACTATCACCAACCACACTCGTCGATCTCTGTGGCGTGCATCGTAGGCCATGTTGTTTGCAAACGGCAACACGGGTTCGATCCCCGGTGTATCCGTGAATGCCATGCTTTTTATATATTTTTTAAAACTTGACGGTGGACTAATGTAGCATCATATTTATGTCAATTTTTGTAAATTATAAAGGCCCATGCGTTTATAGTTGTTGTTTTTTCTATCATTTATCTCTTTGATTTATTTAACTTAATAATAATAATAATAATAATAAAACCATGCTTATTGAGCGCATAACACAATTAAGTCCCTATGCGCTATAACAAATAAAACAGAAACGCAAATATACAAAACTATACATGTAGTAGTAACAAAAGACATGACAAAAAGGAAAATCATGCATTAACATTAAATAGGTAAGTTTTTAGCGATGATTTGAACTGTTCAAGAGTTTTGGCTGATTTAACATGATATGGTAATTGATTCCAAAGTTCAGCAGAAGCATCTTGAAAAGAACGGCGTCCATATGATGTCGAAGGTGAAGAAACATGAGCAAGAAGATACTGTGAGCGAGAACGGAGATTACGTGTGGGCTTGTAATGTTGTATGAGATCTTGGAGGTACATAGGTGCTAGTCCACGAGAACATTTAAAAGTTAATAGAAGAATCTTGAACATAATGCGTGATTTGATTGGTAACCAGTGTAAGTCACGAAGGACAGGGGAAATGTGACAGCGAATCTTGGAGAGAGTAACAAGTCGAGCAGCTGAATTTTGTATGCGTTGAAGTTTTGAGATCTGCGTTTCAGGAAGAGCAAATAGCAGACTGTTACAATTATCAAGTCGACATGTCACAAAAGCATGGATTAGTCTTTCAGTTGTTGGCTGGTCAAGGTATCGACGAATTTGACCTATCTTGTAAAGAGCATGAGAGGCCGCACGACAAATATTATTGATATGGACATCCATCATGAGATCATTTTGAAGAATAATACCAAGATTGCGGGCATTAGAAGCTGGTTCAATTAGAGCATCGTTGATGTTTATAGATGAAATAACAGAATTGTTTCTAAAGCGAGATGTAATATGCAGAACTTCAGTTTTGTCGTCATTCAGTTTAAGGTCATTAGCTGTGGACCAGGTTTTGATATCTTTCACACAAGCTTCTAGTTTCGATATTGCACCTACTCTGTCATCATCATTTTTCAAAACAATGTATAACTGAGTGTCATCAGCATAGGTCATTTTAGAAATGCCATGAGAATCAATGATATCTTCTAATGGAGATGAATACATTGTGAAGCCTAAAGGGCCAAGTACTGACCCTTGAGGTACACCCTCTTGAGGAACATGAACCGATGACTCGCGACCATTTATTATAACAGATTGTAAACGATGGGTGAAGTATGATTTAATCCATGAAAGCGCAGATCCAGTAAATCCATATTTATTTGAGAAACGGTCTAACAGGATTTGGTGATTTATGGTGTCGAAAGCAGCGGAGTAGTCCAATAGAATAAGAATGACTTCATGACCCTTGTCAGCAGCGAGGAGTAAGTTATTGTAGACACAGAGAAGTGCTGTTTCTGTGCTGTGATTACATCTATAAGCGCTCTGCATTTTTCCATATAGGTTGTTCTCTGACAAATAATCTTGTATTTGGGCAGTACATGCACGCTCAACAGTCTTGGCAAGAAACTTAAGATTTGCAACAGGCCTGTAGTTTTTTAGGATTTCGCGATCCAATTTAGGTTTCTTGATGAGCGGTGTGATTTGAGCATGTTTCAATGCATCAGGGAAATGGCCTGCTTCCAATGAAGAGTTCACAATTCTTGTTATGATGGGAACAAGTTCCGGAAGAAATTGTTTCAGAAGCCAAGTTGGCATTGGATCCAATCCACATGATGTAGACGGCGACTTCATAATGAGTTTTCTGACCGACTCTTCCGAAAGTGAGGAAAACCCGGACAAAACAGCACTGGTGGATTGAGGAAGTTGCACAGAGAGATATGAATTTGAGGAGATTTGTGGAGCTCATCAGTAATACGTTTAATCTTGTCAGCGAAGAAACTAGAGAAGCGCTCAACAAGTGGGACGTCAGATTCAGTTGGTAAAACTTTTGAAGATTTTGGTGAGGTAAGTTTGTTCACTTTCTGAAAAAGTTGTCGTGAATTGCAACCATCAAATTGCTTCTTATGGTAGTCACATTTAGCCTGTTTAATCAATTGGTTATAAATGTGTGCTTGTTCCAAGAAGATCTGTTTGTGAATTTCAAGTTTTGAGGAGCACCATTGACGCTCACACCGACGGACTTCTTGCTTAACTTTGCGAATTTCCTCAGTAAACCAAGGTGCATGGGGTCTACATGTAATTGTTCGCGTTGTAAGAGGAGCGTGCTTGTCAAGTAATGATGACAAGACAGATTCATACTTGGTGATCAACAAATCAATATCAGAGAACGAAGCCAATGATGCACATAAAGGTGAATTAGAAATATCATCACGAAAAGCATTGACATCAAGATCACGAAATGAGCGTGTTTTTATCTCCATTTTAACAGGATCTGGTCGTCCAATATACAGTGAACATTTGATGGCAGCATGATCAGATGGTAAATAACAAGTCTTAGTAATGTTTGAAACTAAGTTGTCGAATGCGCGGGTGAGAATTAGATCAAGGGTGTGACCATCACGATGAGTTGGACCTAACACATGCTGTTAAGTGATTTAATTTGATTTAATTTGAGTTCGGTTTGATAATGATAGCAAAACTTGTTGTAAAACCATTTTACCAGTCAGCGCAAGTTTGTGTACATCACGTTTAGTTTGTTATAGCTAGGTTAATATACTATTTGTAGCTATATGTATACAAGAAGCAAACACATTTCCAAAAACAGAGAAACATGAGAAACGGGACCGTTACTAACGTTAAATGTAATACCATTGCCATGATTACCAATTTAAGGCTCTTTTGGAAATCTGTACAACCGATGAATTTCTAGAAAATCGTTGATACAACTTCACTCAGGAAAGTCAGATCTTGTAGCAAAACAATAAGCTAGCTTTTTAATAAACGAATTGGGAGACGCAATGATGTCGAAATCTATGTGGAAAAGGGAATCAGATAACTATTGATAGACTCGATCAAGTCTTGTACCACTGAAGGGTGATTAGAGGTAATACACGTATCGGCGATGGGGAGCTAAAGTTTGTTTCAGAATATAAAAAGAGCAACACCATCAGTATCTTACTCTGTACAACACACATGTTGATGGATACTCGTTTGAAAATAACCCGCCAGTGTATAGATCATTCTTTTAACGCTTGTATTCAAAGGGTTGCTTGAAGGTCGTGCATTGACTTGATCTGAACAACGAATAATATGGGAGCTAAAACCTTTTGTTATGGGCACGCATGAGTAAAGTGGATTCTCTGTATAATAAAACAAGATTTCTTATTTAAGATCTGGAATAAAGGTTACCAGGGGACATTCGCTTCAACGATGCTCCTATGCGTACGTCAACTGAAAGCCTGGTCCGATGGTATGCTCAGAGGCGCCATAGCCAGCACTCGGAACACCATCAGAAACAATTGATTTTGTTCTTTCTTTTGAAGATAGCGGCATATTGTCTCATTCAGTAGATAGCGCAATCACATGTGGCACTACTTCAGTAGATAAGCGCATGTATAACCGTGGTGGCAGTGCTAATAACGCATAGTTACGTGTGCCATTACTACTATTATACGCATGTCACACTACATTCACACGAGGCATTACTAGGTGTGCTAAGTTAGCACATGTGTATGCGGTGGCGCGCTATCGTCAGTAGATAGCGCATAGTCACATGTGGCAAGTTACTATGTGCTATTTAGTAGACAGCGCATGCGTCACATGTGGCATTACTAGTATTTAATATGTGTGCAAGAATTTTTAATTCAATGTGTGCCACATGTATCCTTCAGCTAGATAGCGCATGTATCACGTGTAAATGTGTGCTATTCAGTAGAATACTAACGTTAGAGACGGTTATAGCATATAATAATAATAATACATTTTAATAATAATAACACACAGCGCATAAAGCAACGGCACCAATGCCTTTACAAACAAATGATCAATATCTTAAAAAACTACACATACATTAAAACACATGATAAAAAGATTATAAATATATTCAATGCAAAGAACACCTCAAAAAATACAAACAAATTTGTTAAAACAGCCATAGGAGAAAAATACAGTCAGCTGCTATTATATGTTAAATGCAGTTTAAAAAAATATACGTCTCACAGGGCCGGGCCGGCCAGAGAAGTGCTCCCGCGCGGTCACAATCAGGTGAGGTGTTTCGTAAAGCGGTATTATTGTGTGTTTTTTTATTATCATCCAGTCCGGGAACATTAAAATCAAATCACATCAAACTTTTTTGGATAATGTGTATCGTCAATATCAATATTGTCTGCTTGATCTTACCATGGGATACCAAAGAATGACTCCGCGACCGGCTAGAACATCGGGAACTTTTCCTAAGGCTTTTATGGAGCCCGGGAGACAGATATACTGTTGATTAGCGCATCACAAGAAGTTCTGTCACTTGCATTGCAGTACATACTCAATAGGAACTTGTCAACGATTTTGGTGGACAAACCAAAGAAATCGCACGCATGCGTAGAAAAAAAATGAAGTCCCCTTCTAGGTTAGAGGGCAGTAGAGAGCCTTTTCGATTTTCAGACGATGCCGGACGTACGAATATTTGATAGGTTACATTCGGTGGGGGGACGTTATAGGATCCGTCCGCCACTGAATACCGCGGTTTCGTCAATGTTTATACGAACACATTTCACTCCCAGTTTAAAATGTTGAAAAACATCGTGTCAAGTATAACAGCGATTATTTCATACTCTTGAATCTTGTGCGTACAATGATTCTATACATGTGACACCGGTCAGAAGAGATTCATCATTGACTTGTTGAGCACTAACTACACGGTAAAACGCGTCACTATATTTGTATCAATATTTTCAACTTTTCCGTGCCGATAATACTAATTAGTCAACATTTTGGCTTCATGTTTAATCCACGCACATAGGTTACGTTCTTATGTTTTTAGTATATTTATACGCACTGCCCTCAATAGTCGAGAAATGGTAATAATGTTGCTGTTCATTGCCACATCCGGGTAATTTTGTGTGTAACGCTATGGGAAAACATACAATTTCTTGGTGGCTTTTTTATGAAAAAATGCCGGACATTTCGTCCATAAAATGCATAACACTTTGAAGAGTGGGACTAAGGCTACCGGCTAGCTGGCATATTTTGGGGATAGCATACCTTTTAAAAGGTCAGTAAGGTGGGGAACACCGATGTCATGCGAAATACGTGAAACTTCGTACTTGCAGATGGCATTTCTCAAAGAGAGTAGTTTTAATCACAGAATAAGTCAAGGTAGCTGATAAAATGTGTTTCAAGCTTTCCATTGATATCAAATATGTGGTATTTACCAGCCAAATAATGTGTTAAAAAAGCAAAAAAAGGTATACCTTTAGATTTGACCTTTAGTAAGGGATGTACAGCAATGTACAGTCTCATAGTAATCTTATAGGTACATGTACTTTTCCATGCATTCTTTCTTTACTACATTATATGGCATGTACCATAGGAATAGTATATAGATACAGAAGGGATGATCCATGATTAAAGCACTAATCACATTGCCGATCTTTAACATGATTGTTATTTAAATTCTAGTATAGAGACCAGTCGCCTATTGCTTTACACGTTATGCATAAGTCTGTTGAATTTCGCGGGTTCGTTTTATTTGTCCTCCACAAACTTTGTTCACTCTGTGTATGAACATTGGTACGTGACGTGACCTTACTAAAGTAACATAGGGCACAATGACATAATTGTATGGTCAATGCCCTGATTGTGCTAAACAAATGTTGTGGATGAATAAATTCAACTAACTATGTCCTTGGTGAGTTACGGATCGAATAGCGCGTGCAAGGGTCCCATTGTCATATCGATTGGCTGATATTTACAATAGCATCTGAGACACTAGATAAGAAGCACGGTACAGCTATTCATCGCTGTACACATGATCCGATGCGGATATTGTTTAGTCAATCGCCAATCGATTATTATCATTCAGTTTAATTTGTAGCACGGCCTCAAGTAAGCGCGCTATTTGAATCCAGTATTATCCATACGTTCATTACATGTTTGAAATAACCTGAACGCACTTTAGCATGGGATGGCTACCGACATACAGAACGTGATAAAATGAATATACATTTATATCGCTATATTTTTGGCATTTCAGAAGAGATATGACAATTAAAACCTATTGGGTACATTCATGGGCATATACACATGGTAAAGGGTTCAACAAAAGAGAGTATACCACTTTGTTTATGTCATTTTGAGTAAATTTTAATTTGTTGTTGACCAAACAGGCTAGATAGGCATTTAGATGAATCTTTTAGGCATAATTTGATACCAAATTTCCCCCTAACAACAAAGATAAACCATGATTAGCACCATTTAAAGGAAAATATCCCATTTTCTGTTTGTTACATTAGATGCTCGATCATTATTGTTATTTTTATTTCAAATAACATGAGTCCCCAAAATTCCCCCAAATAACTCATTTTTGGTCGATTAAATCGATAGTTCACCACTGGCTTATTATCTATTGAACACGACGGTCATTTCAATGAGTAGCCATGGCCGAGCGGTTAAGGCTATAGACTATAAATCTATTGGATTCTCCCCGCGCCGGTTCGAATCCTGTCTGACGAAATTTTGTTACAATAAGCGATTTGGTCTGTGTATTGGAAAATGGCGTATATTTTTACTCCGCACATTTTCATTCATGGATGTAATCGTTTACCTCCAGAGTATAATACTGCATTATTTCCAAGATGTTTCACATGTTAATGTCGGGAACTTTATAACCTTTTTCAAATGTGTTATTTTTTCTTTGGGAGAAATTTGCTATCAAACACGATGATAATATGTGGTAATTGTGCCGGTTTATCGAAAGGTAGGAAATACTGTTATTACATGAGAAATATATTGTTATATCCATTATCCTTTTTATTACCTGGAGTTCATGGGTTTTCTAAACCACAGTTCAAATTTTAGCCTTTTAGACAATACCATGACGAAATGAGAAGGGTTTGAAATAAGCCGCTCCTAAACTAATTAGTATGCACATCCAATCGGAGTGCGTGTCTTCCGCAAGAAATCGTGCATATTTCATTTCACAGGGAACGCTTTTTGTGTGTGCTATAACGACTGACTGTTTAGCATGTACATAATCTATCAAAATCAATACCTCCGTCAGCAACTCATTAACATACGGTTGCTAGCAGTGTTGGCAAGTGGTTATCACTGGTTATATAACATTGGGGTCAATACAATATGTTGGAAACTCCCATTCACTTTTTAAGGGCGATAGAGGGCAGGGGGCACAATTTATACTTCTAATCTATGTGCACGGTTCAAATAACCGATGCCTATAATGGTTATAGCTTAACTGCTATAATTTCCAATAAAAAAACTATTTGGATCGCCGTAAATGAGCTGTCCAAAGCGGGGGAGGGGGGGCGTCTACGAAAATCATACGTAGCCTGTGCCTCCCACGTTTGATTTTGGTAGAAGAAACATAAGTGCATGTGCCTCCCAGACTTTCTATACCTGCATCATATGCAAAACACCCGATCGGTATACCAAAGTGAAATGTCTACCGATCAGTATAGGCCTACCCTTGTACATACCCTTGTATATACAAACAATAAACAGAAGGTAAGTAGAAAATTGGGTTCTCAAAAGTGTAATAAATTAACCAAAATTGGGTTCTAAGTGTATTTTAATCAATAAACCTATCTAACAAAGTACGGGCCATTCTATACCATCAAAGAGGGGGCATAATGAAAACCTTTTTGATTGCCACCCATCGATATACCAAATTTCGCGAAAAGGCACTCCAAAAGGTAGGCACGTTAATACGTAGTACCACTATATAGTGAGAACCCCGGGTCCAAAGCTATTGGTCGAGGTCTTTAAAAATAGATTGTAACAACATGCAACAAAACATAAAAACTGGTATTGCCCATCTTTTAGTTTCCAGTAAGTTAATGATTATATTAGCGCAAAGTGACCAGGCTCCTTTTATGTTGCAAGTTTCAATGTCATAATAACTTCAAAATTATTGACGATACTGACACTTGAATTTGTTATCCAGCTCCAGCGGTTTTAGGATGATAATAATTTAGTTACAACATGGGATGAATTTTCTGTTGTTATAATCAAAATCCATCCATTATAACATTGAAACCAACGGAGATTTAAAAATTACGGCCGTTCGTGTCCACCATCGTCTGGTATTTTCAATTTTCGACTCTACAAATGACGTGTATTTTTTAATATTCATTGACATGATTATTCATTGTATATTCATGACCGTCTCTGCCTTCTATTGTCATGATTGTTATAGACAATGAGTGTCCAGGGGTTGGTATGGTGATCTAATTGTGCTACCAATAAACCGATACGCGAGTCTTTTGAGAAGCTGGTCATGTGTTTTAAGCTCGCCTCCTTTCGCGTTACACACGGATTTTGGCTTTCGCGACATGATTTTAACTTTACACATTTATATTTGCTTGTATACCCCCCTGAGGTAGTAAAAGTATACATTTTCTGAAGGGAAATTGCACGAGGAAACCAAATATGCCATTAAAATTATAGTACGACCAAGAACTAAAATGGTATGATCGGAAATGTTCGGAAAATATCAGAGTTTTTAATTTTTAATTTGAGATCCATATATTTTTTATACCTACCCCTATCATTTTTTTTTTTACATATTTGAATTCCTCATGAAATTACCCATTAGGTGATATATATTTGTCAAAGTTACTACGTCGGTATGGTAATTATACCGGCTAGTGAATATCTCACATTTTTATTTTATATATTTTTAGAATTTTCAGAAATATTTGTTTAAGGATGAACCCTTCCCTGATATAAACTGCATTTCTGAATTCCTCTAGTTACAAGCTTTCCAAAAATGTATACTTTTGCTATCATAGGTTGAAAACTTTTTCTGTTATAGTCATTTTTATAAATCCGGTAAATTGAGGCTGATTATTCATGTTTACTGTGTAGCGAATAGGAAGAAAGCTGATGATCATTGTCTTATCCATAATTAATTAGTTGTTAATAATATTTGACAAGTCTGTTGAACCACATACTTAAAGAATACTAAATATCCTTTGAAATGGGACCAAAATTGTGTTTTTAACATTAGGGGATGACTAGTTATTGTAAAAAGAACAAAGCACTGGGATTATCCCATTGAGTTTGTACAGGCGGCACCCCTTCCAGCGGCACCCCTTCCAGCACCACCCCTGGTTCCCAAACATCAAACAGCTGTATCTCCCTTTCTGTATTAGCTATACCAATGCCATTTGGCAGGCAGATAGCTTGTTATTAGGGCTTTAAAATGATACCAAATTTGTTGAGATAGCTTTTGTGGTTTTAAAAATATTTGAGGAAAATGACAGCATGAAGCTAAAAAATGTAACGGCACCACCCTATTGGGAGGCGAGTTCATAACGCGTGACCAGCTTAGAATTAGAATCGATGCCCATACATTCTTTACGTAACATTGCGGGATTATAAATGCCACCGTTCCATCCAAGCTATTTGTATTATAAAGGGTGCTGCTACATATTGATTTTAAATTGGGCACATATCTGGCGCGGCAAAGGCGACTGTCTATTATTCCAGTATGTATTTAGTATTCTAGACGGTGAATAATAGGTTTACGGTTCCAATTCTCAGTAATTGTAAGGTTAATTGGAAGACATCTAAGGGTAATTATCTTTGAATGAACGATGGTATACACGGGGTTATAAACTTATATGATAGTTTTAGTTATTTCTAGTTTGTGAGGTAATAAAGCCATGGAGTTATTATATAATACAATAACTCCTTGATAAAACATAAAGATTATAAAGGCGTTGGTTCCGCCCGTGGTTCTGCTATGTTTGGGCAAATAATACTAGAGGGCGCTATTTAAGTTAGGCCTACGGGTTGTTCGTAGCAGGCATATCGGGTTACTCGTGACGTTTTGGGAGTCGGGATGTTCGCAATCAATCTCATGGCATTATCCGCAAGTCAATAGAAAGAAGATTAAGATGGAATTGATAATAATCCGTAGACGTTTGTGATGGGCGACATCGGTGTCGGGGTCAGGTTGCCGAACCTCTAATTTCTAAGTTTTAGTAAACATATGGATAATTATAATTAATAGTTTTTGTTTCAGCATTGATCATCCTGTATGTGGTCCAACTGTTTCCACTTGGCGTTTCACGTGTAATTAATAATTATGGTAATTTTAATAACTCCTCGGTTTCATCAGACGATGATATAATCAGTCGATTTTTCCGGGCAGTAGTCAGAAGTAGCATCTGGTCGGTAAGCATTTAGTTATCAGGTTGATGATCAATTTAGTTTAGTTTGCTTTCGAATTATCACGGCAAGGCATCATGCAACACTCTAATTTTACAACAGTGGTCAACATGTTTGTTATTCAACCAATCGTTAGTCAAAATTCAATTAATTGATTCCTGTCTGCATACATCAACATGTTTACAATAATAAAATCGACCGGAAGTAGTATGGGTAAGCTTTTAGTTATCAGTCTATCAGTGGGTAATCATTTTGAGTGGCGTTTAATTATTTCCCTTCAAAGTCATCAGGACAGGGCTTAATTTGAGGCCACCTTGAAATTATATTCAACTACTAAGTATTGAGATTCCTACTTTCATCTTGTGTTTTCTGCCCGCATTATAACATGTCTACAATTTGCCTTGTTTTGCTGCTCCGTTTGTTTTGCTTATTTCAATCCAGGTAATTGTTCGAACCTATCAGTCATCTCAGGTGATACGTACTTCAGCTCATTCATCCTGCAGTGCTATGACGTCACATGTTACATCTACCAGTTTATATCATGCAAATCTCACTATCTACCAGTTATGCAGTGTGCCATGTCAACTAACATCAACTAAGGTGTGCAATCTAATTTAATTATATACATTTCAGGATACTTAATGTTATTTTTAAATGCAAGTCAACGTGATACAAATGATTGGATATGCGCAATCGTATCAAATTATAATGGATGTTTTTGGTCATCACTTTAAATGGTGACTATATGCGAGCGAAGGTATTATGCAATGATTATTGTTTGTACATGACTTAGTTGGCAACGGTGAATAGATATCTTTGGTTTAACTATATGATTCATGAAATAAGTTATATTGGTGTATGAAGTTCTACAAAGGTTTATAACATTATGGTGCCTTACTGCTTCATTTTAATTGGTTCATATACCCTCGATACTAGGCAGGGGGAAGTGATATCTTATCCGTGGATATTTCGTTGGTTTTTATACCCTCGATCAGAGCACAGGATATGATATTTTGGTTATGTAAGAATTGAGGATATTTTAAAATGAAAATGAACTTTAGCATGGACATGCGTGAGAAATTTGCATCATCACATTTAGGTTTTCAAAGTAAAGACTTGTGATGTAATATGAAGTAAAGTTGTTTATTGTTCGTGTTATTCAAGAACCGATATTAATCATTGCGGAGGTGCAGGTTGTGATGATGATGATCTATGTTAATTAATATACTTATAGGGTAATTAAAATGTTGATGTATTTGTATACTGATGCAACGGAACCCTTGTTTGAGTTTGTATTCCAGAGTCATCGGGCCGGTGTTGTTGTTCTTACGTGAATTTAGCGACTGCGCAGCGCGAACTTTTCCGTTGAAATATGGGGCTTGACATCCATTCCGTGTAATACACGTACAGTCGTCGTTATAGCATCATTCAACTAGTCTTTGTCTACCGTAGTCGTCGGTCGCCGTCGGGTTACTGGTATCCAGGTGTTGATTTGTCGAAAGGTATTTTATTTTATTATATCAGATAAATTATATATGTCTGATGAATGTGAGTTATAAATGTCATGGACGACACATAAAATGTCATGGACGAAACATAAAATGTCATGAACGACACATATTCCAGTATATTGCAGACGCTTCCTTTGAAGAGCATTGCCAAGATTTTATATCATTCCTCAAATCGGCTGTTTATGTTAATGTCACTGTTGTATAAATGATGACATGACCTAAAATATTATGTCATCCTCTTGGCGTGAAGAGTCTGGTCGAATTACTCTACTTTTATAAATCGTGACTCTCCAAATGTGGTTTGTATAATAATAATTATACATAGGCCTATCTGGGTGCTAAAGTGCCTCGGCAAGGATTCCCATCGAATAAAGATATAGTACATTCGTAAATGAAGCGGGGTTCAATTATAAGCCATATAAAATGGCCTGTTGAAGGTTAGTTAATTAATAATTGCTGTGTTACGTGCAGGTTATATTAGGCTACCCAATAATTTAAGTATCTGTATGATGTTTGGTTGTTTTAACTTTCAAATTCCCTTTGTTAAATTTAATTTGAGTTAAGAGGGGCACTGGATATCTGCAACCGCATGGCAACTTACAGATCAAGGCACAATTAAATATATAACGTATACTCAGTATTGTAGCGGGTACTGTAGGGTTTGGCTGAGTTGTGATTTTGATTTAAATTTATAACGCACCGCCGGTATCAAAAGTGCTCAATCCCTAGGAAGAGCGCTATGTTGAAAACAAGCAGTTAGATTGATATTGTCTTATACATAGTGTCTGGCAGTTCATGCTCACCAACCATTTCTGGGGAGGCAATCCTCAAGACTGGTGTACATCTAATTACAAAAATTAGTAAATGATCAAGATGCAGCATATTATTAATATTGACATAATATAAGTGGTAATATCAATAATCCAGAATAGGTGTGAAGATGAAAGTTAATCTCCAGATATGTTAATCCGTAATGAGTGCCAAAAGATGAAAGAAACGTGGATCAATCATAAAATTAATATGGAATCAATAGTCAATAGGTAGGTTAAGCTGGTATGACTAACAGACTATTATGGCCATCCATCGTCAGTGCTAAGGCCTTCCCTCCTCGGGATTGAAATACTTGCTGCAAATTATAGTAAACAGATTATAAAATGGGATACAATTAATTAAAATTAATAATAATAAAAAATAAAAAATAAAAAATAAAAAATCGGAAGGGGATAAAGTGTGTGTGGGTGCGTTGACAAATACCTGCGAACGAGGACGCACACCTGTTTTTTACATTCCAACTGAGGACACACCTGCAAACGAGGACGTCCTCGGTTCCCTGATACGTGCAAAATATTGCAAACAACGTTAAAACGCTATCTAAACGAGGTCCTCGTATCACCCCTACCCCCCCTTAGGCCTCAGTTAGATAGTACACAGTCTAATTGGCGGTTTGACACCCGTGTAAGCCGCCATTTTGGTCCTCGGTGTGTGTCCAGGTTGGTGGGTCCTCGTTTGGATAGTACCAAAACTGGGTCCTCGTTTGCAGGTCATTACAAACATGGGTGTGTGTGTGTGGGGGGGGGGGGGGGGGCTTTTCTTTGGGGCAAACTCCTTGATTAAGGAGTGTGGTTGGCGGAAGTGATTGTGGGCAATTGCTCACTACTTTCGCAATTGGCATTAGGTATATTACGTAATTTGGATAATTGTCCTTGTGCTCTGTTGGTTACCTACAGAGCTACGGATTGGCTGTTGTATGAAACCCAGTCATTTCCGGCGGACAATTATCCGAGTGTATTCACAATATTCCAAATTCCTCATAATAAATGGGTGCGACAACTGAAGTATGTATATTGATGATCACTGCGTGTTAACAATTATTTGAGGATAAGGGGATAATGTGAATGTAGCGAAAATTAAATGAACATGGATATAAATAATGTGAAAATCGTGTAAATCTTGTGTATGTTGCGTAGGACAAACAAAAGTGAAAAATCGTGTAAATCGTGTATGTTGCGTAGGGCAACAGAAGTGGAAAATCGTATACCAAATCGTATACCAGTTATTCAGCGAGGTAATAAAATGACCCGTATGTAGCCAAAAATGCTACCAAGACCACGCACGTTTTCTCGTCTCCTCTCAATCTCTATACGGTAGCAATAAAGTTTCCTGAAACGACTGTAATGGAAACTAATTTGCTAACGGTCAGGGGTTGAGACCTTGGTTGACCTTTCAGGTCCTATTGGCCAATCAGCGCTCTGTTTAAATTTTCGCGCGGGTTTGTGTCGGTCTTGTTTCGTTTTTCCTTCATTCTGCATTTCGGTTGCATCGGGTCAGGTTGCAGTAAAAAACCCACCCATCCCACCCATGTTGTTTAGGTGGTCATCTGCATTTCAATGTGGGCCAATGTACTAAGGTTGTGTTTTGCTATAGTTTCTTGCTAGGGTTTTCGTGATGTACTGTTGTAAGAATGCATCCACTCGTGCCAGTGGCTGTCATTGAAATAAATCTGATAATATAAATAGAAACACTCGAGGTAGTGGATTTCGTTGAACTAAATCCGTAAAGAATAAAACCACTCGGGGTAGTGGAGTTCGTTGAAATGAATCCGAAAAAGAAAAGAATAAACCCATTCGCGGTAGTGGCTTTCGTTGAAATCAATAACATAATAAAACCACTCGAGGTAGTGGAAGTCGTGGAAAGCAAATTATAAAAGAATAAACCCACTCGCGGTAGTGGCTTTTGGTGAAATCAATAAAAGAATAAAACCACTCGAGGTAGTGGAAGTCGTGGAAATCAAATTATAAAAGGATAACACCACTCAAGGTAGTGGCTTTCGTTGAAATCAATCCGTAAAAGAATAAAACCACTCGCGGTAGTGGAGTTCGTTGATATGAATCCGATAAAGAAAATAATAAACCCACTCGCGGTAGTGGCTTTCGTTGAAATCAATAAAAGAATAAAACCACTCGAGGTAGTGGAAGTCGTGGAAAGCAAATTATAAAAGAATAAACCCACTCGCGGTAGTGGCTTTTGCTGAAATCAATAAAAGAATAAAACCACTCGAGGTAGTGGAAGTCGTGGAAATCAAATTAGAAAAGGATAAAACCACTCAAGGTAGTGGCTTTCGTTGAAATCAATCCGTAAAAGAATAAAACCACTCGATGTAGTGGGGTTCGTGGTAAACAAATTAAAAAATAGAAAACACATGTGGTAGTAGGTTTCGTGGATTATTGCGTAAAGGAATAAAATAACTCATGATAAGGCGGAAGTGATTGTGGGCAATTGCTCACTACTTTCGCAATTGGCATTAGGTATATTACGTAATTTGGATAATTGTCCTTGTGCTCTGTTGGTTACCTACAGAGCTACGGATTGGCTGTTGTATGAAACCCAGTCATTTCCGGCGGACAATTATCCGAGTGTATTCACAATATTCCAAATTCCTCATAATAAATGGGTGCGACAACTGAAGTATGTATATTGATGATCACTGCGTGTTAACAATTATTTGAGGATAAGGGGATAATGTGAATGTAGCGAAAATTAAATGAACATGGATATAAATAATGTGAAAATCGTGTAAATCTTGTGTATGTTGCGTAGGACAAACAAAAGTGAAAAATCGTGTAAATCGTGGATGTTGCGTAGGGCAACAGAAGTGGAAAATCGTATACCAAATCGTATACCAGTTATTCAGCGAGGTAATAAAATGACCCGTATGTAGCCAAAAATGCTACCAAGACCACGCACGTTTTCTCGTCTCCTCTCAATCTCTATACGGTAGCAAATATCAATATTATGTCTACAAACAATACAGCTGAACTTATTCAAAGTTAATTGTTCTTATTATTTATATTTCGTTTTTTCCATGACGACATAATATGAGGGCATGAAGTGGGAACTTTGATTGGAACTATGCTCGTCTCGGATTAATATCGCTTAACACAAAATCCCATAGTCTTTCGCAATTGCCATATAACAACTTCTCTTAACATTCATAAATAAAACGTCACTATCGTTCACTATCGTTCCCAAAAGTATTGATTTAGAAATACGAGCTTGTTGTCTATTATAGAACTCATGTGTTCGAGTTTAGGTGTATTTATAAATGGGTAAAGCAGATGTCTATAACACTTCACTAAGAGCGTGTTTCTAATGGGCAACTTAACGGTAATAACCTTTAAGTTGCCCTGTAGAAACAGCTTAATAACGCAAATTACCGTTAGATTTCTAACGACAAAAACCAGGTTTGTTAACGGTAATAAACGCTATCTTCCCAGTAGAAACAGCCACCCGTTAAATCCTACTGATAAGTTTTTGTGACTAGGAAGGATACAAGTACACGTCGGATGCTATGCATTGTTGCTCTGCGTTAACGACGAATTTCATGTTCATTTTATATTGTGTGTGTGTTGTTAACAAGTAATATTAAAAGACAAGGACTTACGGCGGCAGTCTTTTTTAAGTGGGCGGCATTTTTGGTATAACGAAAGGTGAAATGTCTGGTACCATCGATTAGGACGCTTGTAAACTTATCGGTAACCTTTCGCGAGTAGAAACGGGGGGGGGGGGGGGGGGGGGGGGGGGGGGGGGTTAAACAGTTAACGGTAATTACTGTTGAGTTAACTTAGCGTTAAATTTCCAGTGCCTCATTAGAAACACGCTCAAAGAGCGTTATATCAATCGCATTGGTGAATTAAAACATTAAAAATATTTGAATTTTCACCCTGGCTTTTGTTCTCAAACTTTGTTTAAATACCTCATCTGGTACTATGGAATATGCTGTTGCTGCAATAGACTACCTATACACACTTTAATTAACGGGCTTTTCATGCCAGTCCTAACATCAGCTCTACACAACATTTCAATAGACATGTTTATCCCGCTATTCAAAGTCTATGATAACATGTATTGTTTAGTTCGCCATTGAGTCCGGCCAGGGCTTGTTTTTCTTTAGTTATTTATGGGATATAAGTGGAAGTCAACACCTGAATTATAGGACTCTACGTATTGATCATGAGATTCAAATCGACAGATTGATGAATTTATATTCAATCAATTTAAATGCAAATAAGGGTTATCGTTTATACTACTGTGAACGATAACTCGATGATGTAAATCATCAATACGAGACAATATGAAGATTTTATCTCTATATCGTATAAAACATGATTCCCATTGACCAGCTTAGTATTGCCCCGAGTTCAACCGCAGAGAGCTTCATACAGATTTGAATTTAGTGCAGATTAGGTTACGGAAATAAGATATCGAGGGCTCAGAAAACACAAGGACTCATCTCCATTTTTTCCAAAAATGAGATTATGGTATCAAAACATTCAGAAAGAAAGTCTATTTCCAGTAACCAACACAGCCTTATCTCAATAACACGACCTCTTTCAAAGTTATAGCCAGTATCACAAAGCCTTATCTCCATCTCCCCAATGTGTTTACAAATCATAATAGTCTTTTTCTCAAAATGGTCAAAATGGAGATAAGTCCTTGTGGTTCTGAGCCCACGATATAATTATATAAAGGGTATGTCAACAAGCTACCAAATCTGACTTATGTATCTTATTTCGTTTTTCTACCAATTGAATAAACAATAGGATTATTAGAACAGTCACGCAAAATGTCATGTAGAGCGACGAGCGTGAATCCGCCGCATACCAGAAATGTATCTATCATAACTAAACCAGCAGGCGACAGTTCCAAAATTGCATAAAATTTTCAAAGATGTCACAATTATTGAATGTTATCACCATGCTCGGAATCACCATGAGAAATATATTAAAATAAGTACAAATATGCCTAGTGTCGATTAATTCTTGAGATAGATTTTGACAGTTGGAAAGGTTTCTGAACTTAATAGTCGCGTGGAAAGTGTTAAGGAGGTGTAAATAAAATGAGCAGAAGCTTAGCTTAAATGACAGCTATCAAAGTTCAAAATTGCAATCACTGTAATTCTAAACGGTAAAGTCAAAGCTTCCTGTATTAACGATAAATTATCCCGGGTTATCAACATATCCTAAGGATAATTTAATGCACCAACCAGTTTGAGCGTTAAAATGCGCACAAAATAAGCAGGTAAGTAAAATATTAATATGCAGATCCCCAGGGATCTGCAATTGATCTGCGCCGGTTGCATGTTTAAGCGCTATCCATTACGTGCTATTATATTATAATCTGAAGTAACATGTCTGTACGAAAGAAAAAACCTACTTCATCATCATTCAATTACCGTACAAATACAACTGGGTACGTGTTTTTAATCCCATATAATGCATTTAAATGACATCCGTTAATTAACAATACTCGGATCGTGAAATGGATGTTTAAATCTCGCATGGGAAAGAACAAGTCGTCCTTTTGAACCTTTTGGTACATTATTTCTAATAATGCGATGGTATGATGCGAGAAACTGGAGAGTGATCCTCCACGTTTTAACGAGAAATCCCTTCAAACGCGCACACTGATATTAACGAGCAATCACTTCAAGCGCACACTGATATTAATGAGCAATCACTTCAAGCGCACACTGATATTAATGAGCGATCACTTCAACGCACACTGATATTAACGAGCAATCACTTCAAGCGCACACTGATATTAATGAGCGATCACTTCAAGCGCACACTGATATTAATGAGCGATCACTTCAAGCGCACACTGATATTAACGAGCAATCACTTCAAGCGCACACTGATATTAACGAGCACTCACTTCAAACGCACACTGATATTAACGAGCAATCACTTCAAGCGCACACTGATATTAACGAGCAATCACTTCAAGCGCACACTGATATTAACGAGCAATCACTTCAAGCGCGCACTGATATTAACGAGCAATCACTTAAAGCGCACACTGATACTTAAACACCGTCAACATGTCCAAACACTAAAACAGATGCTCTTTTATTACCTTAAAAGGTATGCAAAAAACACAATTTGTATACGGATTCGGAACAATATTGCCATGGCCCTCGAATACACATATTTCTTTTGAAAATTGACCTGATTCATGATGTAAATATACCAAGTTTGTCTACAAAAATACTCATCACAATTAATGAACGGTTCCTTTTTAAAAACGCTCGTATGTCGAGATGCATTTACGCAATAATGGCAGGCTATATGACGACGAAAAATCTGTTGTGTACAGGGTGTATCAAAAAAAACGCAACACTTTTTGCCGCGAGCTCTCCGATTACGGCAAATCACAAATCACTCTGAAATTTATATATTCTATTAGGTGTACTTATTGGCTATCACATAGTCAAATTACAGCGATATCGATTATTGATTCGCTGAGATATCAACGATACACGTAGACAAGTGCAAAACACGTTTTACATCGTTTATCCTGTAGGCCTGATTTTCTTGTCAGGTGAATATTAGCAAGACACTTTAATAACTCATTGTACTTAAATAATTGGAATCAAACTCATCATTCTGAGAAGAGAATGACATGTAAAGGTATCAAATGTCTGGCTATTACAGTATCATATCAATATTAATTAAATCTGGCAATAAATTAGTTGATATTTAATGACACAATTTGAAAATCCAGATTACAAAGTCTGTTTGCAAATCCTCTCTCTTTTTCTCTCGTTAATGTCATATATAAAACAGTATGGCACATTATTCAAAAGATAAACAAATGGAATAGTCCAGTGAAGTCCAGTTGTATGTGCTTTTCCATCCTTCTGACAAAACCATCGCTCTTCAGAAACTGCAACGATGCGTTGATGACATTAAAACGTGGTCGGTTTTGAACAAATTAAAGTTCAATGATAGCAAGACAGAAGCCTTATGCTTTGCTTACCGTTTTGTGCCCTCGGATCCTGTGCCGACAGTTACTATCGGATCATCATCAGTAATTCCTTCTGCAGTTGCCCGTAATATTGGTGTCGCCTTTGACAATGATCTCAGATTGACACAGCAAGTCAACAGCATCTGTCATTCCGCAGCATTAGCCATTTATAGAATTGGTCAAATTCGGAAATATCTTGATATGAAAACCAGGCTTCTCGTTACATTGCGTTTTCGCGTCTGGGGACGCAATCATTTTGATAAAAACGCAATAAATTTTAAACTGGACTCTTTATTGCGTCCATCTGGACGCAATAATTTTTAATCGTGTGTCAAGATAATTTTACACGTGTAAGCTTACAAATATCAGTTTTCGTGACAATCCGAATCGAAGTATACTTGGTAATAAAATATTAAATATTCTCGGTCTTCCTTACAAGAACAACTCTCGACTCTCGACTAATTCGCAAATTACATTTTTGACTTGGACCCCATAATTTCTTCTCGGACCCCATACTTTTGAGAATTGGTAAATTATGGGGTCCAGTGGACCCCATAATATTTGTACCTAACGAAAAGCCTGAATGAAAACCACAGAAAGACTCATCCACGCATTTGTGACGTCACGCCTTGACTACTGTAACTGTCTACTTTATGCCTTACCACAATATCTGATTGGCAAGCTTCAGCGTGTACAGAATTCTGCGGCTAGGCTCACTGCGATGAAACGCAACCACGTCAGTGACATATTGAGAGACCTTCACTGGTTGCCAATCACCGAACGCATTGAATACAAGATGCTGCTTATAACTTACAAATGCCTTCATGGTCTGGCCCCTTCTTACCTGACAGAACTCTTGAAGAAACACGATCCTCCTCGGACTCTAAGATCTTCATCCATGGACCTGCTGGATCCACCACATGCAATTCATACCCGTACGTATGGCGAGCGTTCGTTTTCGGCGGCTGCCCCGAAACTGTGGAATGCGCTTCCCACCAAGGTTCGCTCTGCTACCACTATCGAACAGTTTAAGTGCAGGTTGAAGCACTACCTTTTTACTCGCTCGTAATTTGGCAAATCTGTATATATATTGACTTTTGCGCTTCAATTGTGTTTTGCCTTTTACTCATGTATATAATATTGGTTATTTTGTTATGGTATTTTATGATTGTACAGGTTGTGCATTTTTCTTAATTTTTAGTTTTGATTTTATCTTTGTGCGGCGCATTGAGTTTCCTTGCGGTTTGAAATGCGTCTTTTAAATGCCTGCTTATTATTATTATTATTATATGAAGGAAGTAATTGTCTTGTATGAATCAGTCATTGTTAGTCTGTTGCGAATGGGAATGGGACATTATGGTGCTGCTCGACCCTCAAAATGCTGTCCTTGTTTTAAGATGCATCGATTATGAACTTTAATTCATGAAAGAACGTACCATAGACATTATGTGGCGATCATAGCAATCGGTGCTTCAAAACTTAAGTGCAATGGACTCTATCGATGGAGGATAGGGTGGCCACGGGGCCGAGATAGATTTTCTTTATACTTTCATATTTGATAGACCTTAACCCGAAACTAACATATCTGGAAACATTTTTGAAAAATAATCCTTGTTACCATGGCAATAGCCAAAATGGCATTTTCGGACGATTATTGCCATTTTGGCATTTTTAATCTTTCAATTTTTCAAATTTTGAAGCCTGCGTAACTATTACACTCAGTGGTCATGATTTTTTTTCATTACAAGCTATGGGTAGATAGATACTTAAATGCTTCATTGAATGTATCCAAAAAATTGCCAGGTGTCACGGAGGGTTATACCATTTATTTGAAATAGGGGTGTTTTTCAACTTTTTCAAAGTATGCAAATATACCAATTCTGCATAGCTTACAACCCATATGGTAACGCTCCGATTTCAACGTGGACCATGTCATGATGAGATGAGACATTAGTCTTATCAAAAATGTTAATTTGAGTTTGGGGAAAATACTTCCTGTATATGCAGTGTTGCCAGACATTTTCACCAAAAATCACATTTTGTTCAAAATAAAATCCACTTTTTATTCTATTTAATGATATGAGACTAGAACTTATCATTCACAGCTAAGTTTTAACAATGGGATGTATGTGTTAGACCACTAGAAACTCAAATCTAGTATTTTTGCTTTGTTAACATACTTTAAAACCAAAATGGCCGCCAAATGAATGGTCAAAAGTGGTCAAAATTCCATACAATAGCATAATATCAACCGAAATGTATGATAAAAATATAATTTTAATGATGGGATGCCAAAATGGCCCCCAAAATAGTTCCTAAAGTGGCTGCAAAATTGTCAAATTCCATAAAATGGGATAATATCAACCTAAATGTATGATGAAAATATAGTTTTAATGATAGGATGTATGTATTAGACCACTAGTAACTCATATCTAGTATTTTTGCTTTGTTAACATACTTAGAAATCCAAAATGGCCCCCAAAATGGGTCCCAAAATGGCTGAACAAATTGTCGAAATTCCATAAAATGGTATAATATATCAACCAAAATGTATGATGAAAGTATGAAAGTATAGTTTTAAAATATAAGGCTGGTATGTATTAGACCACTAGCAACTCATATTCAGTATATTTGCATTGTAATAACATATTTTAAATCCAAGATGGCCACCAATATGGCCGCTGTAAATGTACAAATAGTGTACAATAATCCACAAAAGATATTGCAAGAGTATATTACATCACATTCACCAAATATCATGTTCGAAACTGCTAAGCTTTTGCTGTTAGATATAAGGCTCACCTCTATGACAATTTTGACTCGCTGTATCACTTTCTAAAATGGCTTCCAAAGTGGTTAAGTTGATGTTAAATTACCTAAAACAATTGTTTTGTATTATAAATGACCATACTATGTAATACCAATACCCCCAAATCTAATAAGACAGCATTCAATATATGTATATGATAAAGCCTAGGGGCGGTAGATCTAGTTTGAGTATTTTAAAATATATAAGATGGCTGCAAAAGGTTAAAATAACTGAAAAACAGTATTAGTCTTATTGTTAGTGTTACATTAGATATAAACAAAAGATTATATCTATGGATTTTAATCCACCCAGTAAACGTATCTGTATGTGACAAGGTATGATTGTATCCATATCTTAATCAATTGATGGCCACCTGTGGTAATTATTTTGACCATTTGGAGGTAATTTTATTGACCATTAGGGGGTAATTTTGATAAAATGGTCATTATAATGCCCATCTTTATAACATCACATTGTCAAAATGGAGTCCATACCATTTAAGTATACCTTGTCACATATACAAATACGTTTATTGGATGGATTAAAAGCTGTAGATATAATTATTTGGTCATATCTAATGTAACACTAACAATAAACTAATACTATTTTTCAGTTATTTTAACCTTTTGCAGCCATCTTGGATATGTTAAACTACTCAAAGCTGTATAGATCTACAGCCCTAGGCTTTATCATAGATATACTGAATACTGTCCCATCACATTTGGGGGTATTGGTATTACATAGTATGGTACAAAACCATTGTTTTAGGTCATTTAACATCAACTTATCCATTCTGGCAGCCATTTTGGAAAGTGATACTGAATCAAAATTGTCAGAGGTGGGCCTCATTTCTAAAAGCAATAGCTTAGCAGTTTAGAATAATACTATTTGGTGAATTTGATGTAATTTACACTCTTACAATATCTATTTTGGATTATCATACACTCATGTAGATTATTTTTACATTTACAGCGGCCATTTTAGTGGCCATCTTGGTTTTAAATTATGTTATTACAATGCAAATATACTGGATATGAGTTACTAGTGGTTTAATACATACATCCCAATGTTAAACTATATATACTTTCATCATACATTTTGGTTGATATTATCCCATTTTATGGAATTTCAACAACTTGTTCAGTCATTTTGGGACCCATTTTGGGGGCCATTTTGGATTTCTAAGTATGTTAACAAAACACAAATACTAGATATGAGTTACTAGTGGTCTAATACATACATCCCATCATTAAAACTATATTTTCATCATACATTTCGGTTGATATTATGCTATTTTATGGAATTTTGACCACTTTTGACCAGTTTTGGTCATTAATTTGATTTAATTTGGCGGCCATTTTGGTTTTAAAGTATGTTAACAAAGCAAAAATACTAAGTGGTCTAACTCATACATCCCATTGTTAAAACTATACTCAGATCATACATGTTGGTTTAAATATGCCAATATATAGAATTTTGGCGGCCATTTTGGCGGCCATCTTGGATATCTTAGGTGTGTTAACAAAGCAAGAGTTCTGGATATGAGTATCTAGTGGTCTAAAACATACATCCCACTATTAAAACTACACTTTCACCATACAAATTGATTGCTATACATGTCATTTTATGAGATTTGACCAGTTGTGGCAGCCATTTTGGACGCCATCTTGCATAACCCCTTAGCATTATGAAAATATTGTTGGTAACATCCTGATTATGTCTTAGGATCATGATAGGAAGTAAAAAAGTTGGTTTCGGGAGGCCTGGGGGTGGGGGTGCACACTAACCCTTTGTAGATACCCGACTAATATCTAAGACTAATCCCTCAGATCACAATCATGGCACATGTATTCAAATTGGTAAAGACAGCCCGTAGCCAAGGTGTATGGCAAGTCAAACGTGTCATAATAATGTAATCATTTGTATTTAGTTGTATTCGTAGTCTTTACATGTTTTTTTAATACTACTGTGGTTTACTTTTTCCTAATGTTGCATGTAAAGTTGATTTTTCATTTCCGTAGTATTTAACTTACGGTAAGATTTACATTGATTTTTTTTAGAAAATAGGTAAAAGACTGGCAACACTGTTTTGTTTTCCACAAACACAAATAAACATTTTGGGGTGAACACCAATTGATTTACAATTAATATGTGGTTGCAATGAGTACACATGACAACATATTTGGGGTTATAGGGGTTTTTCACGTTGAAAACGTAATCTGTAATCATATTACTTGCTATGGCAACACCCGTTAAGTTAATGACTGGCAACACTGACCATTTAAAATGATCAAATTTATTATAATATCAAATTTTCTTCTAATTAACATCTCGCTGTGAATTTAAGGTTCCGGTTTCATATCATTAAACACAGCGAAACATGCGTTAGCTTTTGAAGGAATTGTGAAATTTTGTGAACATATCTGGCAACACTGCATATTCAGGAAGTATTTTCCCCAAAATCAAATTAACATTTTTCATAAGACTAATGTCTCATCTCAACATGACATGGTCCACGTTGAAATCGGAGCGTTACCATGTGGGTTGTAAGCTATGCGAATTTGGTATATTTGTATACTTTGAAAAAGTTGAAAAACACCCCTATTTCAAATAAATGGTATGACCCATCATGATATCCCATATTTATGTCTATGCACTCAGTGAAGCATCTACATATTCACCTATTCAGCTTATACAAAGAAAATATTTCATATACTTTTTGTCTATTAGAAATAGATGCTTACAAATTTGATAATTTGTGAGGTTAAAAAGGCAAAAATGGGGAAAATAGCCCTAAAATGGTATTTTGGCCGTTGCCATGGAAACGAGAATTATTTTTCAAAATTAATTCCACATTTGTTAGTTTTAACTAAAGGGTCATCAAATATGAAAGTATAAAGAAATTCCATTCCGGGGCCGTGGCCAACATTTTAAAAAAATCCTCCATATTTACAGTCCATTACACCAGGGATACTATTAACTTTGGGATAGGAAATTCGTATACTAACGTACGTAGCGAAAACGGACCTTTTGCATATTTGAATAAATTATGGTTATCGTCCGGAATGTGTCGGTGACCGGCGTTTAACGCGTTTAACAATGTTTAACCAGGTATAACGGCAGGTTAAACGGCATGTTAGTCAGCATAGGTTTGGGGGCGCTGTAGATTTACACAGACGACGGTGGCCACGTGAAACCTAAATTTTGAAATCGTAGTGAATAACAAGTAATCGCGAATTTTAAACTATCATTTTGACAAATACATCATAATTAAAAGGATTTTTATCGTTAACCGGGCGATGACTGTTAAAAATAATTCAAAATGGTGCACTCCCGTTGCCAAATTGGGTCGTCTGAGAGACGCGTGGCCAGCGTTGCGTCGTCTGCTACAATCATCACGCCTGATCGGTATAGCGCCCTCAATTCTATGCTGACTAAGTTCGATTTAAAAGTGGACCCTATCGGCAAGCTGAGAGGCAGACCCCTGATTACACTTAATAAGGGTGATTGACGTATTCAAATGCTCGAATGATTATCAGATTACACGATTCAATGATTTTATGTACCACCTTACTTAAACACAGGAAATTAAGATAAACCATTCTAGACATTAAAGTTACATAGTTATTAAACTGTTAACCCATGACACTAATCGGACAGGAAAATCCAAGTTTTTAGAACGAACGATGTAAAACGTGTTTTGCACTTCTCTACTTATACCTTTAATATCTCAGCGAATAAATAATCGATATCGTTGTAATTTGACTATGTGATAGCCAATAAGTAGACCTAACAGAATATATAAGTTTTAGAGTGATTTGTCTTTTACTGTGACCGTACAGCTCTCGACAAAAAGTGTTGCGTTCTTTTTGATACACGCTGTATAGTGAGAGTGCTGTGAGACTCACTAGTCTTCAGGTTATGTCAGTATGGTATACATGTATATGGCACGTATTTTGCACAATGAAAGTGAAAAAACCTGGTTTTTCAAATCGAAAACTTGGTTTATCAATTTTTATAAGCCAGGTTTTTGATCGAAAAGCTTAGTTTATCGATTTGAAAAGAATAATTTTTATAAACCCAGGTTTCTCTGCTGATAAACATGTTTTTCGATCAAAAACTTTGCTTATCGAGTTTGATAAACTTGGTTTTTCGATTTGAAAATCATAGTTTTTGATAAACCCGGTTTCTCGATCGATAAGCCTGATTTTTCGATCGAAAAACTTGGTTTTCTAATAGCCGTACTTATCGAACACATATTTTTCTTCTTTTTCTTCTTTTTTCTTCTTTTTTCTTCTCTTTTCTTCTTTTTTCTTCTTTTTTCTTCTTTTTTCTTCTTTTTTCTTCTTCTTTCTTTCTCCCCTTCTTTCTTTCTCTTTTCCTTTTCCTGTTTTTTCCTCTTTTCCTTTTTTCTCTTCATTTTACCGACTGCTGCATGACTTTGCCGAATACATGTATGAATGGGGGTGGGGTGGAGGTGGGGTGGGGTGTAATGCCCCACACCCCCTCTAGCGACAGCCCTGAATAACAGACGAGAGAAAGTCAAGAAATAAATTTAGATACAATAAATATTAGATATGAGGAAATGTAGATACGGTATGCATTGATAAATAATTTTCATATGAATGGATAAAAGATACAGAGAAGGTAAAATATAAATGAAATAGAGAGATTGAAATATAATAAATGATAGACAATGTTACATATTGATGGATTATACAGAACGGAAGAGAGAAAGGTTACATTCAATTTGGAAAGGATATACATGTATACATTTTATTTATGACAGAGTGGTACAATATAAAAACGTCATTTGACAGGAAACGAACATTATTCTTTGCTATTTACTCACAGAATACGTAGCAGGTATTCATTTATTTAGTAATGTATCTCAGGGCTACGCATAATACATAAATGTATTTGCCATACCTCTACCGCTACACCAGACATTCGTTGATTGACTATCACTAAGTACAGAGACATTTGCTTGTGATGTCGCTCAATAGACAAAAATGATAGACGGTTATTTCTGAATTTGATTTGATCCTTGAAATCAGTATAATAGCGTAGCTTGATATCGAGGAAAAATTCATTAATTTGTCTCACTCAAATCACTCAGATATAACGTTTTCATCGAGAGCTCGTGGCAGCCAATAACGAACGAGGTGTCCTATGATGCTCTCTTCCGGGAAGCTTGTGTTGCCTTGTTCAGATTAAGTCCACTCCAAGATTTAACAAGACATAATTTGGTGCAGAGCACAAACGTGTCTCGCGAAATTCAGCTGGAATGAAGGCTTAGCAGAAGTTTAAGTGAGTTGAAGTGGTTTGGATACCTGAATAAAATTGAGATTACTGCTTAAACAACATGGAACCTAAGACACCGGGAACCACCAAAAGTGACAACAATACATTTGATGTCTAACATAATTGTGTTAATTCACAGCATCAAAAACATGACCATTGGAACTACATATTTGAAACGTGGAGCCGAAAACCAACAAATTAATGCCAGGAACCACCACAACATAATTATGTTGATGTTCATTCAAAATATAAATATCATGAAAATACAGCAATAAAATACGTTATCTACTACTAAACCAATATGGGGAACACCGGGAACCGAAGATATGGACGGTAATGCAAGATATGAGTTTCACTCCACACATAACAAGCATGACAAGACCAAGAGGCTACAGTAAGAACATACAATGGCGACTGCGAGTGCTTCTCAATTGGGCAATGCGTTCGTCAAGGATGTAATCTTGTCACCTTACCTATTAAATATTATGCAGAATTCATCATGATGCAAGCTTTTGATGGATTTGAAGGTCACGTTTCAGTAGGGGGACGCACAATGCTGACGATACCACCCTGATAGTGAGAACTGGAGCTGGCTAGCTAATACACAGAGTGACAGCAGCTAGTGAGAAGTTTGGGCTCTTCCTGAATATTAGAAGACCAAAGTCATGATCTGTGGAGGAAACAGCAACCTACAAGTAAGGTAAAGGTAAAGGTAAAAGCGGTCGATCCTATAATCCCAGGAGTGGAGTGCCCATTTCCTTCAAAGCGATAGGGCCAGACTCACTTCCTTTTTATAATGTTGCTGTGTGGGGTTCGCTACAACTCCTCCACAGCGAGTATGTTACCTTCTCAGCACTGAAGAATGCCGGTACCCGTTTAAATACACCTGGGTAGAGAGGAGTAATTCCGGTAAAGTGCTTAACTCAAGAGCACAACGTATGCACAGATTTGTGAATGTTAGCCTACTTGCGCAAAATGTTGTTACGCTCACAATAGCACTACCCCTTCGGGCTCGTGCCATTTTCACAAATTAACATCAACGCGCGTGCATTGATTTTTCCAATTTATCTCGAAACAACACATACTTATTTTGACATAAAATAAAATAATTTTCTAGTACTTGATAAGGACCGTTGAACAGTTGAAGAATTTGGAAAGCTACATTTAATAGTCGTTTGATGAAGTTTGAGATGTATGTGAGTCGACGTACGAGCATTCTAATCCATACACGACGGTCTTTGAAACGAATTCCCTTGCTCATGTCTCCGGCTCATAATATGCAGGTAATACTGTACTTCCGATCATCATTTTCTCTAGTGGTACCTATATATATATTTTTTCTTCAAACTGATTTATTTCCTTTTGTAAAAGTCAGGTTAGAAAAATATTCTAAGTCCACAAGACAGGAAAAGAGGAACTGTTGATTAGCTAAAAAGATTAATTGATTCGATCATTATTCATATCATTCCTTTAACATTGTCATCATTTAATGTCGGAGACGAAATGTGGGATCAAAGTAAACATTCATATAGAATTCCTTTGGGATCTGTAATTAGTCTTTTTTGTCATGTGATTAAACACTATCTGTTATGTGACATCATTATTCTGAACTAACATGTCTATTCGCAGTTTATCTCCTTTCAGTCGTTGTACAAATACAATTACTGGGTACGTGTATTTAATTCCATGTAATGAATTTAAATGACATCCGTCAATTGAGGATGTGTTAAAAGCTATACAGGACTTGGATCGTGATAGGGATGTTAAAGTTCACAGATTTGGGACGAGAATATTATCTAACGACACATGGGAATGACAACCCTTGTCGTCTTTACCAGCCCGTGGACATTATTACCAATAATGTGACGGATATACGAGGGTCATTCAATAAGTTCTACCTCCTCACTCATAACATCGCTAATATGAATGCCAGCCCCATGACAGTTGTCATAAGTATAGCTCTAAATCATAGCTACACATTTATAGTAAAATATAATTGATATCTGTTTCACTTTTGTCATGATGCGTTCAAAGTCAGAGAGAGATTTTGGACAACGGACACGGAAAATGACCCTAAAGATAAATACATGTTTTTTTTAGTTTTCTCTCCGAATTGTATGATTAGATATTTAACAGCCCGATTTAAATACTGAAAATAGAATCAATGGATGATTTCTATATAAAAATAATACTGTATTATCATATATAAATCAGATTGTAGGCAATATTAACTTTTGTGGGCTAGCAAATAGTATAATATCAACTCGAATGTATCACAACGTCTTTAGCATGAATGCTGCTATTCAGTCAAATTTTCGTTGTTAAAAGTCAAGCCACAGTGATGCCTCGGATGTTAAATCTAAACATGATAGTTATTTTATGAGTTTTTCTTATATGCAACCATTACAATAGTCAATCAGGTAGTCAGTGATCGAAAATTGTCTATTCAAGTGATTTCAAATATATCCATTTAGTCCTGTATATTGAAGATGTCTTGGTTCTTATGAAAAACAAATATGACTTTTGCAGCGGTATTCTAGGGTAAGGGTTATAATGAATGGCTGTCCAGGTCTCGTTCTGGCTAATAAGAGGGCATGTTAGCCCAAAGAAATCAGTCACTTTATTGTTTATAGTCTGTTCAAGAGATATCTGTAGTTTAGAACGGTTTCAATTGACCGATAGGTAAGTTTTGTCTCTTAAAATTGGTCAAATACATAGCATCTAGGAGACATTTTGCTGTTTTTATCCGTTTCCGTCGCATTAAATGGTGGTTTGGTTTTTACTGCATCAACAGAAAAGTAAAACCAGTACTCAGACCAAATTACTATGGATTTGTAGCTGAGATTTAAAGCTACAATTGTGAAATATTTCATACGACTGGCTTATTTAATAGCAAAGTTATGAGGTAGGAGGTAGAACTTATTGAATGACCCTCGTAGATCAATACATGCGCAAGTGTTGTCTTGAGATGCGCGCTGATGTTGATGAATGAATAATAGCACAACCCAGGGGAATGCGTTTGCGAGCATATCAACATCTGCGCAAGTAATGATTTTTCTAGATTTTTGAGAGACAATACGCATGTATTGGACTAATTCATACATGTACACGATAATTTGCAAATTAAGTCAATTTTGAGTTTATTATGTGTTCTCAGAGCGCTAAGCATTGCTCATGACATATTAGCGATTCGCAGATTGTGGCCATTAGGAGTCGCTCGATGGACTATGACTTACAAATCGCCCACGGCAACTTGACAGATCGAACTACCAGTCGCGCACGAGTTGAGTTGGATTGAAGTCAACTGCAGCGATGCAGACCGTGCGACCTGATGCGACCTGGTGCAACTTTTGGAAAGTCGCGTGATGTCGCCGCTGACTTGATTGCCTTCGATTGAAAAACAAATGATGTAAATTACGTCATCGGGGGCGACCCCGATCGCAAAGCGACCTTAGTATGTTATCAGCATAAGCTTTAAAATGACACCAAAATTATCAAAATTGATCAAGGCATTCATATATCTTTAAAAACACACCCCGTAAAATTCTCCATTTTGATGTATCTGCATCATATGTTCGATCTCTCTCTCTCTTGCTGCGTGGACAACGAATCAAAACAGAGCGCGTGGTGTGCGAATGTACGGCGAACACGCGGAGTGCAATTTTACACTCTAAATACACTCCACGTTATTTACTTTTCGGCTTTCTGATTGGGTAAGAGTGTATGAATATGCTGCATGAAGCCTCCCCCCCCCCCAAAAAAAAAAGAAGCAAAAAAGAAAGAAAGAAGAAGACACATTTACTAATACACACAAATACATGTATCTCAAACAAACATGGATGAGTTCCCTGTCATAGTTACACAGTAGCAAACCATTGGAATTCCTCAGGTAATATGGGTAAATTGTTAAACTTATGAGAAAAGTAGTTGAATAAATCACGACCAACAACACGAGTGGTCAGGGCGAGTTTCTGGGAAAATAGATAAAAACAGATCAAGTTAAAAAATAATAATAAACGGTGCTTATAAGCGCAATTCCAAAAATTGATCATTGCGCTTTACAACAATTACATATATAATGGATAACAATAATACAAAGCAAAATAAATAATATATAATACCACATCAGCAAGAGGAATCACAAGAATAAATGAGTTTTGAGGCTGCGTTTGATTGCATCAATACTGGGTGACAAACGAATTGATTGTGGCAACTTCTTCCAGAGGGTTGGGCCACAGACTCCGAAAGATCCATCGCCAATTTGTCTTTTAGTTTTTGAAATAATAAGACGGGTCTTGTCAAGGTTGGAGCGCAGACCTGTCCTTGATGAGACATGAATGGTAACGCAGTCGGACAGGTAAATCGGCGATAGACCATTCAGAGCCTTATAGATATAAAAGAGAGTCTTAAATTTGATACGCCTGTCAACCGGCAACCAGTGCAGTGAGTTCAACAGAGGAGATGGGGGATGACGACGTGGAACCGGGAATACAATGCACGCTGCACGGTTTTGAAGGCGTTGTAGACGAACAATGTCTTTGCCTCTGCAAACAGATAATAAGGCATTGGCATGGATAATTAGGATCAAACAAGATATGTATAATTAGGATCAAACAAGGTATGTATTTTCCATAATTCAAGCCAAAATACAAATCAAAACACCCCAGTCCAAAATAGTACAGGGGGGGGGGGGGGGGGGGGGGGGGGGGTACCGTCTGAAGAACAATCTAGGTATATGACATTGTACTTGGTCTGAAACGTTTGGTCCAGGAATTGCTATATTACTAATTAAAATGGCATTCCGCGATCATGGTTATCCATATTGACATTTCATTAAATCAACCCAGGAATTAATATTATATATTAGGCCAACAAAAAAAAGTTGTTTGCTTGTCCTCGTCTGACCGACCGTGTGAGTCAGTCCCTGGTCAGAAAAAAAACTCTTTTTTTTAATTTGTAAAAAAACATTCATTTGAATGACCTTAATTGAACCCTACATTACTCCTCATGTGAGCCCATACCCTTTTCATGTCACCTCCATGTGAAGGACCAAATAATATGACCATGATAAAAGTTATACGTTTGAACAGAATAAAACTTAATACTGTAGTAATTAGGATCTAAAGATAAAAGTTTCTAACGCTATGCTGTGGGTCATGGGGTATAAATATGTTGGTTATTTCAAATCAAATGTGGGCTAAACCATGCTAAAATTAACCATTATTAGCCTGCCATTGATAAGGCTCAAAATGGTGCATGCTTGTTTTTGTGTTTGTAGGATAGGGCCAGAAAAACCAGTTGTCCAATGTTAAAAATAAAAAAATCCGACCTACCGACCCAACTTTTCTATGGACAAGCAAACTATTTTTTTTTGCCTTATATAACCCGAAACTCAAACATCCACAACTAACCACTTATTAGACAACCCCCCCAACAATTGGGAGATTTCTCCTTAATAGTCAAACCAGGGAGGTGTAGTTGACACCTCCCTGGTCAAACGATCTGTGATCAAATAAGATAAGCTATTATGTCTCTCTGTAGGGAGTCTAATAAACATCTCTCCAAATGAATCATCAAAATTCTATGCATCAACTAAACAAATATAGCTTTGACTCCAGCACAGACTGCGGGTACTGTTAAAATAAACTGCATATAGGTGCATGTAATTTACAAAGACTACAAACATGGCGGCCCCCACTTATGTCTAGAAAGACCTAAATGTGTAAGTTTTTGCAATCCCATGCTATGGTGGCTTCGCCCCCAAAAAGACATATTTCCCAGCGCCCCAGACACACTCCATGCTAAGTTTCACTCCAGTTATCGTGAGTAAGTACGCCAAATTCAACAACCGCGACCGTGAGAATTGGAGGGGAAACGAACTTGTTACCGTCACTGAGGAGCAACACATATAGGCGAGTATTTGTAGTCTCTCAGAGTAGCTATACATCAACGTGACTATTATTTGCTATACCTCTATCGCTGCAGACATCAATTCAATTGATTGCCTACTTCAAATTACATGGTGACTTGTAGTACTTGCACTTTTTGGTCTCATTATACAGTTTAATCAGATTTGTTCCTAAGATCATGGTAAATATCACGAATCCTATAAATATAGTTGGAAGTACAGAGACCTTTGCCTATGAATCGTTCAATAGACTGACATTCACATATTTCAGACAATGAAGATATTTCAGGTTACAGATAAATGTTTCTGAATGTAACTTGATGAAATGAGAAACAGAAAAATATCTCAAGAAACTAATAATCCGATAAGATCCAATCAGTATTAAAAAAGTAACTTACCTTGACGTTAAATGGAAGCGTTTACCAAATCGGGTCATAAATATGCAGATGAGTGGTGTACCAACACCTGCAATTACAGGTAATTTCGTATTAAGATTGAAGGTTTAACGATGATTCCTGTCCAAGATTTTTACTTATCTAAGTCCAAGTCATGTCTTGGATTAACTGCGGTCATAAACAGGGTGATGCTCTCAGTCTGCTGTCAGCTCTTTAATCTCCTAATAGATTTGCTATGTATCCATCTCAACAATAAGAGTAGCATTCAAGGTATTCAGGTCATCCCAACTACACAGGTGAAAATAAGTGGGTATGCGGATGATCTTTATATGTTTGTTAAAGATGTCGACGCTGCAAAATCTGTTATGAATTCAGCAAATGTTCAAACTTAAAGGTTAATAATAACGAAACGGAAGCGATGTGAATCGGCAATGTGCGAAATAGTTTGTAAAGGCCTCTTGATGTATTACTCTGTATTATTGTACATTTTTGTATCTGTAAATGTCCTTCTGTTGTTTCAAGTTTGAAAAATAAAAATCAATACAAAAAAAAGACCTAAGACGGTTGTGCTCAAGGAACCACATACACATTACACAGGGTCTATGAACCGATTTAATTGAATATGTTGTTTCCACGAAGTCATTATACTATATTCTGATCCATGAAATCCTTGCACTCCTGAGGAAGAATTCACGCTGTGCAACTCTGATCTCCCTTAATAAGTGCAGCATAAAGATACTATATTCCCGTAAGAGTGTGATTACGTGTGCAATGTTACCGATGACTACAACAGAACAATGCAAATAGTTCCATCAAATGCAAGACGCAACAGTAAACATTTTGAATCGCAATAATTTAAATATGTATGTTTATTCTGGCATATACTCTGAAAATCTTAAATGTATTTGATAGATATTGTATTTCTTATTCGTTACATAAGAATTATGTGATTATCAGTTTTAAATGATTCTCTAACCTAATGTGGGCACATTTGGACACACTTTTTTAATTTGAATTTTATGAATATAGATGAATTAATAATAATAATAAAACCATGCTTATTGAGCGGATATCACAATTAAGTCCCTATGCGCTATAACAAAATGTATGTATCCTTATATAAAGATTCCATCGAGCTAGAATACAATTAACTAATGTAATTCCCCATGTAAATTACGTAAATATTACCTTGTGTTCATGATATACGTCATTGCGCTATCTTCACAGTAGTAGTAAGCATAATCCTTATTTACATTTAAATTGATTCAATATAAGTTGATTTGAATCCTACGATCAATCCATCGGGTACTATAATTCGGTTTAGGTTGATTCATTGTCGGAGACGATTGTTAGGGCCAAAGTTATCATACATATTGATTTCCTTAGAGATAATTAATATGTCTGTACCGGTTACGTGATATCCTATAATGTGAACTATTATGTCTATACGAAGACAAAACACACCCCAGCTAATAATAATAATAATAACAGGCATTTAAAGCGCCTTACATCGAAAGGATCACAAAGCGCTTAACAAAATAACAAATAGCATGTACACAATATTAATGCTCATAGAAAAACACCAATGAGTAGCTAACAAATGATGACTATATATATGACATGTAGTATACAGCAATACACTTATCAAGAATAGTGCAAATACAGTATATGAATGCTGCACACAATAAAATAACTAAATATCCTGATTAAACAGATGAGTTTTTAGAGAAGATTTAAAAGTTCCGACCGTCTCAGAGTTACGGATCTGTAAGCATGGTAATTGAAGATTGTTCCAGATTTTTTGGCCAGCAACACAGAAAGCCCTCCCGTATATTGCAGTAGCACTTTTAGAGACTGCGATGAGTTTACGGCTACCAGAGCGGAGATAAGCAGATGGACAGTATGGTGTAAGAAGCTCCTTCATATAGTCGGGTGCAGCAGAGTTGATGAGTTCTTTATATACAATTAAACAATTTAAAAAATGATGCGTTTCTTAATTGTAAGCCATTAATTGTTTTGGAAACAGTAAACATGATATTGAAAAGAAAAAAACTTTCTATATGTAGCCAGGCGCTTTCCCTTTCCATACATGTTTCAATTTCTCAAAACGTTTATTTGTGTGTGGAGTTATGGAAACAAACGTGATCTAATTTTAGTTGGGGGACATACTTTTTGTTAACCTTGTACATCAACGTGATCATATTTGCCATTATACCTCTATCGCTCCCGACATGCATTGATTGACGACTTCAAATGACTTGGTGACGCGTAGCACTTGCACTTTTTGGTGTCATTATACAGTTTAATAAGCTTTGTCTGAAGATCATGGTAAATAGCTCGAATATTTGTCAGTAATACCGAGACCTTTGCGCTTGACTTCACTCAATAGACTGTTTTTTGGGCTTCAACACGCTCACCATGTTACTAATAAATGTGTTTGAATTTGTCTTGATGTTCCACATTTTGAAATCGGTAATTGCCTACGGTAAATTATTCAAGCTGTACGATTTCACATCGTGTTTTCATACAGGGGTACCCATTTGATTAAGTGACTTTTAATACATGTATTATTAGGAAGACTCGTGCCTTTAAATATTGACAATCGGATCAACAACGCCGGACTCAATTCTAAGTTGCATCTTGACACTGCATAAAAGAAGAAATTCCAGCGTCTAATAATAGATATAACACATTTTGACATGCCATTCGGTACCAAATTTTAAGAATTGCACGATTCTGCAATATTCTAAGGCATATGCTTACGGCGTTTTAGTCCAGTCAATCTAATGAATGACCCACCACAAATTGCAAAACAAGGTTTGTCTTCAGTTTCGTTATTAGAAAGGTCTCTGGAACAACATACTAAAAGTCTAATAAAATCTAAGCAGGCGAAAGTCATTTTTTCCGTAAATCCAAGATGGCCGCCAAAACCCCCTATTTTTGACAATATCGTGACTTCTCATTATTATTTTACAAATATTTTAACTGCAAAAGTATGGTTTTTAATATCAATAAATCCATTGAAACACATTTTAATATAATTGGCCTGTAACTTGCTTTATTAACACACCTAAATCCAACATGGCCGCCAAAATGGCCGCCCAAAATGGTAAAAACTCCATATATTGGCATATATAAACCAACATGTATGATCAGAGTATAGTTTTAACAATAGGATGTATTAGACCACTAGAAACTCATACCTAGTAATTTTGCTTTGTTATCATACTTTAAAACCAAAATGGCCGCCAAATTAATGGCCAAAAATTGTAAAAAGTGGTCAAAATTCCATAAAATAGCATAATATCAACCGAAATATATAATAAAAATATAATTTTAACGATGGTATGTATGTGTTAGACCACAAGTAGCTCATATCCGGTATTTGTGCTCTGTAAACAGAGTTAAAAATCCAAAATGGCCCCCAAAATGGTTCCCGAAGTGCCTGCAAAAAATGGCAAATTCCATAAAATGAGATATTATCAACCTAAATGTATGATGATATTATAGTTTTATTAATGGAATGTATGTATTAGACCCCTAGTAACTTATATCTAGTATTTTTGCTTTGATAACATACTTAGGAATCAAAAATGCCCCCCCCCCCCCAAAAAAAAAAAAAAGAAAAAAAAAGGCTGCTAAAATGGCCCCCAAAATGGTTCCCTGGTTCCCGAATTGACTGCAAAAATTGTCAAATTCCATAAAATGAGATAATATCAACCTAAATATATGATGAAAATATAGTTTTAATGATGGGATGTATGTATTAGACCACTAGTAACTCATATCTAGTATATTTGCATCGTAATAACATACTTTTAAACCAAGATGGCCACCAAAATGGCCACTGTAAATGTAAAAATAGTCTACATATGAGTGTATGATAATCCAAAATAGATATTGTAAGAGTGTATATTACATCAAATTCACCAAATAGCATTATTCTAAACTGCTAAGCTAGAAATCCAAAATGGATCCCAAAATGACTGAACAAATTGTTGGAATTCCATAAAATGGGAAAATATCAACCAAAATGTATGATGAAAGTATAGTTTTAACATTCGGTTGTATGTTAAAAAGCAAGATGGCCACCAAAATGGCCACTGTAAATGTAAAAATAGTCTACATGAGTGTATGATAATCCAAAATAGATATTGTAAGAGTGTATATTACATCAAATTCACCAAATAGCATTATTCTAAACTGCTAAGCTATTGCTTTTAGATATAAGGCCCACCTCCGTGACAATTTTGATTCAGTATCACTTTCCAAAATGGCTGCCAGAATGGATAAGTTGATGTTAAATGTCCTAAAACAATTGTTTTGTATTGTAAATGACCTACATGTACTATGTAATACCAACACCCCCAAATCTAATGGGACAGCATTCACTATATCTATGATTGATAAAGCCTAGGGGCTGTAGATCTATATAGTTTTGAATGACCACCTGTGGTAATTATAGTTTTGAATATTTTGAAATATCCAAGATGGCTGCAAAAGGTAAAAATAACTTGAAAAACAGTATTAATTTATTGTTAGTGTTACATTAGATATGACCAAATTATCTACAGCGTTTCATCCGGTAAACGTATTTGTATATGTGACAAGGTATAATTAAATGGTATAGACTCCATTTTGACAATGTGATGTTGTTAAGATTGGCATTAATGACCATTTCATTAAAATGACCCCTAATGGTCAATAAAATTACCTCCAAATGATCAAAATAATTACCACTGGTGGCCACCAATTGATCAAAATATGGAGTCACCATTCAATTATACCTTGTCACATACAAATACGTTTACTAGGTGGATTAAAATTAATAGATATAATCTTTTGTTCATATCTAATAACATTAACAATAAAACTAATACTGTTTTTCAGTTATTTTAACCTTTTGCAGCCATCTTGGATATTTTAAAATACTCAAACTAGATCAACAGCCCCCAGGCTTCATCATAGACATATATTGAATGATGTCTTATTAGATTTGGGGGTATTGGTATGGTCATTTACAATACAAAACAATTGTTTTAAGTCATTTAACATCAACTTCACCACTCTGGAAGCCATTTTGGAAAGTGATACAGAATCAAATTTGTCACAGAGGTGGGCCTTATATCTAAAAGCAATAGCTATAAGCAGTTTCGAACATACTATTTGGTGAATGTGTTGTAACATACACTCTTAAAATATCTATTGTGGATTATCATAATCATGTAGATACTTTTACATTTACAGCAGCCATTTTGGTGGCCATCTTGGATTTAAAGTATATTATTACAATGCAAATATACTGGATATGAGTTACTATATAATAGTGGTCAATACATACATCCCAATGTTAAAACTATACTTTCATACATTTTGGTTGATATTATACCATTTTATGGAATTTCTACAATTTGTTCAGTCATTTTGGGGGCCATTTTGGACCCATTTATTTTTATTTATTTATTTATTTATTTATTTATTAATTTTTTTGGGGGGGGGGGCATTTTTGATTCCTAAGTATGTTATCAAAGCAAAAATACTAGATATAAGTTACTAGGGGTCTAATACATACATTCCATTAATAAAACTATAATATCATCATACATTTAGGTTGATAATATCTCATTTTATGGAATTTGCCATTTTTTGCAGGCACTTCGGGAACCATTTTGGGGGCCATTTTGGATTTTTAACTCTGTTTACAGAGCACAAATACCGGATATGAGCTACTTGTGGTCTAACACATACATACCATCGTTAAAATTATATTTTATTATATATTTCGGTTGATATTATGCTATTTTATGGAATTTTGTCCACTTTTGACAATTTTTGGCCATTAATTTGGCGGCCATTTTGGTTTTAAAGTATGTTAACAAAGCAAAAATACTAGATATGAGTTTCTAGTGGTCTAACCAATACATCCCATTGTTAAAACTATACTCTGATCATACATGTTGGTTTATATATATGCCAATATATGGAGTTTTTACCATGGATTTACGGAAAAATGCCTTTCTCCTGTTTAGATTTTATTAGACTTTTAATATGTTGTTCCAGAGACCTTTCTAATGAAGAAACTGAAGAAAAACCTTGTGTTGCAATTTGTGGTGGGTCATGCTATCATTGGCGATAGATTGACTGGACTATTTCTGAACATGCTGAACAACGACCCACTCCCCATCAATTAAGCTCATGTTAATGATTCAATGACCGATAAAAGGGTCATGATTTGTTCGAAATGTTTCCTGTCCCCCTATCTCGGTTAATAAGATTAATTGAGCGTGTCTTTTGTTAAAAGTCATGGTCGTGGTATGCATGGTATGTACATGTAAATATTTTGATTACTGACTGATTCAGGTCTTGTTCGGCAATGGGCTATTTGAAATACTTGTTGTGTGCCTCTCATTTGATTGTCCTATTACTTTTTTCAAAATTCATTGAGATTATAATAATTGTCTTAGGTAACATGCTGCCAAGCGTCCGCGATTACTCGGCTTCTATTGTCATGCTATGTATTAATGTCAAGACGAATCGCATACAATGATTCAAGAGTGCCGCTAATGGCCCTTTAGGCAGTATCCAAAGTGTATCAACTTTGTGATAATGTAGTTAATTTCTATAGTGGATTATTCTGAAAGACGAAGGTCCATGCTTTATAATGATTACACTATATCTCAACCAAACCACTCCTGCGTCTCAGGCGTACTCATGCGTCTCACGTGTACCATGTTTGTTTGATTATCTAATATTTAGAAGTTTATAAACTATTAATCAAATCATATCTACATTTCTATTATCTTCGAGGGTCATTTGATAAGTTTTGCCTCCTCCCTCATTAGTAAGCCATTTGAAATGTTTGCATGATTGTAGCTCACTTTATTTACACTAAACGAGATTTATAATAATAAATGGCTAGCATTTATGTAATAGCGTTATGGATGAGATAGGTAGAACTAATTGAATGACCCTCGTTATTGTATCTCAATTTCTCTCCTGGCTTTTCCTACATCTATTATTAATTCACATCTAACTTTCTGTACACATGTTATCCATTAAAGTATGTGACACAAATTTCAGAATTGTGTAACCTATCGTTCGCTATTGTTTCCTTATCGGCTTATTCCTTAGATGGGTACTGACTGCGTTATAGGTATTTTTGTGACAAATCTGGTCATTGTCAAAATGAAACAGTCATACATTTTGGGGTCATCAAAATGCACCCGATAAGAAGCAAAGTAATGCGTTTAATCAACTTTGCCGCATGCGGTTTGACTAGTCTTCTGATCGTGTTTTATGCCGATAATTGAGGACTGGGCTGACCAAGACTAGTAACTCTCGCTTCAAACAACTTATTTTCCGTTGTCATATAGCCTGCGCAATGAGACTGACCCAGCACAGGCCATACAAACTATTATCACGCCATGAAAGTAGGTTCGCCATTGAATGTTTGTATGCCTTCACCTACAAGCAGTCCGCGTTTAAACCTTAATATTAGAGCAACAATACAATTAACAAAGGATGCAACCCAGTTCAATCAAATAATCATTCTATCGAACATACTGAAATGCTATATTTTATATAACTGCCAATATAAAGGTATTCTTTTTGGTTTGAATATTCGACCTCTATATGTATTGTTATAAGAACAAGAATCCCGACCAAACTCGAGAGGGAAACCGTTATTTAAACACCATACAATGGAATTGTGATGAGTATTTGAAGACAACATTCCATCTTGTAATTGCCATTGAGTCTTGTGATGTTGACATCATGAATCGGGTCAAATTTACTAAAATGAAGCATTTGTATTAGAGAGACATTGCCATATTGGGCTGCATTCGTTGCATACACATTTGATTTCTGGTATACCTTTATCGAATTGTGTGTTGTATTGAACTACAATTTTCGTGTATTTTGTTTGGGCTCTTCTGCGCTTGAATCGAATGTTCAAGAAACGTATACACTTGGAAGACCACATTTGGACTTCGCAACCATACATACCATCAGTCACGATATTGGCAATAATGTCTCATGGTTAATATATGTATGTCCTCTTTTGAAGTAGTATCATTATACCGCGTCTGTCGCACTTTAACACCCATATCACGATCCAAATCTTGTTTAACTATTAACACATCCTTAATTGACGGATGTCATTAAATGCACACGTACCCAATTGTATTTGTACGAAGATTTAAAGGAGATGGAGTGTGTTTTCTTTCGTACAGACATGTTTGTTCAGATTTTGATGATGTCACGTACCGGATAGCGCTTAACCAAGCAACTGGTACCGACCAATTACTGATCCCCAAGGAACTGTATATTAATGTTTACTTTGGTCTACATTTCGACCTCGACTATGAATCCATTCAAATGCCTATAACTCTTATCAAATAAATACTTGTTTGATCAGGATCAAACGGGAAAGGTCTTCACCATTGTAACTGATCGAACCTATACCTAGAACAGATCATTAACGCAATGGAAATGTTTAGGTTTTCTTTTTTTTCAAAATATAAGAATACCTTTTTCCGAATAGCATTGTCTAACGAAGCTTCTGGCAACTAGATCAAGTTTATCTATATGTAACTATCAAGTCAACATAAAATATAAAATCTGAACTAACATTTTCGTTTTCGTCTTCAAATTAGGCCTACAAATATAATTTGAAGTCCCAAAGAGACCGCCCCATCCCCCGGGCACCTATGTGTTAATCTCATAACATACCGGTAATTTTAAATGGGGCTATAATATTCTGTCTTCGACTTTCTTTAACGGCAACATCTAATGCTAATCCTTTTGCGTCACTGAGGTCAAACATCTAACTCTCTCTTATTCTCTAGTTATTTTAATAAAGTCTCTTTTGCTTTTCTATCTCTTTCAGACCTACTTTCATTCTTAATATAGGTCATGATCTTTGTCCAATCCATCTCAACTGCATTTCATTAACAGACATGTAAATTGTTGTTATCCTGAAATGGCTGTACAAATAGTGAGAACTGTTCACTTGCGAAAGAGATTAAACATAAGCCCTCCTATTAACTATCTCGTTTGTATTGTAAATGTTCTGGAACGGGCATCTGTTATACCAAACATCTCTCTCCAGAGCTATCATAGAGTCATATATTTTGGGTCATCAAAATGCACTAAATCAGAAGCGAAGTAGTTATTTAATAACATTTGCAAAACTCGTGATCTCCTCCTCCCCTTCTAGAGAAAAAAACCCGGAGGTACATCAAACAAAGTAATTCAAAGTGTAGATCAAACATGCCAATTTGACATGTTTTTGACGGACAATCCATTTCAAAGAAGTTTATTCAAGAAGAGAGAAAAGGTACAAATGAGAACTTCTTCGTAAGATTTTAAAATCATAAAGATCTCGCGGTTTGCGCTTTTTTGATTGATTTAATACACCTTGAAAGAAAATCAAGTATAAAAGGGAACCCATCCATTTACACTCGTCATTAGTAGCGCACAAAACTCATAATCTCTATTTCCATACAGTTATGGGAATGGCGTCCACCCTCTATACGGTATTCGTCGTCCATTATGTCACGCTATCACGGCTATTTCATATTTAGCCGAAGGTGGTTAGGTTAATCCGAGTTATAATAATAAATCAATTTGATTAATTTAATAGAGCCGTCAGCTGTGGTCAATATGACAAGTATCGTTGCTTTCCAGATTTATGAAAATTTATACCCCTATCAATTTACTAATTGCGGAAATTGCGGGTGCATTGCGTGGCATGAAGTGGTTGTGGTCAGTCAATGCTCATTCTGTTTTTCAAACACTGTCCTCTTTTTGATCAGGGGAGGCGATTTATCAACCATCTTGTGCATTGTTCTGATGCCGATGTATCATGATTGTTTTGATCCCTATGATTACAAATCACTCCGTAATTTATCATCAGGTTGCGCTTTATTTTAGATCTACATTGCACAGTATTGACTGGTAAAAATCGTAACGGGCAAGGCGATTGTGCGTTATTACCTGCAATGGGAAATAATAATAATAATAATAATAAAACCATACTTATTGAGCGCATAACACAATTAAGTCCCTATGCGCTATCACAAACAAAAACAAAACAAAAACAAAAACACACAGTAACATGAGTAACAAAAGACGAAACAAAAAGAAATTAAACATTAACATTAAATAGGTAGGTTTTTAGCAATGATTTGAACTGTTCAAGAGTTTTGGCGGATTTAACATGATATGGTAAATTGTTCCAAAGTTCAGCAGAAGCATCTTGAAAAGAACGGCGACCATATGAAGTAGAAGGTGAAGAAACATGCGTAAGAAGATATTTTGAGCCAGAACGAAGATTGCGAATGGGCTCGTATTGTTGAATAAGATCTTGTAGATACATAGGAGCTAAAGTACGAGTACATTTAAATGTTATTAGAAGAATCTTGTAAATAATGCGGGATCTGATCGGTAGCCAATGTAAGTCACGAAGGACGGGAGAAATGTGACAGCAAATCTTAGACAGAGTAACAAGTCGAGCAGCTGAGTTTTGAATCCGTTGAAGTTTTGAGATTTGCGTATCAGGGAGGGCATATAGTAAACTATTGCAGTTATCAAGTCGGCAAGTCACAAAAGCATGAATAAGTCTCTCAGTTGTTGGCTGATCGAGATAACGCCGGATTTAACCTATCTTATAAAGAGCATGAGAAGCTGCACGACAAATGTTGTTGACATGAACATCCATCATAAGATCGTTTTGAAGGATAATGCCAAGGTTGCGGGCATTGGAAGCTGGCCCAATATGAGAATCATTGATTTTTACTGATGAAATCGTAGAATTGTTCCTAAAACGGGATTTAATATGAAGAACTTCAATCTTGTCATCATTCAATTTAAGGTCATTAGCTGTGGACCAGGTTTTGATATCTGTTACACAAGCTTCCAGTCGCGAGATTGCACCTACTCTGTCATCATCATTTCTTAATACAATATATATCTGAGTGTCATCAGCATAAGTCATTTTGGAGATGCCACGTGAATCGATGATATCTTCTAATGGAGATGAGTACATTGTGAAGCCTAAAGGGCCAACTGACCCCTGAGGAACACCCTCTTTCGGAACATGAACCGATGACTCGCGACCATTTATAATGACAGATTGTGAACGGTTGGTGAAATATGATTTAATCCATGAAAGTGCAGAACCTGTAAATCCATATTTATTTGAGAAACGCTCTAACAGTATTTGGTGATTTATGGTGTCAAAAGCAGCCGACTAGTCCAATAGAATGAGAATGACTTCATGAAATGGATGAATTCCCTAAGTGATGTACAGAAATTTAGTATTATTTGACATTCTGAACAACATTTCATAAAAGGAATAATTAATATTAATAATAATAATAATAATAATAAGACTACCGTTCTTATATAGCCTTTTCCACAATGCAAGCACAGTCCTAAAGCGCTTTTTAACCAATTATTATCGCTGCCAGTCTAGATATCAGAATCCTTTTGTAGCTACACTTAAGCGGCTACAAGTCAACAACCAGTGCACAAGCCTATCAGCACTACTTAGATTTTGATTCCCTAACAGCTCCTCAAATATGGTTTGGGTCGACGAAGCAATTGAAACTAAGTACCTTGCCAAGGATACAAGAACAATCAAAAGTTACTTTAATTGACCTAAACAAAGTACCGTAGATATTCGATATCTAGCCAACTTTCTGCCAACTTTGAAACTCTGAAAGAGATGGCGCCCTCTCGCGATTAAAGCCGGCTTTTAAAAAGATCATTCTAACAAAATAATTTCGGCGGCGCTGAAAATGACGTAAGTAATGTCGCAGTATATAGTCCGTTTAATATAATTTTCGGATCAAGAATCTATCCCGGGACTTATCCAATGACTACATGTATACGAGTGTGAGTGTCTGGTAACGGGTAAAACAGCAGACGTACAATACGGAGAATCGAGGGGCGAGGTCTAGACTCTGGCAGGTCATATTCGACTTAACCAGTGTATCTTTTCTTTTTCATATAGTATTTGTTGCTATTCATTATTTTGAAGGATATATTAAGCAGCTAAATTCAAAATTATTTTAAAAACACTGACTATAGAAAAAATATCCCAAAATTATCAATTTACTTTATTTTGTCACCAGTTAATATTTTTTAGGAACCAGCCTATCCTAAAGAAGAAAAAAAAAGAAAAAAAATCGTTATACATGTACGATTGATTTTTATTCGAGTGGCGTAGCTAGGTTTTTCATAATGAGTTGGGGGGGGGGGGGGGGTGGGGTGGGAGGTTGGGCAAAATAAAAGTTACTTTACCAGGCTGGCAACTTTTGAGAATTCAACGAGTCACAACAACTAACTTGCTCACAGTGCCAATTACACATGTTGATAGATACTCGATTCAAAATAAAATAACCCGCCAAATGTATTGAATTGATCTGAACAGCGAAAGCGGGTAACCCTTTGTTACGGGGACGCATAAGTACTATTCTATCACCAATATTCTCTATTCAATAACCAGAGAAGTTATTACGTAACACATCTTTTGGAACGGTAAATAGTTCCTCTGGGATGTTATTCATTTCAATCGTTGAATCCAAAGCGTGTAGCCATTATACATGTACAGGGTGTCCCAAAAGTCTATGCACGTTTTTGAAGAGTCATATCTCATAAAATATAAATCACATGGTATAAATTTAACCATATTTTGATAGACGAGATTTGGGAAATTATTTTGATACCAAACACAACCCTATTGGTGAACCCACAACATTATAAAACTGGTTGAAAGTTTTTGGCCGTACCCACCCATACCAAGTGCGCACATTGTTGCTATGCGCATAAATTAACGGTATGAAAGCAACGTTGCGCAGTCACAGTTCACTGCTTACCTTGCAACATTAATGTTATTACCAAACTCGGTCACTCACAACATAAATAGGCGTAGTAGACAACATTGCACAGCAAAAGTCTTCATTCAAGATGGTTTACAGCATAGATAAGCGAATACAAAGTGTATGGTTCTACGCTGAAACAAATTCAGATCAACTTACTTAACAAAAGTTCAGAAAACATTTCAAAGTGAAACGCGCACCAGGAAGAATATCCATTCTGAAGTTGGTGAAACATTTTTAAACACAGGAACTGTGCATGATTTGTCTCGATGTGGTAGAAAAAATACTGGTAGATCAACAAGTCACATTGATGTCATAAACATGCAGTAGCCAAAAGTCCAAAGAGATCTATTCGCTGTGTGATGTGTGCGTTCACTTTTCTGTTATGTTATTCAATTGTTTAGGTCTGTGTTTTTGCATTAGCGCACTTCTCTGTATAAATGGAAAACATTTAAACTAGATCTCACTATAATATAGAAACGAAAATTATGTGTGATATAGTTTGTTATTATGATGGGATCACTGTAATGTAAAATTTCAAATAATACAATCGACGGATCAGTTTCTGTGTAATCAACTCTCTGTCTTTTTGTTAATCTCAATAGGTATGGATTTATGAACTTTATTCCTCCGAAGTATAAAATTACATTTTTGCAGTAATAAATATTTTACTCTTAGGGTGGCATTACAAACAGATGTTACTCCATTGTTTGGTATCAAAATTATTTCCCACATTTCCTCTTTCTAAATATGTATTCATATTTTCAATACGACTTATATTTTGTGAAATACAAAGCTTCAAAGTCGTGCATAGACTTTTGGGACACCCTGTACATACATGTACTCCTTGGTGTAGCGTGATATTTAACACGGTCATCAGATTAGACTAGCAGTTGGGAATAAATCGAATGTACATGTACCTATAATGTTATGGTTTGAATGCGAATCATGCCAAGAGACCTATTCATTGTTATTTTAGAAAAGTTACAAATATCGGTTAATTCTCATTGTGCGCTCCGAATCAGATGATATAAAAAATGACAATTATGTTAGCAAAATCTTATAAATAAATAAATAAATAAACAAATGAATGAATTAATTAATGAGGAACACTATGAATATTTTAATGTATAAGGTTAAAAAATGATGAACAATGTTTCACACTAATTTGTTGCATGCGTTTTATATCAACGATGCTTGGCAGTCAGACGCCGAACGTGAAAATTAACCGGGAAAAATTACGTATTTTGGTTGGCCTGCGCCACGATTATCAATTTTGATCAACTTAGGTTCATTTGAAGGGAAATTCATATTTATCCAGGATGCAATTTCTGTTTTAATAAAATAAACATGATTGTTTTGAGTCGACAAAGATGCATTTTCAATGCGATCGTAACATCGAATTTTACCAATGTTCATAAGCTAATAAACTCGATCAAAATTATGTTTATTTGTATAGGTCACACACAAAACGACGCCCATCAGATAAACCAGTGCAATTACATTATTATCGTCTTTAACATGATTAATATGCTCCCAACAAGGGAAAATATCATTATGTGAAGCATCGTGGACAGAATACAGTAAGATACTCTGGAGGTAGACGATTAGATCCATGGATTAAAATGCGCGGAGTAAAAATATGCCCCATTTTCAACACACAGAGACTAAATCGCTTTTTAATGAAAGGTATTCTGCAGGACTCGACCGAGGCGGGGAGAATTCAGCAGATTTCTAGTCCATAGTCCTAAACCACTCGGCCATGCCTACTCATTGAAGCGTCTATCGTGTGCACTAAACAATGAACTAGTGGTGAACTGTTGAGTTATTCGACCCAATAGCCAAATCGAACCCACTTTCTAAGTCGTATTTTAAATGTAAAATCGGCGTCTCAGCAAGTTAAATTGGGTATCAACGCGAAGAGCAATACCCGCTCATACCGGTTTATTTCTCCTGGATTTTAGATGCCTTTTATCCTTCGAAACCAAGGATAATAGCGGTTGAAACCGGTTAGGAAAAGCAGTCTTTCGTCAGTATAAACACGCACGGTTCCTGCTCAGCGCGTTTGCCGGTGGAAAGCGGAAGTGGGCACACGATGCACGATCACCTGACAATTAAATGCAAACAGATGTGTATGACCTTTCGCTGGCATTTATTATAATGAGGTCAGCGGCAGCCGGCAAGTTTGTTTATCGAACTGCAATAAAAACACGTCTCTCACACGAGCAACCGGCTTTTATCCTGCTTTTTATAAGACGGGTAAAAGCCGGTTTGCTTAATAAAAACACGCTGTATGTTTCTACACACACTCTTGCAATGTTAGCTCTTGCCCATCGTCATGCCTTGCTGAATTGAATGACCGCGCGAACTTTAAATATCAGGTGTATCCATGCTGTGCGCATTCAAACTTACAATCATAAGCGTATTAGCCGTAATCGCTTTTAATGAATGAATAGATCGAGGTCATGATACTATTGATTGAAAAGGTTTGTCGGCATACAAAATAGTTTGCTGGATTCGTGTAACTTTTTTTCATCAAATCCAGGAATAGGTTGTTTCATATTGGTTCAAATTGGTTTAAAACAGTGATCATTAGTGAAAAGAAAACCAAATCTGGAGAGAAGAAACACAGTCCTCCCCAATGATACTGATGAATCCACTAATGATCAGCATTTAGCTTGTCAAATCCAAAGCTCAAAACTGCATGTTTGTAAGGGAACCTGTACAACTTGATACACATGTCATTTTGACATTATTGCCATGTTTTTAAATCGTGGTGCATTGTTTGCCGACTACGATTTCTCCTCTTGTTAGACCTATAAGGCAAAAAAAAAAAAAAAAGTTTGTTTCCGCTAGGTGGTCTGAAAACCAAGATGCGAGATGCGGGGTTTGTTTGTTTTAGGGGGGGGGGGGGGGGGGGGGGGGGGAGAAGTGCGGTGGGATGACTTTCTAAAGGCAATTTTTGCAATTTAGCATACGCCGCGCCGCGAACCCTGAAGACACAAATAATCACAGCCAGTATACTATTACTACTGTGCCCCATGTCATACTGGGCTTCCCAGAGCAGTCAGATTCAATTGTTTGTGTAAAATGTTAATATTACAGTAATTTGTATTTAAATCGCTTTTGAGATTATATGTTTTAAAACATGGGAATAACAAAATGAAATGCGGTATTAATTTACGTCGCCAAAACTAAATGCGCGCGGCCTACCGGAAACAATTTATTTTTACGCCTAAGGCTGATATTTTGTCATATGAATTGCACGACGACATCCTCATTCCACGTGAAAATAAAATCGTGTCGTCTACAATAGACCATAGATTCACTAAACTGTGGCAACTGCTGACACGACTGCTAAAACATTAGGGCTCGTCTCGTGGTGCTCACTTGAACATAGTCTCCGTGTGGTCTAGTGGGTAAACTCCGGCCACAGAAGCGAGAGGACCCGGGTTCGAGACCGTGTATATTTCATGGTAGTCTTCATGTTATTTTTATTTCCCCAAACTGTTTATAGTTTCCTGACTTTTATTCATTCCAGTGGACACCAATGAATTCAATATTATTTATTACATGGCACGCTGAATACTGATTCACGCTTGGTTGCACATCGCTTAAATACCCATTGAAGAATGTTGATCATGTCATTCGATCATTTTGCTGCTGAGCAATTATCGATCTTTAATGTCATTTTTAGAAGACGATTGATAATGACAACGAAATGATTACATCTATGCAACTGATTGTGTCACAACAAAAATAAACACCCCGTGTAAAATAGGAACAATTTGGGTTGTAAATGGGCCCTAAACACTTTCCATGCGGCTGTTGCTTTTATTGTATATACACAGCTTGCAAGGTCTATAACAACTCTCTGGTCCAATTAATCCAAAGGATTAATGAAAAAATACTAGGCATGTATACTTATTTCAATTTTTGAAATATTCTGTGAAATTTTGGAATGTCGTCTGCAGACGCCTGCCGCGTGGAGAGTGTTTAAGTGTAGCACCTTAATATTTCAAACTGATATGAAAATAAAGGAGTAGGCTAGGTCTAATATAAATAGAAAACATATTTGAATACAAATCTTGCATTAACACATTTATTGGAATGTAAATGTTTTAAAGGTTATAAGGTTCCCGACATTAAGATGTGAAAAATCTTGGTAATATTGCATTTAAGATACTCTGGTGTGTGTCTGGAGGTAGGCAATTACATCCATGAATGAAAATGTGTGGAGTAAAAATATACGTCATTTCATTTCCCAATACACAGAGACTAAATCGCTTTTTGTAACAAAAGGTATTCAGCAGGATTCGAACCGACGCGGGGAGAATCCAATAGATTTATAGTCTAAAGCCATACTACTCATTGAAGCAACCGTCGTGTTCAATGAATAATGAACTAGTGGTAGTCTATCGAGTTATTCGACCAAAAATCAGTAATTTTAGGAAATTTGGGGGGGGGGGGGGGGCGTATATTTTATTTGAAATATACATAACGAGATAACACACACACTGAAAGCTAACAATCAAATGTATATCGTCAGAACTGTTGGAACTCTTGCCCCATATACAGTAAGATGGACTATAGAGGTAGACAACTTTTAGGTCAAGCGTTCTGGGTTCTATAATTTCGATCATAATTCATTAACGTTAACACACTTACAAATTTCGATCTCCGAATGATCGAGCATCTAATGCAACATAATTAACTAAGAGAATCTACGGGACCTTCATAACAGAAAGAGCTTATCTCTCTAGTTTTAGTGATCGCGCTAATGACTGACTGAACTGACTATATACTACGAACATTAGGCCTACGTACGTCATTTTCAGCGCCGCCGAAATTATTTTGTTAGAATGATCTTTTTAAAAGCCGGCTTTAATCGCGAGAGGGCGCCATCTCTTTCAGAGTTTCAAAGTTGGCAGAAAGTTGGCTAGATATCGAATATCTACGGTATACGATTTTCTTTTGTTGAGCACTTTAGAACACACATGCTCTTACATACACTCTCTATATGGTAAGCTTCATATTCTCTGCTTAAAACCAATAATTATGCCCTATTATTCACCAACAATCAATATAAAAATTTCCGTACTTCATCCCGGTTCCAATGATTTATTTCAACATTAAAATATGCTCGCCACACCCTTTCTACATTTTAAAATTCTCACAGCTACCGCGATTTCTACCCTCGATTTCTGATTTCATGACGTCACATAGTGCTTTTTCTTTTTTAAAACGATTTTTAGCTACAGAGTTACACACATTTCCGTATCTAAATTAGAAAGGTCATCACGTATCTTATTTACGCATACATTTTTTCTAACATAAAATAGAAACATGGTTATTATATTCGACTCACACGGGAATTTGGCATGGTCTATTTTTACCAGTTTGGTGTTGCTAAGATAGATATCAACAGTCATGATTCTTGTTATATGGTCGTTTGTTAAAAATGGTTGAAAAGGTTACAATGTTCTAAAATGACAAGTTTCCAGTTCCGATACAAATGAACGGTTTTCTATCCTGATAATGTAATACTTGACTTGCGCAAGTATTCCTTTCTTTAAACCTAAAGACGAGAACGAAACCATATTTAACTTTCATTTGTAGAAATGTTCTTTTTGACGGGGGAGATGACGAGCCCGTCATTTGAAACGACGTTTCTAAGTCGTAACCTTTTCACAAACCCCTAAAATTGCATTTGCTAATAACTTGCATTAATCATCTTCTGAAGCGATTTTGTTGTAAAATGTAATTGATATTGTTATAATATGAAGGTAAGAGGACACAGTAAGTTATTTCAGCTATTTGGATGCCATTTAGTAATATACTAAGCTATTTGGACGCTATTTTGTATTATATTATATGATTTAGTAATATACTGAGTCACTGAGTCCACGGCCACGGCACGGCCTCTTTGTTCCGTGTTGCCTTGGCTCTCGCAATTAGCCCAATGATTATGGCGAACCCTAGGCTACATCCCCCAGTCATCAATATTACCGTACGGACGCTAAAGCTGTACAAATATCGGAGCCTGCAAGATAGCGACATAAGAGGGCGGCTGAGAGTTACAGTCTAGGTGAACCCTTCAATATGATTAGCCCAATGATATGGCAACAACCCCTTGAGGACGGGGATCATACATCGTACAAAATATCGGGACCAGATTTAGTTTACGAATCACATTTACACACAAAATACACAGAATGTGACCATTTGAAGACTATAATAAGTTGCCTGACTGTTAAATGTAACTAAGGATTACTATGGGAACATAAAAAGATGAGATTATAAAGTTGAAGTACGCGATCTAATCAGTCAACTTTTTAATAAGCTTATTTTCCCCTATGCTTTCGTGTGTTCAGGCTGACACAGAATGCATACAGGCCTGATTGCACTGGGCTACATGTAGAGGGTAAGCTTTAGAATATGTGACGAACCGAAAACGGTGTTCCGTTTCATTATATTAGTATTTCGTTTACTGGATAAGTTTCCCCAGAGTAAAAATACTGTCCTACATATACTTACTTTATAGTCAAAAGAGGCCCATTATGTTTTCTAAACCATAATGAAATTGTTTACCTTTTCAAACCAAAGGGAGTGTTCATTATAAATATTTATTATTTATGGGGGTGGGGGTTATAACATCATAATACTTTCTCTGTCATGACAAAGGCAAAAAGGTCTCAGAATTCCACAACATTCATCAAAATTATTCAGTGGATTGTCCAAATGAATTTATTATTTATGGGGGGTGGTTGGAAAAAATGGAGGGAGGATCAGAAAGAAATTCTTCGTTATTTATGGAGGGGGGGGGGGGGGGGGGGTTATTACATCATAATACTTTCTCTGTCATGACAAAGGCAAAAAGGTCTCAGAATTCCACAACATTCATCAACATTATTCAGTGGATTGTCCAAATGAATTTATTATTTAGGGGGGGGGGGTTGGAAAAAATGGAGGGAGGATCAGAAAGAAATGCTTCGTGAGCAGTCAAATCTACTATTGCTTGATTAATTGGATATACAGGGGGATCAAGAAAAAAAATCAACGAAAAAGGGGGATCAAGACAAAAAATAACGCTGTTTGGGGTGATCAAGAAAAAAATATGTCCAAAGCTCAAATATTTCCAACCTCCACCACCAGAGTATTTATGAACACTCCCTAAGAATAACATATGTGTAAGTTACTTTGTGTGAACAAATAAAGCCAATCATATTTTCCAGTTAAAAAAAATTAGTACCATAACACCACTTTCCAAATTATTTCTGCCATATTACAATACAAAAACATTTTTTAACATTCAAATATCCGACCAGCTCTACTAGGCGTGCCTAGTCTTGTTATTCTCTAGTTTAAGAATATTTTTAATAACCTTTAATAAAAAAAGTTTTACATAACCTATTTCTCAATGTGTCCTTATAATATTTCTGAATGATTCGGTGTCCACCATACAACTTTAATTACCCCAATCCAACTTCTTCATCAATGTTAACCATACGTCTTAAAGGTTGTTGACCCTATTCTAGATTTAAGGGCATCATCAGTGTAATGAGAAATGGGACCTTTCATTTGATATCAAAAACACTTTTGAATCCCTTAGAGTTAAATTGTTAGGAAACATAGTAGCAACGCTGTTTGTTAATGTCTGTTCTTGAACTTTCAACAGTCTTCTATCTCCCCCGTCCAGTTTTTTTTAAATACCTTGTTTCTTCCCTTTTCAAGGACTCAAGTGCTTCCGTCACGAAGATCGTTTAAATGTTATAACAATTCAAATGTATTTAGCTATCATGAATTTGACATTTGTTTTAATTTAGTTCACAGACAGTGTAATGCTTTCTGCAAAATCATCTGTATGAGTTTAAATGGCTTCTTTAAATGATAAAATGGCAGTTGGCAATGGCAGTTGTTACGTATGTTGTTGTATCTGCCAATAACCTTGTCGTTGTGCATCTCAAGTATATGTGCGTAGACTGAAATAAATACTCAAATAAAAGTAATTTCCGCTCATAGGAAATGTAAGAGAGGACTTAAAGCATGTTGAAGATAACGATACGATCATTTTTCTTTATTCAGATTTTAACAATCACTTATTGCGGTGTAATTTTGTTTTCTTAGGTTACCATCTTCGTGATAGATTATAGAGCGTTGATAACGTTATTATATTGATACATTGAATAATATGATTAAATGATTGTTTGCATCTATCTGAAATGTCACTTACGTGGTATCATATTCTTATGCTGAGGGAGTGGTTTGATGTAAATGATCAAACAGATGGCTTCGACAGAGCGCAATACATAAGCCTGCTTGAGATGTCTGCTTTCGTATTGTAGATGTAGTTTAGAAATCAAATTCATTTTACATTGCTAATGACGTGGAAAGTGATAAAAAATGATACATAAGATAGAGAATAAAAGTGAGTATGACTATCAATACATATATTTACATTGCATTGCAGTGGAATACAATACTCATCTTGGATGTATTGTTGAGGGAACTATTTGATATTATGTAACTTGCATCGTATTTCGGAAGGGTTAAGCTTATTACTAGGCAAATTAGCTTTCTAGACCACTCCTCCATTATATTTTGGTTTTAATTTGTTGTTATTGTTCTTAATAAAAACAAAAGATTTGATTTCGTTCTATTTGATTCGATTTCATACGGTTGATGTTCGATTTTGATTTCATGTTAATTTTGATATGACCCACATGATGATTGTACATTCAAACGAAAAAAGATAAAAATAACAACGATAACAAACAAGATTTAATATTATGATCAGTCCTATTTTTATTCTGAAAAAGTCAGGAGTCAAGGCATGAAAATACCGTCTATTTTGTTCGCCCCGGCCCGCCAGTAAAGCGAGATTTCAAGAAAACAAATAGAAATCGGGTAATTTACAACTCGCGATTGTGACGGATTGCCTCCATCAATTTTAATCATCTTAGGCTCATTTTAAAGAAGAAGTCCTAATTATTTAGGATATTATTTTCGATGTAATAAAAAACATGATTTTCGTTACTTTTGTTGAGTCGATAAAGATGCATTTTGAATGCGATCGTAAACATCGTAATTTTGTTGATTTTTAGACGTCGCAGCAAAAACCTTGTGCACAAGAAATGTTCCTAACGTATTAAACTTTATCAAAAATATGTTTATTTGTAATATATTTTTGGACAGGGATCAGGGCCACGACTTTTATTTACCTTCAGTAAAAAATATACGCCATTTTCCAACACACAGAGACTAAACCTTTTTTTCTAACAAAAGGTATTCAGCAGGATTCGAACCGATGAGGGGAGAATCCATTATAGATTACTAGTCCATAGTCGTAACCGCTCGGCCATAACTACTCATTGACGTGTCTATGTGTTCTCTATATAATGAACTAGTGGTGAACTATTGAGTATTCGACGACATTTTAGCCAAATTGAACCCAGTTTCTAAATTGTATTTTAAATGTGAAAACGGTGTCGCTGCAAGCTAGGTTTGGATTCAATGTAAAGAGCAATAAATTGATGATCGTAAAAGGTTATTAATTTAAAGCTTTTAATGAGACAGGGGTCAGGGCCACGGGAAATATACTTTATTTTTTCAGTAATGACAAAAACATTTTCTTCAGAAAATGGCATTTTCAAGCAGAAACGTCCCTGCAAACATGACTTTAGCATATCAAAATAATGGATTAATATTGTATTGCTCCCCTTAGTGAAAATACCCCTAGTCACATGGCGTTGATCCACATTTAAATGCCTTAATGTTGGCATTGTATAAGGCTGACATTTTGGCATATTGAATTGCACAAGATCGACATCCTCTTTTCAAGGGAAAACAAAATCGCGTCGTATACAATAGACTCAGGCGTTGGCATCTGACTGGAAAATAGTTTCCCTATTAGATTCAATTGGTTTCGCCCAACAATTTAGGGAACACTGTCATATGGGATGAATCGACTATCTTATCTTATCGCTTCCTACCCGGTACACTACTCGGAAAGAGGGTGGGTGCGAACCTCTCCAGGATTAACTTTTTGGCACGACACAAATCTGTGTGGAGACTGAGTCAGTGCATTCATTGGTGTTGTCTTTGCAACCAGGCCGGTTGTTCTTGGATGCCCCCTTGATCTTTTCTCATCAACCTTTTCTTCTAGGATCAGCATTCCAAAATCCCCAGCATTTCCCCTTGCAAGATGCCCGAATGTCGAGCTCCCTCTGGCGGACAAAAACCACGAGGCATCATTTGCGTACAATTTTAGCTAAATAAATTATTATACTTCTAACTGAATAAGCAGTGGTATAGTGCCATATCATTCAGTTTTGACAAGTTATATCTAAATATTTCTGCTACTATTTTATGCGGGACTTTAAAGCACCATATCTTTATTCCCAGCACATCTGTATATACACGTCTTATTGATGGCTACACTTCAGTCTTTATTTCCGATTCACATGTATCCCCTAGCAATACACCCCGTTCGAGATCAATTTTAGATATCTGACGCATTCTGTCCTTTAATTGAAAATTCTTTATAGAGCCAGTGTAGCCCTTAGGCGTCGAAAAAGAAGAAACCCCTGATCTACGAGCCCGATCGATCCATTTTTTAAATTAAAATTTGGGGAAAGGGAAAAACAAACCACGTGCCAATGAATACGATGCCAAAAATCCCGCAAAGGTTCGATTTGTGTGATTGTGTGTGATATTTTGAGGGGAAAACCCGACCGACCGACCCGACATGAGTGGTATTTTCGCCTGTACAACAGGATTATTTTCGTCGCCATATGTCTATCAGGAAAAAGTGTACTTTAGGTCCCAGATTCTGGACTGTACTAGTATCGTCCGTTACTGGAACACCCAGTATCGCTCGTTACTGGTACAAAGTCAGTGTTCCAGTATCGGCCGATACTGGCACATATAAAATGTTCCAGTATCGGGCTATACTGGAACATAATTATGTACCAGTATCGTTCAATACTGGGACAAATCTCACTGGTATCACCCGATACCCGGTATCGCCCGATACTGGAACATAAAAACGTTCCAGTATCGCTCAATACTATAACACAATTTGGTGTTCCAGTATCGACCGATACTGGAACAGTAAAATCGTACATTGACCGATACTGGCAACATTTATGTTCCAGTATTGAACGATACTGTTATACCAGTATTTGGGACCTAAAGTACACTTTTTCCCGTCTATCATTCTTGTCATCGCTTACAAATTTCCGTGCTATATCTGGTTTTACCTGCAAAACACCGCAAGTAAGATTTCTGTTAAAAATGTGATCCATGCTAAGGTTCATTTACCATATCCTTATTCAACAGAGAAGACAATTTCATATGTATTTGACAAGTAGGAAGATAGGAAGTGCATGTTTGAAATATTAAAAATTACGCTACAGGCAACTTGACAAAAGAATAGTGATACGTTTTTGATAAATACTTATTAATACATTGAAACCATTGAAATTACCGCAATAAGAGAACGATTTGGTTACTGCCTTTAGGTATTTAATTTTATAGGTACTTACACTGAATTGTAACAGATTCACTGGCTATGATGACAAGAAATGACAACTACTTAACTTTCATTTAATATTGTTGAGGATTATCACGTTTTACTGACTGTAACAAGTGTAATTCTTCCCTCCAGAATTGAGGCAATATAAAGGAAGATACAGAATGGAAAAAAGAGAAAGATAATTGACATATTAACTTACTTAGGGATCACGTCAAAACTCGACCGCCCGTTGACCGCCGGTTACGGCCGGTTCCGCCCGGTTCTCACAAAACGTGTCGTCTGTTATAATATACACACATAATGAGGTCAAATAGTTACACTCTGGTGAACACGACCGGTTGAAAGTGCCTCGTCACACGCGTGAGCAATAAAAGTCTCAGTTGACAACCAGTACAATGCAGCTATTGATTTTCGCTGGGTTGGCTTTTTCAATCTGTTTATAGCTCAATTAACTTTTTAAAATCAATACCGAAAGTCTATGAATGGTTATTTTTATAGAACGATTATAGAGAGAGCTATTATGACCGCAAAGTAACAGATTGATAGTGTAAATTGGTCCGGTTACAGCATTAAGTCAACCGGCAGTTGTTCAGTGTTGCATGCGTGAATATTCATATACCAGTAAAACATTTGACCTGAAAGAACCGGGCGGAACCGTACGTAACCGGCGGTCAACGGGCGGTCGAGTTTTGACGTCTCCCCTTAGTGGTCTGCAATATTGTTCATGAATTCAGATATTTCACCATCATTAGCAGTAGATGCTATATAAATGTAGCTAACTATTTTGAACCATTTTTATCCCCCTGCCTTGAAAAGCCGGAGGGAGATATTGTCATCATGTCATGTGTGTCCGTCCAGCCGTCCGTGTGATGTATGTATGTTACCTTTTGGTAGCCTTTTGGTCAGGTTCGGCCTGTTCAGTGCTCTCATATGAAAAGTAAAACTTCAATCTCAACCAAAGTTGGTAATAATACTCTTATGGGAAGGGGACTTGTACATAGAGTGACCTCAATGACCCCTATGTTACCTTTGACCCCATTTTGTCACGACTGCACTTATTGCTATTTAGGACTCGCATATGAAAATTCTGACTTCAATCTCAATCAAACTTGGTGACAACAATCTTTGGGTAAGGGGACATATTAACCTCTAATAACCTCTACCGGGCCTTTGATCTCATTTTGTCAAACTTTATACTGCACTGAGGCCTATTGCTGTTTTGATGGTCTTGGTGACAATAATCTTTAGGCAAAGACGAGTTAACTCACGGGGTGTACCCAGATGAACCTCTAATGATACCGTACTTTCGACTCCGTTTTAATCCGAATGTGCCCAAATCATCACTAGATTTTTGTGCTCAAAAGTCAATAGATCAACCATCTGTACTGTAATTATTTATGTAATACCACGTTGAACAAAATATATTATAAATGATTATAATAAGAGCATTTCAAATTGAACTTACTGTTCACAGTAAGTTCGTTTTGGAACTATTTCTATGATTTCCTCGAATTCCTGACGAAACTATTCTCAAATTAAACGATTACTCTATTGAGCAGATGTATCGTTGCGCACAGATAGCACACTCGTTCCAAATCTCATGGACTGAATAAAATGTGAGGGTTTCCTTAAACGAGTTAAATCGCCCCTCTGTGAATGTAAACGATATTACCAATAATGGCACGTCAGTCAAGGAATCAAACAAACAGCCTACCTGCAAGTGTGCATGTCCCTTAATAAATGGAATCAAACACCCACTTAAGGCCTTAATCACGTTGTTTTGAGTGCTATATAGTTCGCTTTATATATAACCGAGTTCATAAAAACTTGGGTAGAAGCAAAAATCCGTATAGATACAGGCTGTCCCAAAATGATTAGTATCCATCGATGCCCAAAGTTCAATAATGTTTGTCATCATCAAAATCGATAGGATTAGGTCCGTTGTTTTTACATCATCTTTGTCAACTGTACTTTTCCATTAGAATTTTAGATCATGAATAACGGATTTATCAAACTCAAGATACACTCCATTATGTAAAACAGGGTGATTTCACCTTTTTGACAAAGTGCTAAAAAATGTGTGTGCTATTACAGCTTGTTTAAAAGAAACTGGATTCTCATAATCTCTTGTCTACTCAATATAATCTTGTGTGTCTTTCTGTTGTAACTGTTATTAGTTATGGGTGTTCAAATCATTAATAATTCTTCTCCTTAATTTAATTTAACGGGTAAAAGAAGTTTGTCACACTTGAGTGACCCCATGCATTGTTTTATTTGACAAATGTTTAGGGTATTTGGTTTAGTGGTATTTGGTGAATCACAAGTGACTTATATTTCATTTTCACATTGTAGAATGGATTTCTTGAGGTGAAACACTAAGGGACTATATATATCATTTTTACCAAGTTTGTAGGAATTGCATCCCCAATATGAAAAAGAAGTCTAAGCCACTGCTAATTACCCATGCCCACTTCTTTACCTGTTTAAATGTCCCACAAG